>JABFEA020000048.1:1959290-1978705 GCA_019775915.2 Cyphomyrus plagiostoma
CTGCTTTTCAGCAAGGGGTACTGGCAGACTTCATATTATTGAAGGCAGGATGAATGGAGAAATGTACCGGGATATTCTAGAGAAAAATCTGCTGCCATCTACCAGAAAGCTGAAAATGAAAAGGTGGACATTTCAGCAAGATAATGATCACAAGCACAAGGTCAAGGAAACAACAAATTGGTTTCAAAGAAAGAAAATCAAGTTGCTTGAATGGCCCAGCCAATCACCTGGCCTAAATCCCATAGAGAATCTATGGAGAGAACTGAAGATCAAAGTTCATAAAAGAGGTCCAAGGAACCTTCAATATTTAAAGACCGTTTGTGTGGAAGAATGGGCCAGAATCACTCCTGAGCGATGCAGACGACTGGTCTCTCCATATAAGAGGCGTCTAGAAGCTGTTATCACCAACAAAGGCTTTTCTACAAAGTATTAAATAAAGTGTGTCCGATACTTATTCCCTGTGTCATTTCACTTTATTTATTATTACTCAACTTGTATACTTCAATGTTCTGATTTCTTTGTATGAATTCAATATTTGGCTTGATGGCAACATCCATCCATTTTCCAACCCGCTTATCCTACTGGGCTGCGGGGGGTCCGGAGCCTATCCCAGAAGCAATGGGCATGAGGCAGGGAACAACCCTGGATTGGGGGCCAGCCCATTGCAAGGCACACTCACACACCAGCCTTGATGGCAACATCTGGTGGAAATTTTGTGCCAATAGCCCACTTAGAAATCCCCTTACTGATCAAAATGTTGACGTGTTCAATACTATTTTCCCCGCTGTATAATTCCTTTCTCTCTTTTTTTTTTTTAATAAAAACATATTTGTGTCTCGTCTTTCCAACTATGTCCCCCTCAAAAGTTTGAAAAGGTCAGAAATCTCAGGAAGACTGTCAGCGGCCCAATTAACCCTAATGAATGTCTGATGTCCCAGTAGTGCTGTCCACACACCCAGACACCAGAGCGTCCAACACTGTACCTTAAACAGCCCCTTCAGCATGATGTCGATGATCTTGTACTGTTGGTTGATGTCGTTGAGCTCCACCAGGTTCTTCAGAGCGTTCAGCTGGTCCTTCCTCTTCGTTTCAAACAAACGTTTGTCTAGAGAAGCAGCTAAGGTCCGAGCAATACAGGTCACACATGTTGCCGTGAGCCCACAGACCAGCAAGACGCAGACTGGCAAAATCCCAACAGACACCAACACACATGCACGCGCGTGCACACACACGCGCACACACACATCTTGAGAATAAGGCAGCCTTCGGATACAGATCTCCAGGTTGGCATCGTGTCTGTGCCTTGGTGCTTCTGAGTCCACTGCAGAAGAGGGGAGGGCCGGCCCAGCCAGGACCAAAAAGGCAACACACAGGAACAGCATAGCCTGCTGGGATACATGGTGGAGAGGTCAAAGGGCAGGCTCCTCCGTGTTTTTTATTGGGGAGCATTGACAATCTCATCAATCACCTTTAAATCCCTTATAACAGTGAGTCCCAATCCGGTTCTCGGGGACCCACAGACAGTCCTTTGCACTGTCCGGTAGGGAACTTGGAGGGAGCAAAAACATGGTCTGCCGGTTCCCAAGGATCGGATTTAGATACGCTGCCTTACAATGCATAAAAAAGAAGAGACTGGTAGCAGTTATTTTTAACCTGTCCTGTAGGTGCATAACTTACTACATTGGCAAAGTAATTTACTTGAAGTGGTTCTGAGTTATTTGAATGCACATTTCTGAAAGTTTTACCATTACATCCTGGAATAATATATTGACGAATTAAACCATTCCACCCCTCCCTGTCTATTACTCTGTCACTAGAACACAGTGAAACATTGACCTTTTCCCCTGAAGGCTTAGCCCTTCTAGCAAATATGCTTCCATACCCCCCCTAGCCCCTAAAGTCTCCTAGTCACACACGCCTCCTTGCATGAACAGGGTGCCAGACCGTTTGCCCAGCCATTCCTACAGCCTCTGGTTGTATTTAACGTCTCTCATCACAGAGAACTGACTGCATAATTAAATGAATAAGGACAAAAGCCACGGCAAAAGCATAAACGATTTTACCATTAAGAAATATGTAATAGAGTATTTTTTAGTACCTATTATAAAAAGGTGTGCCAAAGAGCATAAAAACCACTGCCAAAACCCTCAGCAGATGTATTATTCAGGAGACACTCCAGGGACAGGGACAAGACAGGGAGCATGGGGGGGTGGGCAGACAGGCAGGGGCCCTGGGAAGGATTGACAGACTTCCTGCTTAATATTTAATCTGTTGTAGATGAGAGACGCCAACTCGATGTCAATACACAAAAGAAAGAGATGGAGAACTGGGTCATAGTTTAACAGGTGCCGAAAGAGATTTATCTTATAACGCGAAGCACCGATGAAAGAAAGAGCTAAACCAGTTCTACTAGCATCATTTCCACAAGCAACTGTGCCACCAGGTGCACTTTGTGTCGAGATTCTGACGGGATCCAAGATTGACAGGAGGGTTTCTGATCTGGATGTTGTGTCGCCTCACAAGCACGATTGCCATCCTTATAAATGTCTAGGCCACCATATTCATGTTGGGAAAATGGGGTTGGCACAGCAGCCCTGCCGCCTCTCTGTTCCTCTTGACGCATGTGGTGGTTTCCACCTACATTCTAAGAACATGCAGTCCAGCTAGGCTTATGCGCACATTTGCTTGCAAGTACTTTGGGAAGGACTGACACTTCCACCTTAGCCATTCCCCATGGCTCACTAAGACAGAGACTGCATACTTAGCTACAGAAAATGAATGAATGAATGAATGAATGAATGAATGGCTATTAGTGAATCATGGCTGGAAAAAAAAAAAGAAGCTTAAGCTTAGAGTAAAAGACACCAATAACACGGGATTGAACAAACTTAACTGAATCCTAATTGCTAACCTTATTCATGAAAAACGTAAGACTAATTCAGTGAGTGGATGAACAATCCACACATAAGAAATATTTCCAGTTCACAAACGTTAGCAATTGTTGAGTTATTACGGCAGTAACTGGCTGTCCATCAGAGTCGATACGGCCGAAGCAACGATATTACGACCAGCTCGGCATGCTTTCACTGTCATCTCGTCGCAATCAGTAAGTGTACTGGATAATTTATCAGCGTTAGCTACCACAGAGCCTCTAAACACTACGTATGTTTGATTTACTGGCTCGTTAAACCCCAAACCCGCATGATACTGAGCATTTTAACACTCCGTAGGACGCCAACGTGGAGCACACTGTTAAGGAGCCGCATGTGGTTCCTCTCCTTCGTGATGTGGGAGAGAAAACATCTGTACTCCTAAGGAAAGTAGCTAGCTGTGCAACCCTGAAAACCAGCGCTCCAATGCTGGAGGACGTGGGCTTCATTTAAATGATATATTTACAGTTAAAGTCCAGTCTGTTGTTCAACCGACAGAACATGCAATTCTACTTTTGCTCAAAAGCAATGGCTTCATGTGATCTCGTTGCATAGATTTGCATAGACAGGTCAGGGCAACCAGCCCTCTTTCTTTTCGTAAATTCAGTGCATCTGTAACCCCTTTTTAGTCTTCTCCAAAACATCTCCATTTCATGCCATTCAATTTCACACTTGCCAGGATTATTACTTTACAACCACTCGGCTTCTGGTATCGGAAAGAAATACAGCCACCTTAAAACCCGCCACATATCATTCAAGCGTAGGCACAGTATTGAACTATATATAATCTGGCTAACTAATCAGCTTCAAGTTGAATCGACGAAGTCAAGCAACATCTCAACAGAGAATCTGTAGCCAAGACAAACCGGCCAGCTGTACAGTTCACTCACCTTTAAAATACAAACGACCGGAATAATAAATTAAATATGTAAATAAGGCCAGTTAACTCCAACGCCTTTGTGAAAAATGAACACGCATCCGTAGGTCAATTTTTATCCATACTTTAAACGATCATTTACGTTCAGGGATTACTTCCTCCACTCAGCCAGCGCCACGATCACACTGGCTGCCTTCGGCGAATGTGACAGATACCGATTTTTAAAAATGATGTAGTTTCTAGACGGAAGATTTTGAGCGACACACAATAAGCGAAGTATTGGTGCGCACTGAGCCCTCCCAGCGTAATAGGTTCCCCGTTCCGCTGGTCTGCTGCCTTCGTCAGTCAAACTGGTACTTTCAGAATATCAGAAATTTATCTTCGCATTATAAAATGACTTTATTGAATAAAGTCATTCACAATTAAATGCATAAAGTCTCGAACTACAAGAAATGCATTATAAAGTAATTTAATCGACAGGCGGTATTTTGAAACCTCGTCTACTGTAACAGAACATTTTCAGGCATCGAGTGAGGGCAATCAAAACCTTTATAATACAGCGCATCAGTCGTGTCAGAAACAGTACGTGACCATGCATTAGCCACATGAATTAGTGTTCATATGTTCCCACGGCGAAGTCGCACCAGCAGAGAGAAAGCGGTCCGGCACGTCTACCAGGCAGAAGGTCAAGGAGAAGGCGGATATTTAAGCAGCACCGTGAGGCTGCCTCAGCCTACCAATGAGATGTATGTGCTTGGGGTGAAGGGATAGACATGAAGTATAGAGAAATAAGCTGAAATGTGGTATCCTTACAAAGCAAAGGCTTAAGTGACCATCTACGTACAGAATGTAAGATGGCATTATGCTTTACTACAGCACAGAAAGGCAACAAGCTTGTAGGTAATACGGTACGTGTAGGAGTACTAGTTCAAATCCCAGCAGGGATACAGGAATTAATGAAATACTATATACACCCAGCAGAAAAAGCTGCAAGCTATTTTAACAGCTTTCATTCAAGGTGGCTAAACGGATAAGCCAAACCATGGTATGTTACAGAATGTCGCATTGCATAAAGGGTGCAACTGAGCAGTGAAGGGATACAGGATGCGGCCCCGCTGGACCTCAGGTGGAGGGGCTGAGCTCAGCGAGTCCAGCAGGGTCTGCAACCTCTGCACATACTCCCCGGACAGACAGCAGGAGGCGCCCACCTGCAGCTAAATATGGAGACAGGTAGAGACAGCCTGGCAGATGAGCTTGCGTATTTGCTTGGACTACAGCTATTGACTTTATCTGTAGAGCAAGATTTCTGACCAGAATATTTCAGGTAAGGCATCTAGGGCAGTGTTTCCCAGTCCAGTCTTCGGGGACACAGAGTCGGTCCATGTTTTTCCTCCCTTCCAGCTTCCTACCAGACAATCCACGTTTTTGCTCCTGGGAAGGAGCAAAAACATGGACTGTCTGTGGGTCCCTGGGAACCGGATTGGGAAACAATGATCTAGGACAGAAGGAACTCAGACATTTGGATGTGCAACCTCTAACTGAAAAAAAAACAAGTTCTTCATCTAGTAGACCAGCCACTGCTGAAGGTGCAGCCAGCTCCAGTTAGGAGCTCAGACATATTACACACACCCACCATTCATCTCCCCACTTACTATTATTAAAGCAATTTTGTTAGAAGCATTTATAATGTGCCTGTGCAGCCAGTGCGGCTGTCTCTGAGATTGCTTCCAAGATGCATCTTCTTGACTGAGATGTGAAAAAGGATTCGATTTTCCTTTCATCATAGACAAGGAAAAGTCACCTGTCACTCACCTGCCAATCACCACCCCGCAATAACTATTCCCACCACGAGGGCCGTGAAATGTCACCTCACTGGAAAGTGAGCTCCTGCGGGTTTGGCATTCTCCCCACAAATCTCCCGCTTTCTCCGCCAGCTCTGTTCCTGCAGTTTTCTAAATTGGGTGCATGTCGACCCTGGCGCAGCACAGCTGTGCCTAATTAAAAATAAATGTGCTGTGTTCTCCATCTTGCCAGGATGCGCGTGCGGTTACTAATTCTTGCCCGCTGATCAAGGGATCGATGATCAAAGTGCTCAGCTAGGAGGTGATTTGTTGTTTCTGCCAGGACTGGGGCAGTGAAGAACAGCCATGGGAGACCAGGCAGCTGCAGCTCTGCCTGGATGCAGTCAAGTGGGAAGCTTTGCTCTCAGAGCCCCTGGGCAACCGAAGGGTGGAGGCAGGTCTACCTGCACGTGTATGTCTGTCAGGGGTCAGGGGTGTACCTGTGTGAGAAGCCGTTTCAGGGCCTCTGCTGCCCTGCCTTCCAGCTCCTTCACTCCCCTCCTTTCTGCCACGCCGACCAGTTGGGCCAGCCCCATCTCTCCTAACACGCTCTCCCCACCCAGGTGCACCATCTGTGAGCAGCAGCCTCAGCGTCATGGTGGCGCCCGGGACCACTTTACCATCCTCTCCAGGGAGGTGGTTTGGCCTTCGGTGACTGTGCCAGGGCGGCATCAGCCTCCGTATCCATACACGAGAAGCAGGGTGAACCACAGCCCCTCCCCGCCAAAGTAGAGGGGTGAATCGATATATCAATAATGCATCACACACCCCTATCTAGCAAAACAGTTCAAAGGAAGTAAGGGCAAGAAAGGAATGTCTCACCAGGGACAGCAGGGCTAAGATGGCCGGGTGAAAGAGGTAGCTCCCCCCGGAGGCGAGCACAGTAAAGAGCAGGAAGCGGCTCCATGGTTGATATACTGTGTGCAGGGCTATGGACACAGGGAGATGGGTCAAGGTGGCAGCAGGGATTTGCAGTTGCTGCAAAGGCCGCCACCTAATGGATGCTGCCCCCTACCTATGGTGGGACTTCTCCTGTGTAGGAACCCCAGCAGAGATGCCAGGCAGCTCGCTGAGATACTTAACAGGAACTCCTGCTTCTGATAGGGGGAGGAGTGAAGACAGGGAGGAGGAGCATGTGTGCGTCAGTTTGGGGGGAGGGGGGGGCAGGGCTAAATAACACACTGGTTACAGCAGAGTTTCCCAATCTGGTTCCACAGTCAGTCCAGGTTTTTGCTTCCTCCCAGCTCCCTATAGGGAGCAAAACTGTGGACTGTCTGCCAGGGAGCTGGGAGCGAGCAAAAACACAGACTGACTGGCTTTCAGAACCACAGTTAAACATTTTTTAAGTAGGTCAGATGGAAGAGAGAATGACTACTAGGAATGTAATCCTGCAAGGGGGATGGTTATATCATGGACAGGAATGGGAGAGAGAGAGGCCACCCTAAGGCCACAGGGCAAGCTGGTGCCATGTGGAGGATGGGGGTACATGGAGCTGCCATTTGTATATCTCAGTTCCTGGCCCCCACAATCCAGCCCCTCCACCAAGCTTGCCTGCAGCAGCAGCCCTTGTAGTGCGGTAAGCAGGCAGCGTGCCCGGTAGGACCCCAGCGGCTGCAGGGTGGCCTCCGTGTCCAGTAGGGGGCGGCAGTCGAAAGTTTCAGCCGTCAGGAGGAGCAGTGGAGACTGAAGGTCCAGGTCCAAGAGTGTCTGAAGCAGTCGGACGGAACAGGCTGCGGGGGGGGTGGATGAGGTAGACAGAGAAGGACTGGGCAGGATCTAGGGCTAAGAAATCTAAGAAATGAAAGTTTAACTACATGCTGTTGGACCGACAACGTATTGCCCGGATGGCCCAGTCACCCACACCTAATCCTAACTCCTCCAAACCCCCCCCAACATCTCTGTCCCCCCTACACACTCTCTCCACCTCCCCACAAAAATCTTCCAGCTTTGTATGACTTGTCTCAATGTAATCAGGTTCACCAGACATGCATCAATGGCTCTCCTTGTGTCGCTGCTAAATGACACTGCTTCAGTTTTGTCACAATCTGTCCCAAAATGAAACAGGGCCCCAGAGCAGTACCCATGCTGTGCATTTGAAAATCTGGAAAAAGATCTGTCAAATACTTTTTGAGTTAGTGTGCTTACAAGAACAGTGTCTACGGCAGTGGACCGTTCACTACTCAAACCAGAACGTCACCGTGTGAAGGTATACAGGCTGGCAGCCATTCAGGCTTCAGCACAGTACCAAGTAAAAGGCTGTCCGTCTGGCTCTTCCTTAAGGTGAGCAGCTGCACGATTTCGTCCAGGTTCAAAGAAATCCTTTTTTGGACCTGGAAAAAATATGTAGATCCTAATTATGACTACTGACCACTCCTCTGCTCCTTCCAGCTGTGGCCCTCGTCACTAGCTGGGTCATTAAGGGGTTACCTGATGCCAGTATGAAGGAAACGTTCTGCGGACATATATACTTGGTACTATAGTACTTGGTAAAGGCATGGAACGGCAAACCTGTGTGGAGTTAGCGTCGGGCTGAGCAAGGAGTGAGGACAGGAGCAGACGGGCCCCGCAGAGCAGGGAGACAGAGGAGGAGGAAAGTGCCGTCTGCAGCTGCGCCAGCAGTGCGCCGTTACACAGCAGGATGGACGACACTGCGGGAGACGGAGCGAGGGAGGCAGCAGATGGAGGAGCAGACAACACCGTGGGCCTCTGACTGCGCATGCATGTACACAGGCTACACATGCTGCGCATGCGTATGTGAAAGGGACAAGCTGGACTGCGCCAGACGACTGTGGCTATGTGCTGCAGACCCCGAGTGACCAATCTGTTCGGGCTGCTACCTCTGTCTGCGCAGTGTGCAGGTGACAGCGACAGGCAGCAGTACAGGTAGTTGATGGCCAGTAGCAGAGGCTGTGTGTCGGAGGGTTTCAGTTTGGCCGCCAGGTTACTCACTGGGCGACAGGACACAGTCAGAGGGGCAGCATCGGTCTACGGATGGCCAAGTGCCCACCCTCAGTTTTGTCAGGCAGATTCCCCACGATGCTCACCATGGAAGAGAAGCTTAAAGTCTGTGCCGTCCATGTCTGCGGCCGCACCGTCCAAGGTCAGCGCCAGACACAGCAGCTGCAGGACCAGTGTCAGCGAGTCCTGGGCTGCAGGTCACGTCGAGGGTGACGGGAAAGCAACACACGCAAAAATCGTAAGACACACAGAGTGTATGAGCACCAACCCCACCGCACCTCGACTGAGGCTAAGCAGTTAGCTGCATAAATGACCTCTTCACCCCAACCCCCACCTCCCAGCTCGGCTTGGCTATGCTCCACTGCCAGTCTCTGGAGGACCTGCAGCAGTCGGGGACGCAGGTCCAGGGCAGCCGTGTCGCACTGGGGCTGGCCTTGTAAGAATCTGCTCAGGACTTGCAGAGCTCGGTGGGCCAGCGGAGACCCCCCTCTGCAGACCAGGCCCTGGTCACCATGGGACACGCATACAGACAGTCAGACTAGAGTATGACAGAAAACTGGCGCTCTGCAAAATTTTGCTTTTAGAATACAGTACTGACCACTGACCTGTATAAAGCAGTATGAAGTAGTACTTTAGTATAGAGGAGTTTAGTACAGTGTAGTATGGTGTGGAATAAAAGTAGTAACACAATATACTATAGTGTACTATGGTATTATATGGTGCCCTTTGTCTATCTGGAAGTGTCCCTATCTTTCACCAGCAGGGTCAGAACGATCGTCGGCTTTTCCCCCATCAGGGGCAGCAGCAGGGTGACATCATCAGAGTCCCGGTCCGGCCCCATGAGCTCTGCCCCCTCCGCTGTAGGGTCACGGCCACCGTGCGTGAACCACAGCTCCAGGACGCTGGCACCGAAGGACTCCGCCAGCTCGGGGTAGCGGAAGATGAAGCGCAGCAGGGCGGGGCTGTGGGAGTAAAGGGGCTGGAGGTCTGGGGCGCGGGACAGCGCCTTCCGGAGGCAGAGAAGGGGAGCCTGAAGCGCCGGGGTACAGAGAGAGGTGGTCAGGATGACGGGCCAATACCAGTCTGACTGACCCATCACTCACGCGCTTGCTCAACAGCTTCTTCTTAAACCACACGTCTCAATGTGACACATTCCTCGGGATACAGCCGCCCTTCCCCCCCCCCAGCAGGTCCGGATGCCACACCGGTCCGTGCTCATTACCAGCGTGTCTCACCGAGGCGAGCTCGGGGCTCCCATCCTGCGTGACAGACAGCAGATAGAGGGCAGCTCGCAGGATACACAAGGGAGTGGGTTCATCCCCCTGCACCTGTACCAAGCAGAGCACTGACAGGGTGCCGGAGAAGACTGCAGGGTCTGGCAGCAGCCTTGGTACATGCAGACACACACACACGCAACAAATAAACGGCATAAGCCAGCTTTCACTCGTTGAACTACATGTTCCGTTCCATACAATGCAGCTGCAGACTTGCTTAGCTCAATCTAAAGATGACATTTGCTCATGCTCATATGCGGCTATTTGCTTCCGATGAGGCTAACTGGTCTCACACCTGTCTCCGTGTCGCAGGGCCAGGTAGAACAGCATCAGCAGGCCGTACTGAGTCGCCCTCAGCCCTGTGGACGCCTCCCGCAACAGCGAGGACCAATCGGACGGCCGGCAGCACAGGGATGGGAGACAGCGCCGTAAGACATCCTCACCGTCTGGGGAGAGCAAGGGAGGGAGGAAGGGGGGGGTGGTTCAGGATGGAGGGATGTAAAAGTTAGAGGACAGAAAGACGCGAGGAAGACATGGAAAGTCACACTGCTGACTGGGAGGGATGCAAGGAGAGAGGCGTTAATGACTGTACACACGTTGCGGATCTCGCATTGCCGCAAGGCTGTACCTGGCGGGGGGACGCCGTCGGCTCCCTCTAGCTGGGCCAGCAAACACACGCTGAGCCTCTGCAGGAATTCGGCACAGGCGGCGTTCAGTGCTGGGTTCCTGAAGGACGCATGGAGAGCATGGAGGCAGTGCGGAGCAGCCCAAGATTAAACACCAAGCATTTGTGTTTAGTGTCCCTTTGGGAACCAGCGACTACGATTGCAATTAATAGCAAAATGGCAAGAACGGAACTGAATGAGTCAGTCAAAAAATTAGAACAATAAAAAGATATATGCGGATATGACAAACACTGCTTGTCGATGGACTTTTGTTATGAAACCAATAAATTCGCAACATTTTTACAGAATTAAACAAGCATCCAAAGACTGTATGTGAGCACAGTATGTGCAAGAAGTCACTTAAGGTACAGAACAATCCAAAGTAAAGTTCATCCTGTACTTTTTTATATATTCTTCATTACAATGGAGTGTATGACATTTTGACTTATTTGCAGTATGCCCAGATCACCACTAGGGGTGCAATTTAAATGGGTCTTCCCACTGGCTCCAAGGCTGCCTGACGGCCTATCAGACGTTACCTGTTTCCTGCACAGAAGGCAGCTTTGTGCTTCAGAGTGAATCCAAAGAAACCAGAGGATGCTTTGAAAGATGAGAAAAATATCAGCACAAATAAACTGAAATCCCTCCAGCTACAATGGGGGGGAAAAAAGGGTATGATAAAAGGCAAGCTATTTCTTGTTTTTCATTCCCTATCAGAACTCCAGAAAGTACGGAGCTTTTTCTCTGACAGCCCCGCACCCCCAAATACTGCCTTCATTATGTACTTACCCAGCTTTGCACAGAAAAGGGGCATCATGGTAGGCAGGAGAGAGAACTGGCAGCAGATGATGATGAAGAGAGGCTGCAGCAGTGAGGGGCTGGGGGCCCTCTCACAGTGCCGCTGAGGGAGGGGGCACAACCAGGACATGCAAAAAAGGGAAGTGGTGCTTAAACTGGCTGCATGGTAACGGTAGTCAAACATCCTGCATATTGGTTTCAGGGAAGTGAATGAGGGAGGGGTTTAGGGGGTGCAGGATTGGCTTGGGTGGCATTATGGTAATGACCCCCCCCCCGGCAAATTATATCACCAAGATTTCAAAGTATCAGAATTGCATTGCTTTTGAAAACACCATCAAAATACCCTATACTGCAGTATGAAATCTGGATGGTACAATAGTATCAAAACTTGCAGTCACGTTACAAATTCTTCAGGGCCCCTTGGAATCGTCCTAACTCTCCCCCCCCCCTTTACGGCGCCCCTGCCTAAAAAGGGCAGTGTCGAAGAAGGACTCAAGAATGACAATGCATAAACAAACACAGCACTAATGGTAGCTAGTGGGAGCTAATAAATACTCCCAACAATAGTGGGCATGCAGAGACAGTGCTAATGGTAGCTAACAAATAATCCGAGCAACGGTGAGTATAGGCAGAGCTAATGTTAGCTACAGTAATAAAGAATCCCAGTATAGACATCGTTAATGGTAACTAGAGGGAGCTAATAAAGACGCCCAGAAATGGTGAGTATAACGACTGTGCTAATGGTAACTAGCGGGAGCTAATGAAGACTCACAGTGACAACAGGGATACAGGCTGTGTCACAGTAGCGCAGCAGGTGTTGGCAGAAGGAGCCCAGAGTGTTGTCCTCAGTAGGCCGGTCCGGGGCAGTGAATGCATTTCCCTCCATGCCTGGTACCCCGGCACACTGCTCTGCCAGTCTGGGAAGGCAGATGAGATGCGCTGAGATCCTCCCTCTCCTTCTCCTCACCCTTCTGTCTCTGAAATGGTGCTGCGACATGGGGCAGCTGACCTGCAGGCTGCCTGGAAGCAGGTCAGGGCCTGCAGCAGAAAGGGCCCCGCAGCAGAGGACTGACCCTTGGCTCCTGCCCCCGTCTGCTTCCAGTGAGGAAGGAAGCAGTCAGGAAACACGTGCACTTTAATGCGCCCTGTACACAGGCAGCCAGACCTAGAGCCTAACGTGACGGATTGGCTTTGCTGGTCACCAACAGGCTGAAACTCACTGAATCCCTGCGATTGGCAGCGGTAGGCAATGGCAGCTCCTTACATCTGTCCATCACAGCCTCCACCACCTTCTTCAGCTCTCTATACTGCACAGGGCTGGACTGGTGGTTTAGCCTGGAGTTGGGCACAGGCCACAGAAAGACTCACACATGCAGAAAGCAAGTCTGAGGCTCCTCTTCCGAATTCTGAATTCATTCTTCCATATTATTGTCTGTGTCCTTTTCAGTCAAGGTGGTCACACTTGTGCTCTGGTACGTATGTATGGCGATGGGAAGCAGTGCCCCTTTTTGAGAAACAGAGCGCCCTCGTGTGTCTGGCACCTGAGCAGGGCTGTGGCAGCTGAGGCAGCCTGCATTGCCACCTGCAGGCAGGGTGAGGCGATGCCCTCTAGCACCGCCTCTACCGCACCAGCAAACACCAGAGCACTGGGGAACAGACCCAGTCTGACCGGCTGCCTGTAAAGAAGGATGGAGAGAAGGAAAAAAAAGAAAGATACAGAGAAGCAGAAGAAGCAAGAGAAAGAGCAGAAATGCTTCTTGTATAAAACATAAATAGCGGCATCAGAAAAATAAAGTGATAACTTGCATGAATACAAAATAGGTCCTTTATTTCACTTCAGATCGTTCCACATTTTATGAGTTGGGTCTTTCATCTCGTCTAGTAGAAACATGCTCTAATTCAGGGTTCGCCAGTTCCGGTTACGGAGGGCCAGTCTGCAATACGATTTGCAGATTCTCCTCCTCAAACACATTTTAATCAGCTAACTGCCAGCTTTATCAGGCATGTTTCAGCAGGGAAATCTGCAAACTGGCTGGCCCTCCAGCGCTGGAAATGGAGAACCCTGCTGCCATTCCTCCATCGATGGGCCTACCGGTCCAAGATCTCGGTGAGCAGCATCAGGCCCTGTTTCTGCACCTCCACGCTGGTCAGGGTCAGCGCCTCCTTCAGGCTGCGCACGAGGGGCTCGATACCTGCAGGAGCTCCAGGTTACAAACCTGACATAATCACCCCACTGTAGTGAAGGTGGATGACCACACAAACAGCCATCCCTCTCAATCAGGACCAGGCTGGGCTCTGCATTACAGTGCACTGGGCTGGGCTCTGCATTACAGTGCACTGGGCTGGGCTGTGCATTACAGTGCACTGGGCTGGGCTGTGCATTACAGTGCACTGGGCTGGGCTCTGCATTACAGTGCACTGGAGTATTTTACTGCCGCTTGAGAGTGAAAGGTAACCACTAACCCCCCCCCCCCACACCCCCCAAGCTTACCGTAAACAGAGTGACACTGGGAGAAAAACAGCGGGTCCTCTGTCATCAGCAGCAGGCAGCTATACACTGACCACAGCAGAACCTCACTACGGCTGCAAAGGCGCTCGCACAGGAACTCTGCGAGAAACACGCGCGTGTGCGTGCAGGCACACATGCCAGGCAGATTACGCAGCCGACACAAGACGCGTCCCGGCTGCCCGGGCACAGTGATCACAGATGGGAGCGTGAAGACTAGGTGCGAATACTAGCACAGCTTGTGCAGATGTTAATACAGATGTTAGCGCAGATACCGGAGGAAAGGGAGACAATGACTGATAGCTGGGGGGTGTCAGGCTGTAAGGGTCTGAGACATTTTGTGAGATGCAAAAGAAAGAAGGGCAGACAAAGGGGGCTGGAAGCATGCTGTGTGTGTGTGTGTGTGTGTGTGTGTGAGTGTGTGTGGCTGGGGGGGCTCAGAGCGGGACCCACCAGGAATGTCGGCCTGGATGAAGGCAGGGCAGTACTGGCTGGGGGAGTGCACCAGCACAGCAGCTATGCACTGGGCACTGGCCACCTGCAGACTTTCATCTCCACTCAGCAACAGCTGCAGCACATGAGCGGACAGCCACTGTGTACATGTACGAAACACGGACGGCCCGGGCAGCCGGCCAGCGGTAGCGGTCACGTTCGCGTCTGCACAGCTCGTGACGTCAGGCCCATTCTGACCTTCTTGAGGACCAGTGGAAGGCAGCAGGTGTCCAGGCTCAGCTGTGGCTCCCGCTCCGTGGGAAGGTTCATCAGCAGGGACACGATATCACCCATCTTTATCGCCTCCTTCAGGAAGCCTGACACCCACACAAGCAGAGGATTATATGTGAATCACCAAGCAGACTGATATGTACTCAGCTCTGATAATACTTACAGTGCATCTATACACCGTCCAACCGCTTATTCAATAAAGAGTAACCGGGAAGGCTTTGGCCTGTCCCTGCACATATATGAAGCAAGGGTCATCACAGGGAACACATTCAATCACACAACATGGGACAGTGGTTCCCTCACCTTTCATGCTCAGTCCCACTTTCTCTAGTGATGGCCAAATTTAGCATCATGAACCATTTACTGTATTTTCTGACACCAGTAGATGGTGCTCTCTGGCCAAAAACGGGCTCAAAGCATGCCCCAAAGCAAACCAAGAGCACCATCTAGTGGGGTCAGAAAATATAGAAAGTGGTTCACTACCAACCTCTCCTTGGCACCACCACTTTCTGCCCCCACCCATTATCTGGACACACCCCTTTATTTGCTCCACTCCTCACATTGGGCCCTACCCTCTCACTAGTCCCCACCCCTGCCACAATTAGATAGACTATTACTGTGTCCCAATTCAGGGGCCACACCCTTCTAAGGCTGCATTCGAAGACCGAATGCAACACAGTGGCATGACATGGCTGTTCCATTTCGAAGGCTTCTTCAAATGCAGCCTACAAACGTATTCTTGTTTTCCTAGGCCATGAAGGATCCAGCTGATGGCTCATTCGTAACCCAACCTATCCCAAGGTTCCTTGTGCGGATTTTTAGAAGGACGTGGCGTACAAAGGCCATGTTGACCGCGTCCTTTAAAGGAAGCAGCCAATGAATTGGGACCCAGCTTATGCCCCCCCCCGCCTCCTTACCCAGGCAGTTGATGGTGAGCTGTGGAGAGCAGGCATGGTGCAGTGTGTTCAAAACCTGTATGCAGACCCTGTCCTTGAGGGCCGGGGGCAGGGCTTGGGCAGTCCCAACGCACGCCCACACCCTGTGGAACACGTAGCACACAGATGCCTTGAGTGCTTCATCTTGGGGCAGCAAAGCCATGCTCAGCTGCTCCACCAGGGACACTGTAGGGGGAAGGACACAGATCAGCACCGCAATGACCCGAAAAACACAGGGACGCACGAGGCCCAGACGTCTGCAGCAGGAGTGTAACACAGCAGGTGAAAAGTACACTTTCGCGACAGATGGTGGTAAGACGGGATTGTATGGGTGGGTCACAAACCACCTGTGTGTTACAGACAAATTAAACAAAAAAGACACAACCCTGTAAAAAGGAGACGAGTCCATACCTGCGTGTGTGCATGCCCAAAAAAAGCAGAAGCAACACATATAAACCGTTTAATAACCCAGACTGAAATACAAACTAGTAAATATGACAGCAGCGGTGGGGTATTGAACATGTAATTTCCTGTCCAGCTTGGCTGTGACATAGACCTTTGCTTCTGTTCACAAACCACAGTGGGAAACAAACAACTGTGATGACTGTAGGAGTGTGCAGACATACACTGGCACAAAACACCCATAACTTCTGAAATTTGAGTGGACAGTCAATTATGTTCAACCCTAACTCTTTGTTGCAAGCTGGATTTGTGACAAGACAACAGTACCAAGTAAAAATTTACAGGTCCCTAGAATGTTTTAAATGTATAAAAGTTACTCAAGCAATCAGGAAAAATGTGCACATTGAAGTGTCAAGGCCTTACCATGATGTGCGACAAGGGTTTTGGGCAGAGCCGGCATGGCATCCAGCAATTTTCCCAAGAAGTTGAAGGTGGGCAGTGATTCTCGCAAGCTGGCCCGTTCGCACAGCTGGTCCAATTGCAGGTCAGGCCGATTGCATCGAACAAAGCAAGTGAAACAGAGAGAAGAACCAGCACAATGCCATGCTTTTTTTTCAAGCGGCTCGGTGTACAATGAACTGTTGTGATATTCTAGCTGTAGCTTTCCTAACACCGTCCACTGCCAATAACCCTGGTGGCCTATATAGCCTGTGGCATTCAAAGCTGATGATAGAAGAGGGGATTGAAGTTCACTCCACGCAGGGTTTAGTAGACAAACCACTCTCTAACCACACTGCTGCCTACTTCCGGTTTCTCACCCCCCTAAACTTTCCAGGCAGGCTTATCCCCCATAAGTCTAGACACAAAACCTACTAAAACCTGGGGGTGGCTCCTCTCTGCATTTGTGTGGCCCAGAATGTGTGACTGCTGAGGTCAGAGGGAGAAGAATGAGATTTGAAAGCGAGCAATGAACGTAAATTAAAAGAAAAAGGAAACACTGAGCAGAACGGAGGTCACAGCAACATAAGTACATCAGAGTGTAACTACAGTAATTCATGTCTCTCCTCTCTCACTCACCTGGGCCTGTACCTCCTTCAGGACATATTGTACGCACTGCTCACTCTGTAGCTCCAGGAGCAGATGAACAAGCACTGAAACGTAAACATGACCTCAGTTGTTTAAGCAAGCGAACAAACAAGCAGTATCAGACTCGAGCCATCTCCCATAACGGGTTGGACATCAGCCTGAACTACGCCACACAATCAAAGAAAAGCACAGTAGGGATGTTCAAAGACAATGCAATCATCTAGGTTGAGTATGGTCTAGCAAGCTCACCCTCGATCACCTGCTCCAGGGCGAACGGCTCCTTCGTGGTTTGAAGCATACCTAAGTACAAGACAGATATTAACAGGTTTTTTTCTCTCTCCTAATTGTCCTTTGCTTGTAAGGCAGGGAAAAATTCCAACCAAGATCAGAATCTGTTACTTTCAAACATTATGTTTCTCCATATCCTCACCCACAGAGCTGCTCTTCAGCTCACTTACCCAGAAGACTGCTGACAAAGTGCAGGCTGACCCTGTGATCCAGGAGAAGCACCTGCTTTAGGGCCTCAGGGCATTCTCTTAGCACCTCGCTGACACCAACCAAAGCGACAGACTTGCGCACTGACTGAGAGTATGCATGATGAAAATATGTGGTATTTATGTATTTATATATATATATATATATTTATATAGATATATATATCATTTTTACCGATGCCTCCTCGTTCTCTATCACTTCCATGACACACGCGATGCAGAACGTGGTCACCCTGCCCCCAGGGAAGGCCGCGCGCCCCGACCACCGCGGGTCGTGGCCCTGGTGAGCCTTCTCATAAAAAATGTCCATGCACGACATTTTTAGCGTTGAGGTATTAGTATTATTCCTGTTTGAAAAAAATGCACACCAGAAGAAAGATGGACCAGGGGACTGTATCACAAAGCAGTATTTTCCTGCTTAGTCGGATATCCTGTAGGATTTACGGTAGTCTGACCTAAATGCGAGTGAACTAAGATAAAGTCCATTTAAACTGAGGTACCTTAAATCCGACAATTTAACGCTAGACAATGAATACGGGCTAGTAACAAATTGTTATCCCACGCCTGTAAATTAACGTACTTTCATTCATATATAGTTCATTTATTTATTTACACTTTATGTCATCATTTTTATAACGGAATGTGTTTACACAAACTTACGTGTTTATGCACAATGATAAACAAAGCCACCGAAAATATTCATCGCCGGTTTAAGGGTTAGCGCTAAACGACGTTTTGGCGGGATTAACACCGACCAATCAGGGCTCAGAGCGGCACTGGCCTCATCCGCGGGGATTTTCAGCGATTCGTCTGGATTCGTATTTTGTGTTTATGATTCAATATGACTAATTTCACTCCGGGAAATTTAAATATTCTGTCGCAAACAAACAACAATTATGTGTCTCATTTGTTCCTAAATCTGACCTGACCTGAAAGGGTTTTCCATGGGTTGCCAACTTTGGTCAGCTCTCTGCCGTAAGATTTTCTCACTCATTTACATGTATGTGAGAGTTTTATCTTGTAAATAGTCTGTATGGTTTACAAACTATCACAATGTTTTTGATGTAGATAATTTTGGTTTGTTATGGAATAATGTAATAATAAAGTTTTGCCGAAAAATGTCTTGCGTGATTGAGTATCTTATGGAGTTTTGATTAAATACTTGTCTGGATTAAGACATTTCTGTTTTATTTCTGTGTCTTTTGTTTGCTAAGTTGTTTTATTATTTCTGGTCAAATCATTTGTCAAAATTAAGCTTGTCAAGGCGACGTTTACTGGATGCATGTTACGTGAACCAATGAGCGTAGCAGCCAGTCAGCCCGCCTTGAGCTCCCAGAAGTGCTGACAGCGCACCCTCGGAACCTGTTTGTAGCCATGGCGACGACAGTTTTGTACAACTGTTTCGTATCTCTGAAGGGAGGCCGGGGGGGGGGGATTTTTGCCGCAAGCAGACCAGCATGGCTATGCATTTACGTGCAGGCTTCACAGTCACGAACACGAGTGTGCACAACCAGAGTTTGCCCTAATTTTCTGGTTTGGCGGAGTGGACTTGTCGATGGTGTTATTTGTACTGTATGTCATCGTCTCACAAACACCTACTACGCAGAAATGCTGGAACCATCTAAAAAGCTTTAAATTAGTATTTTAAAATAAAAATGCACATAAAGAAACAGGTCTTACTAAAGATGCATGATATATGATAATCACGTTTTAATACACACTTAAAACAATATATGATGTCTGATTTGATGAACTCCTATGTATGTTATATAGTCTTACAGAACAATACATGTACTTCCACTGTATTGATTCTGTTTAACAGTGTAAGTCACGTCCGGTTTCATGTTCAATCGTTTGTTTCAGCTGTCTGACATTTGCATGTGAGGTTCTACATTTTTTTATTTTTTTTTTTGGGGGGGGGGGGGG
>JABFEA020000048.1:1993407-2013464 GCA_019775915.2 Cyphomyrus plagiostoma
TTCCGGGATAGGCTCCGGACCCCCCGCGACCCAGTAGGATAAGCGGTTTGGATAATGGATGGATGGATGGATGGATTCTTTGGGTTTAGTATTTAGTCTGAACATGAAATCATACTTCAATTTTGAAAGACAGCTCCCCCCCACCCCAAACAAAAAAACTTCACCCCAGGTGGATGCCAAGTCAGTACCCCCTGATAAGATGGCACTGTAGGCTGCCACATATTTCCCACAATGGGCTGACTGGCACTGCTTTGTACATCTTTTGCAAACGATATATTTGGGATGATGGCTTCGAAAGAGTACGCATTTGACGCTCACACCTCAGAACTATTTCCAGCACAAGAAACAAAAATTGAGATCAGTTGATGTTGGTAACACACAAAATGTGCAAGTAATTCGTGTTCGATGAGCCAAACATTGCTTGAAATGTGTACGTAGGTGTCGGGGTGGAACGTGAAGATTTTTGCTACCAGCCACATGGGCTGCTTCTGTAATAAAATGCACTAGCCTAGATAAATTTTCACTGGCTCACAATGGACAAAGTAATTTTCAAGCATAATGAGCATACAAAACCATCACATCTTACAATAATAAATTACCATGTAAAACAATTATTTTTAGTCAGTAATTTATTAATTTGCATAAACAACTTACTCATTCAGAGTGCTACATGGTAACATGGTTAATACACAGTCAATCCCTACCAGTCAGCCATATATCCAAAATTATCAAAGCTCAGTGTCTTGGAAAAGAACGTAAATTTTCCCAAAATGTTAGTTATAATACAACAAATGCTCAGATAAAAAAAGATCAGAATAGTTTTATATGTTAAAATATTCTGATACTTGTATCATGTTTATACATATTGTACACAGAATTACACCAGTATCAAAACACACATGCATACACAACAGATGTAGGAACACCCAAATATATAAACTCTTCTCCAGTGGATTAAACCATTGAAACAATAATAGGGGAGATTACATCGGTTTTAATTATTTTACTGTCTTGTCTGTGTAAAATTTTTAAAGCAGTGGTTAAAGCAACTGAATATTTAACAACTGTGTTGAGCTGTGATTGGAATCCATGTGGAGAGTCAGGAGTATGGGAAGGATCAGAGTAGGAGAGTCCTGTTTAAAGCAGGATGTAGCGGTTGCTTATACATGTATCGGCAAGGCCAACTTTCCACTGCCCATCAGTACTATAGCAAGACAGAAATGAACAAATCCATTAGATACATATGCTCACATGCATTCCGATAGCATTTAGCGACATTCAGCTAATCAATATTTCACAGAACAGACACTTCTGCTGCAACTAACCTCTGGTGATGTAAAGGTAGAAGAAGTCACAGTAGAATATGGTCTGCACCACACCAGAGACGACGGAGATCTGGTCGAAGAAGCCCTCCGTGTAGTAACGCCACACCCAGTTGGCCAGGTAGAGGGCTCGATAAAGGCCCAGGAAGAACAGATAGTGTGTGGTGATGGACTCCGCCTCGCCCGTCTTGATAATCATGAAGAGCTGCGGCAAAATAGCCACAGACTCCAGGTAGATGGAGAATGCCCAGAGGACCTGACCAAGAAACACGTGAATGGGTTTGGAAGACCAGAGGAAGCCAAGCACAGCATGCACACAGATACACCCAACCATCCGTATTCTCAACATGGTGTCTGAACAGAAGCCACACTGTCGTAGCCCAGATCCGAACTCCTCCCCGAATTCAAATCAAGCGGGTCTCAGCCACTCACCTCCAGCGGGGTGAAGGCATAGTTCTCGATGAAGGCTAACCCAGTGACGGGAACAAAGACAAACTCCACCCGGAAGGTGTCGCTCTCAGAGCTGTAAGTGTTTCGAAAGCGATGGTAGATCAGCTCGATTGTGGCATAGGCCAGAACCAGGAACACAACCTGAATTAATAGAAGGGAGACATACGATTCACATAGTGCAACAATATATCACAAGAGGCTCAGAGCTGTAGTGGTAGGACAGACAAGCAATGCCTGGGGGCCCTGAGCTGGTAGGGGGCTCCAGAGGGCGGTCGATTGCACAGCACATTGCAATGACAAATTTGCTTTATTTGTGTATTATGTTTTTCACAAAACTGCAGAGGTGGATAGTTCAAGTCCAGGAAGTAAAAATACGGACCAAGATTTTGTTTTAATCAACCAGTTGAGTACTCTGTGACTGTGACTCTTTATACTCAACTGGCTGGGTGAAACAAAACATTGGTCTGGATTTTTACTATCTGGACTGTGAAAGCGACGAACTTGTGTTTATTAAATTGTATTTGTTGATATCATTCATTTAGATGTCATATTAAAATAATGGTAATACGTTGTACCATGTTGGGGGAGCCCATGGAGCTTTTTTTACCTAAGGCCCCCAGATTTGCTAGAATTGCGTAATGATCATTGAAAAAGTCACAACAGCAACAAGACTGCCATTTTGACTATCAGAAAGTTTGCTGCTTTAGTTTCTTGAACTTAATATGAATTACTATAGTAAATATTAAGCTGTATAAATTTATACTAAGGAATGCAGCTTGAAATAAATGTGTCTGCTTAGCAAAAACCTGCTTGACTGTGTGAACACACTCAGGCTTCCTTATAAAGGGCTATGTCAATATGACAAACTAAAAGTAAACAGGATTCTCAAACAGTTCCCTGGCTTTTTAAAAATTAGTTCAACGTCCATATCAAATGAAACAGGGGGAGATTTCAAAGAGCTGACTCCAAAACTTTGAAAGAAAGCACCTTCATGACAGTGTTGTAGATTGAGATAAAAGAAGTGAACAGGTCCAGGTATCTGGTGGTGAAAACTAGGGCAAACAGGACTTGGCTCTTCCCAGAAATACCTGTCGAGAGAAGATTGTTATTCATTTTTTATTAATATGCATGTATAGTATAAACTATATCGCAAATCTGCGGCTCCTTAAGGCAGTGTTGAAGTTATTGCACTTCCGGTCATAAGAGAAACTCCCGACTGATTTCATCCTTAATTTAAACAGCAGGGACCAGCAAACTCGTTAAGAAAAAAACCCAAATGTACAATAACATACAGGCAGCAAAAAGAAAGAGAAGAATGTTATGTGGATGGAGTATACAGCCACGCTGCAGCTGCCACGTCACACCTCGGTTCCCAGGAGACGGAGAGAAAGCTCCTTTTATTATTACGTAATAACAATATGTTACATTACCTACATTCACAAGTTGAATTCTACTGTTTTATTCCTGTACAAACCCAGTCACCCAAAGAAATATACTGGCCAACTGAATTGCATTTATTATTTTTTATACTAGGCAAAATCACAATATTTTATAAGATTTGTAGTTCATTCCAAAACTCCGTATCAAATGGCAGTGTTCACTGCATATTATATATGGATAGCATTCATTGTTTTACTTCTGAACAGACTTTTATCTTAGTAAAATGCAACTATAATCAGTATTGTACATACCAGCGCAAGATTTTGACCTCCAGATCTTGACAAACAAAATTACCATGGCCACAAGATGTGACACATCACCCAAAATGCGAAAAATGTTCATTTCGACTAACTTTGTTCAACAAAACGAGAGCGGAAAACAATAATCGTATTGCTATTGGCAGCAAAAAAAATAAAAAAACCGCAGGCTGACACAGTGATTTCTAAATCGCTACGAAGTTTAAATAACTGAAATAATAATTTGCATTGCCCCTAAGTTCTGTACCGAATCAAAAGGCCTGCTTCGTAAAACTGAACTAACTCCACTTTCTGATTCTGTGAGCAGTTAGTGGACAATGGTTGCCTTCAAATTCAGTCCTTTGAGTCCTTTTTAAAGGCAGTTGTTACTTCTTGCTATGAGATGCTCATCTCGCGTTTACGAGTTCTTTAGATGCTCAGTTCCACAAGCATACCTTAAAGCTTATAGCCACGGCAAGCGCTGCATTTTGTCTTCTTCTACGGCTTTACGAGTACCCTTTCGTGCGCTGAAAAGGTGCACAGCGCCACCTACCGTGCTGTGAGGGCAGTCATTAACTACATCCATATACCAGCAGTTAGGCAACATCTGCACTCTGCAATAATCTCATCCAGGTAACTAAATATAGCTAATGAGACTAAAAACAGTTGTT
The DNA here is from genome assembly GCA_019775915.2 of Cyphomyrus plagiostoma. Lineage (NCBI taxonomy): Eukaryota > Metazoa > Chordata > Actinopteri > Osteoglossiformes > Mormyridae > Cyphomyrus > Cyphomyrus plagiostoma. Next base: position 1,997,527 of record JABFEA020000048.1, read on the forward strand.
TAAATGGAAGGATCTATCTATCAGCATGAGGTCTATTTTTGCTACGTGAAAGCATTTCAGATACTATTGATTATTCTGGGTAAAACTTTGGGTACATTTTTAAAAATTAGAATTATTTTCAATTGTGAATTGCTCAATTTTCAAGCAAAATGCCAAAGCTGGGTATTCTACTGTCCAAGTCATTAATTTTAATGCTATATATTCCATACTATATTTAAGATTCAAAACTACTTTTAAACAAGCAGAAATAATAGCCTAATGAATCCGACTATAGAATGAGTAATGAGCGCGACTTTCCAATGAGGAGGCAAATATAAACATTCACGTGCGAACTGCATGTACACCTTAGGTAGTATGAAAATATCCAAAAGTATACATTAGCTTTTCAGTAATGGTTCAATCATGTAAACTGACTCTTTGAAACTGTATTTTGACATATTATCACAAGTAGGCTATACGGTTTGTGTTATAGGTTTCCCGTTCAACATAGCAAAGCTGACGGATCAATCACGGAACAACGCCATTATATACCACATACACATCCACAAAATCTGCTCCTCCCTTTCTTAGCCACTATTTTGATCTCTCTAATATTATACCCTTTCCTATCAACTGTGACTTTCCTGTAATCTCATTAAATGCCTGACACACCGCCCAAATTAATTATCCCCTCGCCTCCGCCCGGCTTCCAAACTCCCATTTCTTTTGGCGGCCAGTGTCATAATCCTTAGCCTCTGTCTCTGCCGTAAATCACCGTTCTCGCTCCCGTTACCGGACTGAAATCCTGCAGCCTCAGCGCTACATCCTGGCTCAGTTACAGAGTTGAAAATGAACCCGCTCGCCAGAACAGCTATTCACGGAAGTCTGCGCGTCATTAGCCAATAATTGTTTTTTTTTTTTTAATTATGCGTATATGCATAATTAAATTTGACTTCTCCCCCTATTAATCGCCTATGTCAGAATTCATAAAACGTGCCGTTTCGTCTCATCCATCATTTGTCTCTTTTTATCGCCGTCCCGTCAGTCTCACATGGCACTTAAATGAAGTAATTCGGTCTTAATTAGAACGTGCTTTTTAATCTAATATCGGTACAATATTATTCCTCCTCGTACCAAAAGCTCAAGCTATACGGTTTTAAAAATCTGCAGCTATACAGTAAACATGCGCTAAGACATAGGCCTAAGTAGTTAAAGTTAAGCATACCTTTTCCCCAAAAAGTAACAAAGCTCTCTCCCTGGATCTAAAGCGTCACCAAAGTGGGCCACTACTTCAGTTACCTTCACATAATAAACTATGCTGACTAACGAGCACTGCTGCAGAAGCCAAATCGTTGCCTTCGTCTTGTACATTTTATCCAAAGTGGGTTTGGAAGTACCAAAACTTGCTTGGCGAAAGTCACGTGCCTTAATACTAAAATTGCAAACACATAGTCATGCAGGGTATGAATGTCATCCTGTGAGAAATGCATTCGCTGTTTTGTTCCGGTAGGAAAATCGAGACGGTGTCCGTTTTGCTTCGGGCTTTTTCTAATCATTCGTGGCGGTAAGGTGAAGTGCAGAGAAGTGATGCGCACCGCAGGCAGGACGACTGTCACGGAAGGAGGGCTAAGGAGCCAGTAACGTGGCGGGGACAGCAGACCACCCGCCCTCAGCAAGGTGCGCCAGTCGAAAGGTCACGACAACTAATCTGCCGCTCTGGCGGTTTACGGGCTATGAATAGACGCCAGTGTAGTCCTAGGACATCTTTCACGCGAAATGCCTGGCGCTCTGGCACAAACTACCTCGAATCCCTCCTCTTCTGCGTTCACTCTGTTCCAGCATCCCCTGTCGGTAACGCTACCTGCACCAGCGCTGTTATATATCCCACCCCCTTCTGTCCTTCAGTCCCACTTGCGCTTTGTCCATCACGCACTGTACTCTTGCACAGAACTCCTTTTAAAATCTGTGCTTTGGCTACATGGTTATATTTATCCAGTCACCTTTCTATGAACTACATCATCTACTTTCTCTTATTCTTTACCTATTTACACCGAGTTTCCCTTCATTACACTATGTTCTGAGTGTCTAGACTAGGATGACCGCCTATTCCATGTCAGGGAGGACGCGTTGAGCTATAGGACAGGATTAATAAGATACAATTTGAATCAAAAGGACTTGAATTTCACTCACGCACTGAGTTCTTGCTGTGTGCTGATTCAATCCAGGAAACAAACTAGTCAAGAAGAACTGAACTATACATTTAGCCAAGCGCAGGAGCCTTTCAGGTTTAACGTAAAACCTGAAGTAATTCAAAGTGTGCTCTCTGACATGGAGTCTGAGCTGTGAAATTTTATATCTTCCTTAAGATGAGTTTTGATTGCCGAGGTCTTGCCCAAGCATAGTTCTACAATACATCAGTTACCAGAACCATCTCATCCTGTTAAAGCGTCAAAGAATATTGTCAAGGGGATGATGGTGGTGCTATCGTTCGGCAACCAGAGGGTTGCCAGGTCGAGCCCCGCTTCCTCCTGACCCCATCAAAGTGTCCTTGAGCAAGACACTGAACCCCAAATTGCTCCTATTGTGCAGGTTGGCGCCTTGCATGGAAGCCTCTGCCACTAGTGTGTGATTAGGTGAATGTGAGGCATAAATTGTAAAGCGCTTTGAGTAATCGGAAGAGTAGGAAAGCGCTATATAAATGCAGTCCATTTACCATCAATTATGGAAAATCATCTTAGGCAATCTATGCATTATATGAACGACTTATTTCATGTTAAGACTGTTGTTGAGTATTGAAGGAACTTTCCTCTGTATAATAACACTCGTGGTGTTTTTATAGTGACCATGGAAACTAACGTTCCCTCTTGCTATCTGCCTAAATGACACGGTTAAGGGAAGTTATTTTTAAACGCATTGATTTCTGAATAGAAGTGGGCGTGAAACTGTCCAGAAGCAAAATGTGGAGGTTCAGGCAAAAAACAATGATATTAAAAACACAGTGATTTATCATTATGACGCAGGATTGAGATTTTGGCTGCTCCCACCGCTAATGAAAACCAGAGGTGTTCACTAAAACACGAGAAAGTGGTGTATCAGAGAAAAACCAAAGATTTAAAGGACAGAAGGGGCAAGAAAAATATAATGAACAGATACAGGAACAAAATAGGAGGGTTAATAGTGAACGCATTTGTTCAACAGCAGTAGAAACCGAAGTATTATTTTATCGATGCAACCACCTAAATGCACTGATAAAAGGAACAGGCAAAAATGGAAGGAGAGTACGCAGTGGTGGAAGACGCACAAATGTGAACAAAGGGAGACACAATCAAGTTGACAAGCTCTCCCTCCTTCTCTCGCCCACACACTTCCAGACCGTGTACTCGCGCTCAGGTGCCCGCCCGCGTGTAGGCAGCGAGAGCGCGCAAAGAGAGGATTACTGTTTTCAGGGGGAGCTGAGAGATACTGTAGGAGGTGTCGAGGGGCAAACAAATGATCTAACATGAAAATGCGGAGTAAATTACCCAGTAGAAAAAGAATTTCCAAAAAAGGATTTTGATATACACAAAAGGAACACACTTTAATTTGCAAGTAATGCGATACGGATTTACTTCTTAGTAATAGCTTGGCAATTCGTTGCAGAGAGGATACAATTAGAAGCTTGAAAAGCGAAGTTGTGCATCGTTCTTGGCTGGAAACAGGTGAGCACGTTTATCGTTTTTGGTCCCGGACGATCTTGATTAACCGCTTTAAATACACTTAGTTGTGTTAAACGTTTGGGTGAGATGTTTTAAAGAGCGGGCTAAATTAGTTGTTGTATCCATTGCCCCCAAAATATTAATTAGGCCTGTAAAATTACATTTATTTTTTCGCCCAGTGCGCTTCTGTCCCGCATCCAAATGATGTGCTAATGTCAGTTTTTTTTTATTTCGCATTAGGCAGAAATCTGATTTTAATTTATCCCCGAAAATGTCATCTTAAGCGATTCTTTTGATTCAGCAATACAACTGAATTACACTTCCGGCTATTTAAAAAAGATTACAGAACAACGTGCATGAACTACAATCATATTGTGCGATTAAATTTAAAATGTAGGCCTACGCATAACGATGATAGCGGTTTTAATAGTTTCTGAAAGGATGGAAGAAAAAGAACAGCAAGTAGGCTAATCTGAGAATGCAATGTATAGAATTTAACTGAGTATACCAAAGGTTTACAAAACACCAGGCTGTCATTCGATAAAACCGTACAAGGTTTGTGAAAAAAGTTGTAGTAACGTAGCAGGCGGATAATCCCGAATATCTACGACTATCCGCCTGTTCCCGTCAGATAAATCTGCTGTGACGCTAAAGCAACAAACCCGAGTTAATTTTTTAATTGTGCAAATACAGACGATTTTAGAGAAATAAAATGTAACATTGCAAATTATTACAAGCTTATAAAACGATTATTCGGGTAAATTCATCAGGGTATAAAAGAAAAAAAAAAGATCGAATACAACTAACAATTAGCAGGGGAAGGTAATTTTAGCCGTTTTGAACAAATATATACAAAAAAACATAAAAGCCCTTCTGATGCAGATTGTCATTGTTATGTTCGTATTTATGCCATATACTTCTGTCACGTTCAGTGGATCTCTATACAGTATGTCAATATTATGACTGGCTGTTACAAAACTGATACCAGAGTGAATGTGTACTAAACGTGTTAGGCATTACATTCGTCTTCATTTAAACTGTACTACCCATTCATCCATCCACCTTCTGTACTGTACAGGATGACGGACAGCCTATCCCACGAGACACAGTGCACAGGGCAAGGAAGGATCCTGGACAGGATGTCAGTCCACCACAAGGCATACAGCCAAATGCAATTGCATCTTCTGAGAAATTAAAAGCCAAACCCATTTGCCCAAATGCATGATTCTGGAGGAAACCGGAGTGGACATAGGAGCTGGGAGTGTATACAGACTCCTCGGAAGCAGGGTGGTGGCAGCAATCTGCACCCAAAACTTGGAGTTCTGCACATTCAGCCACCCTGACGCACTTTGCAGCAACATTTGATGCAGTATTAAATATGATATTCCATCATTTAAATGTTATTTTGTGGCAAAGTTGTACTCTAATTTCAGTGCCGCATGTCACACTGCCATGATAAGTATGAAATGAAAATCGTTAACCTCACTGACCAGTGCTTTGCATATTTACACTGTAATATGACTAGCGTTAGCCGTCACGCAGTTTTCGTCAGCAGTGGCGGAGTTGACCCGGCTTGTCCTCTCCGTAATTATGCGCATTTCTGCTTGCTTGCCACTAGATGGCAGCGACGGAAAGGCCGCTTCTATAAGTAGCCTGAGGATCTGTTACGACGGTGGATGACACAGCATAGCTGTAATAGGATAAGGGTGGTCGGGTCAGTTGAGAGGCTAATTCCACTATCCCTGCACTCCTGATTGCCGTCTCCCTTCCGCCGTCCATTTTCTTTCAGATTACTGCGTGGGACCTAACAAGGTCACCTGATTTTGACCTATTAAATTTACAGAGATTAATACAAGCTACAAGGTTCACCTGTAATTGTCTGTACCTGTGCACACATACAAACAAATGTTTGGCTCGTACCAACTTATTGAGTACTTAATGTAATACGTGTTTTATATAACGCCCAACCCCCAGCCAAGACCAGTTCATGTTGTTCCTATATTTATGCCTGTGACTCACTGAGTGTTTCACCCTGATTTGTACCTAATGGCTCAAAACAACAACCCAATAATATGAGACATGACTGGAAGAATTCTGCCATGGAGACTGTTAATTATGAGCCTCAGCCACCCAACACTCCACCGTTTCCATGGCACAGCTGGGTCTACAGTCAGGAAGGGCTGCTGCAACGTCTCTGCGAGGAGTTTACATGGTTTCTCTGCTCCTCGGGTTCTCCTTCGCCTGTACAGGCAGCTGTGCTGTGATACATTCACCTCCCTCTGACGCATGGGCCGTCCTCTTCCCGGCCAGTAATGTCGTCTTCTGCCATTTTCTCAAGGTCGAAGCAAAATGGAAGGCCCCTGCAGGAGAAGGGGAAAAAAAGCGTTAGCAGGACAGAAAGCTGTTATAAAAAAACCATGCAGTTACACCCACAAAATCTCAGAGTGTTGATCCACAATGTGATCAAATCAACTGGGTGATCAATGCAGGATACTGATCTTCATCAAAGCTTCAGCTATTGAAAGCTGTTGCTAAGAAACCTCTAAGAACTCGGTATTATACCCTTATGTAGGATTAGGGTTCTTTTGGTATGTTTCTTTGGTATTTTGATGCATAGCATCCCTGTTCTGCCTCCCTACTGGTTCTAGAGCCAGTGTTGATTTCTTTAGAGGCGGGCTTCAGCCCATCGGGCCTAATTACAGCATCTACATGGCCATTTTCCAAGTCGTAATCAATTTTGCGATATAAAGTCGCCAAGAGGCCTGCAAAACATATTTATGCATAAAAACAATGAAGGAACAAGTGTTCATCAAAAGCATATGCAGAACTGCAAACTAGCTTTGGGTTTGCAAAATAAACTAGTGTCCCGCAGTTAGGAGGGGAAATGAAAGCCATTTTTACTCATAGTCATTTTAAATAAATCTGTCAATACACCGTATTCATATTCTGTGCTTAAAAACATTCTAGTACCACTATTTATTAAAAAAATAATGATAATAAATAAAAAATAATTAAGAAAACAGGACTACTGTTTTCTGTTGTGTTATTTAAGGATACGGCCTTACGGTGGCTCTAGTAAATTTCCCAGGGACACAATTACGATACATTGAAGCCAAGCATTCAATAAGTACATGTAAAAACGAATAAAAGCTTCCTGCGTTTAAATGCTGAGGCCAGTAAACTGAAGAACTGGAGTGGGAAGGAAAGCGGAAACAAGAAAAAACTGAAATATGCCTGTCTGGAACATTCACCCCAGCCGGAGCGAGCTGGCAGCCACCCCTGACATTTAATCGGCCAGTTTGCGTCGTGGATATTAGCCACTGTATCCTGCCCCACCCCCCACACCCCACACACACACACACACACACGATATTCAGGAAGAAAACCAAGATGCCTGGCAGAAGAATGAGCTTGCTTGATTTTTTTTTTGGGCAATGTGTTGTCATGGAGACATGTGCAAACAATACCTATGGCTGGCTCACAGTGATATGTACATTGTTACCGTAAATGTTGAACAACCCTGATAAACTTGTGTCAAACACGTTGATTCAAAATGTGTCTATTTTAATGTAAGATAGGTTGAATGAGTGATCAGTAATGTTCAGAATGTACGTGACAGACTAATTCCTACAGTCAGCGATGACATTGTAGTATTATTCTGATCGACTTTCTCAATCCGGTGTCACGTCAGCGTCAGCTGTTTCCGCAGGCAAATACTTAAGTCTGACCAGCTCATGGATTTAAATTGTAGCAGACACCAAGAACATCTATGTCTTAGGCTCTGTGGCGCTGAACAGAATCGTCTCAAAATTGCACGGCGGAATTAACGGGTATTATAATAGAAGGATTACATGGGGGATTATTTTTTGATTATGAAGGCAGAAAGCATCTCTGAGCTAAGTTCCTATTGTATGCAGTTGCTTAAAAGGTCATGATTCTGCACAGTACAAGCTACTGAAGACAAACCATTTTATAAGATGTATTTTAAATATACCAATATATAGGCCTAACAGATCTGCCTGAATACAGCCTTTCAGGGTTAGCTTTTAACAGTTTTAATGATATCCGCTGTTAGTGAGTACCCAGTACTTTGTGGGTAATCAGTACATACTGAGTAGTCAGGGTAATCGCATTGCTTTGTTTACATGGACAAACTCTGAGGTAGAATGGGCAAGCAATTTAGGACAGATGTAATTCCTGCACACTCTGGGTAAAGAGGACACGCTAAGGCAAATGAATCCATCCATCCATCTATGGATGAAGGTGCAATTGATGTGTAAAGCTTCCCCCAGGCATGTAGACAGTCTCCTGTCATATTGTGCAAGGCTATAGCTTAGTGCATCTCTAACATAACTAAGCAAAGCATCCCAATGGTTCTGTAAAGTGCTTTGGGTGTCTAGAAAAGTGCTGTGTAAAAGTAACATTCATTCATTCTGTATATTCATGCAAAACCTTACTGCCCTGTGCAGCTGTTCTCACATCCCTTCAGCTCTATGATTCAGGCTGTCTGTTCTCCAGAGGAGCCTCCCTGCTGCTGTATTTACGTCTGCTGTATTTTTCACATTTACTTTTTCACACAACAAAAGTAACAGGAAAAGTGGACTAACTATCCTGTATTGTTCCCTTCCCTCCCATCCCTCTCTGTCAGCATGTTCTCTGCAGATGCTGATGCTGGTCACCGTGCCAGTCCTTAATCTTCATAAGTAGAGCCTGGACCACTCAGATCTCAGCAACAGTCTCCTGAACAGGAAGATCCCCGATTCCATGGGAACGGTGAGAGGCAATAGGTGAGGATGCGGAAATTACTCTTTATATGTAACATTTATATAAGGGCCTTAAATACATCATGATGTAACCAGGAATTTGGATTGCAGATAATATGGAATAAAATAATATTTTACCTTAAAACACAATATGTAATACCTATGCCACTCATATCACATTGGCACTTCTATCTGCTGTACTGTTTGCATCACTTGCACATTGTACTTTGGACACAGGTATCTGCTAAATAAATAAATGTAAGATTTCCATCTGTATGCATTTTCAAAAACACACAAAAAGATTGGAAATTGAGTGCAATGACCAGAAAGTACCACAAGAGGGAGACCTGAAATTTAAAAATGCCTCTTTTGAAAGACATTCTGACAAAGGCAGTGGAAAAGCGATGTGGATGAGCGCACATCCTGGCTCAGATATAATCCTTAAAACCATTGTGGCTGCAGTCTCTCACACAGGCAAGCCCCTCCCCAGGTAATCCTTTCTAGAGGTGAAAGAAAAGTAAAAGCAAGAAACAAGATAGAACGCGACTAATATTTCACAAAAGGATTTGGGAACCTTATACACACCCAGTAAACTGTAAGTTAAATTCAAATGTCAAAATAAGAATTGAAATGAATCCTTTGTCTATTTTCCATTATTTCTGTCTCATTTTCCAATCCCATCCACAAAAAAAAAGTTACAGCATCGTTTCAACAGCTGAAGAGGGACTCAAAGTCTCGGCCTTCGCGCTGTACAATGGGCACGATCCAGGGCGGCACCATCTGTCCTCCTTGGGTCCAGGGTTTGGAGGTGAAAGGTCAACGGGAGATGTGAGTGGAGGTACGGGTGCCATGGTGGAGGTGCAAATGATGGAGAGCAACAACCACGGGAGGATCGTGACCGGCAGGAGCAGAGCACCGCGGAGCCGCTTTGTCAAGAAGAACGGCCAGTGCAACGTCGTCTTCTCCAACATGGAGGACAAGCAGCAGCGCTACATGGCTGACATCTTCACCACCTGCGTCGACATTCGCTGGAGGTACCTGCTGCTTATCTTCAGCTGCGCTTTCCTGTCATCCTGGCTCTTCTTCGGGGTGATCTTCTGGGTGGTCTCCTGGGCGCATGGCGATTTCGAGGTGCACACAGATGGCACGTTCCATTTCGGGGGGAACTTAGACCTGGGAGGGGGACTGGGCCACAGCCTTGCACACAGGGAGGAGAACCACAAAGAGTGGATGCCATGTCTCCTTCACGTGCAGAGCCTCACTGGTGCCTTCCTGTTCTCCATGGAGACCCAAACCACTATCGGTTACGGTTTCCGGTGTGTGACCGAGGAATGCCCCATGGCTATGATGACCGTGGTCATTCAGTCCATCATGGGCTGCCTCATTGACGCCTTCATGATTGGGACAGTCATGGCCAAGATGGCACGCCCTAAGAAAAGGGCCCAAACGCTGCTCTTCTCCCACAACGCCGTCATCGCCCTTAGAGACGGCAAACTCTGCCTGATGTGGCGGGTGGGCAACCTGAGGAAGAGCCACATTGTGGAAGCCCATGTCAGGGCCCAGTTCATCAGGCCCTACATCACAGCAGAAGGAGAGTTCATTCCTCTGGAACAGATGGACCTCAATGTGGGCTACGATGAGGGCATAGACAGGCTTTTCCTTGTGTCCCCTCTCATCATCATCCATGAAATTGACAAAGAGAGCCCACTGTATGGCATGAGCAAAGCCAACCTAGAGACAGAGGAATTCGAGATTGTGGTTATCCTTGAGGGTATGGTGGAGGCCACAGCTATGACCACCCAAGCTAGAAGCTCCTACCTGCCTAACGAGATCCTCTGGGGACAGAGGTTTGAGCCGTTGATTTTCGAGAACCGGAACACCTACCAGGTAGACTACTCCCGGTTTCACAAGACCTACGAGGTGAGCTCCACGCCTCACTGCAGTGCCAAGGAGCTGAGTGAAACACAGATCCAGTCATCAACCCGCTCATCACGCTCCGCATCTCCCACTGGCCCCAACGATGGGCACTGCTTCATGCCTCCTCACTCCCCGAGTGACTTCTGCTACGAGAATGAGGTAGCCTTGTGCGAGGACGAAGGAGAACCTGAGAACGGAAGGAGTGGAGGTGCCTCAGACCATCTCATTCAAAAGCCTCTTTTCCAAGAGGGCCTCCGTAAGCAGGCCAGTGAGGTGCTGTGCGTTTTAGACCTGGATGATAAAGTTGAATTTGAGCGACTGACAGCCATTCCCCTCGATCCACTCACCTACAGGAAGGAGTCCAATATCTGATTGTCAAAGGACAATTGCCCTCCTTACTCCAGTTAACTCAGAGATACCTATTCAACGTCTTTTACTGGGTTTGGTGTTTTTCTTGCATTCTATTTCTTAATGGGTGAAACCACAGCCCAAAGTCTTCCATACGCTTTCTTAGCAGGGCAGTGGTGTGAGTTACTGCTCACTGTATATCTCTCATGCTTAACCCCCTTTTTGGCCCTTTTTTGTGTTGGGCAACGTTGCTCCTGGGAACAGACAGGATGGCTGATTTGATCCCACCTGGGACCCGGAAAGATGTGAGATTGGCATCATTTTCCGGCAGTAAAAGACAAGAAATGGCCCTCATCGCAAGCTGCAAGAGATTTGTGCCTCTCCTGGTCCACCAAGGCAGCTAGTGACCAAGCAGAGATGATGACACCATGATGACTGCTTGAAAATCCATTTTAAGCAGGCATTTTTCCAGGTGAATTAGTGAGAGGAAAAATTTGACACTTGCAGGTGATTCACCTGAAAGCCTGTTGGATTAATGACAGCACTTCAACAGTGAAAGTGGAGAGACGCCCATGTCTCAATGAGATACTGACTGTTAGCATCCTGTGTGCAGCTACACACTCCATCTATAGGAAACACGTGGCATATACAAGATACGTACTCAAAGAAAACATATGTGGCAGATCTATGTAATGTAAATCTGACAATTTGCCAAAATAGGTTTTTGCTTTTAAAACTCAGAGAGTAGGTAGGTAATCAGTTTAAATTAAAAGAACATTAGTGTAAAATATAACATATCCCTGCAATATATGACAGATCATATGAAAAAGACCTGCAAGTGGCTGATTGTCTTGACAATCACAGTAAAACAATCACAGTTCTTTTGCAGTAAAAAAAAAACAAACATGCTAGTAAGTTCCTGGATTCCATTGTCGGCTTGGCTATGAATTGTGATATGCTCTCTTTCCAGTGACAGGAAACTAGTATCTGCCCCATAGTTGGAATGAAAATATAGAAGATTAAGATTAGTACTTTAATGTACTCATGCAAATACCTGCAAACCACCTTCCTACCTCAGGCTATAGAGAAATCAATTCTTCTGCAGGAATCCTAGAGAAGCAACTGCAATATATATTTTTAAAGACTCTGTACATAGCCAATATGGAGAGGGCAATGGTCGTTTTAAGTTGGAATCCCTTCAGAAAGCACTGCAGTCTGACCCTCTGATGAAAGTACATGCCTAGATGTTATGGGATGGTGCTTAAAGACTACAGTTGGTGTTTTATTAACGTGACAGTATTGGAGCTGTGAATTACAGTGGGTGTGAAGTAAAAACCTGGTAATCAATACTTTAACAGAGTGTTTCCCAACCTGGTTTTTGGGGACCCCCAAACAGTCCATGTCTTTGCACCCTCCCAGCTCCATGCCCGACGGTCCACATATTTGCTCTTACTGAGAGATGGGAGGCAGCAAAAACGTGGACTGACTGGGGCTCCCTGAGGACTGGGTTAGGAAACACTGATTAACATGTGACTATTATTGTGACAAGCTTTGATCAGCTAAATTATGGCCACTTTTTTTAAAAAAAAAAAGTGACAATTTTGGGCCTCAAATAGGTCTGCTAGGCAAAACCTGTTGAGAAAGGTATAATACTGTTACCTGTATTGTAACAGCAGTGAATCAATCCCCCGAGTGCTTGTCAGACTGCGGTCTGAGGTTTCACCATCTCATTTAGCGTTTCCGCAGAAACACGTTGGATGTATTGGGAACCTTGCACTTTTCCACTTAATTAGGATTTCATCCTTGTAAATCGTGCAGTCCTAAAGAGAATAACAAAGCGAACTACAAAGCAGATAAGGCTAAGAGCACTATTCACGCTTTTATTTCTGCAAACCCATTTTGTAACTGTGCATTTCACTCAGCTTTTGAAGGCATGGACATTTGGATATTAATATTTCTAATGCAGACCTTCTTCTCCTACACACTCAAATCTCAAATAGTTTAAACTTGAGTTTTAAAAAGCACTTTACTTGTCTATATAGATTGTAAATAAATGAATATTTATTGTATATTGAACAACGTATGATTATTACATATTCCTCCAAAAAACATCATATTCATATTCCTGCTTGTTGCATTTTGCTTGTTTTTCTTTCCTGTATTTATACAATCTTATTCCATGTGTTTTCCTTCGGAAACTTTAGATCATATCCGCCCCCTAGTGGTGAATCAATTATTACACTCATATCTCAGATTGGATGCTGTACATGTAAACGTTTTCCACAGGGCATTGGGTGACAGTGTTGCCTCTCACTTTCAGGATTAGGGTTTCGGATCCCGATTTTTCTTTGTGTGTGTGGAGTTTTCATGGACTTCCTGTGTCACTAGGGTTCTATTGATACTCTGGGTCCCCCCCCAGTCGAAAGACTTGCAGTTAGGCTAACTGGTGTCTCTAAATTGCCTTTCATGTGTGTGTATGAGGCCCGCCATGGACTGGCATCCCATCCCCGGTGCCCCGGCCTGGCGTCGGCTCCAGTCCCCTGTAACCCTGTTCAGAAGAATGAAACATGGCTGGAATTTTGCCGGATTCCATCAGTCAACTCATTTATTGATATCCATGCTTCTCCACCAAGAAACTGGATTAAGTTCCAGAATTCCAGAAGAGAAGATCCACCCGTCCATCACAGATAACAGCTAGAGCCTGTACAGGATTAGCAGAACTTGGAGTCCATCCCACAGAGCGCAGCACATGAGGCAGGGGAATGCCTTGTATGGCATGCGAGCCCATTGCAGGGATGTACTAACACACAATCACACTGTATAGAAACCAGTAACACCAGTTCACCAAAAAGAAGGGAACTTTGGAGAACCAATGACCACCACTGCAATCACTGGGTGAACACACAAACTCCATGTATGTAGGACTGACAGCAGGAAGAGAACTCACAACCCTGGAGGCGGCATGTGATAGTGCTACCCACAGACCCAGAGAACCATAAATTCAGGGGTTGCCCTACAAAAAATGGATCAACCACCAGGACAGGTTAAAGCCCAGCTCCATATGAATCCCTAAAAGCGTCAGAAGGGTTAGGGTTTGAATTGATTTTAAAAAAAGCAGAAGGTCTGAGTTCTCCTCACAGTCACTCAATCAATGTCGAGCAGCCACCAGATTGGTGAAGTGTGGACGTCTGCTGCTGATCGTCCCACGCACACCTGACGCTGGAGCCGTTTCTAATCGAACCGCAGGGAAGAATGCGGCCAGTGGGAGGGTGCTGGCCTCCCAAATGTCACCGGCAACGTGACTCTCCCAAGGCTTTGTTCCCGCATCTCTGTAGAGTGGGGGGGAGGGGGGGGGCGGAGGGCGGCTCCCAAAAGCCGAGTCAGCGGTCAGAGGGTTTTCCTGTGCTGCCGCGAAAAGAAAAAGCCACGTCCATCAAACAGGGACTGGGAAATGACACCAGTAAGGTGCTCAAAACACCCGACTGGTTTAAAAGAGAGGTGGGCGATGAAGAATGAAGACAAGACGCAACACCCAGACCAAAGTATACACCTAGCTAACTTAATTAATACTCCCAGGCGGAGATATTGGGCATTAGACAACAAACTACTTAGCGGTAATAAACCGTTAATTATTAACCCGAAGGCAGCATGACTGACTCTGGGTCTTGAAGATAAATCACATTAAAAAAAACAACAAAATTCCTCTTGAAAACAACCACGGTTATATAGACCTTTAATTATACTGTTATAAAGGCCTTTCTGCTAAATCCACCCCCTTGCAGATCACACACTTTCCTGAACCCCATCAACTTCTTGGAGACCAGGATGGAGAATCACTCCTCCTCCCCTCGATTGCCAACTGACATATCGGCGCATTCTTCCCAGCTCCCCCAGATAATTTTTCCCTCCCAGATCCCATCAGATTAGGAGGGACTCTCAGTGAATGCCCCCTCCCCCATCAGAAAGGATGCCTCGGTACAGTAAGTTATCCTGGGCTTTATAAATTGCACTTTCGATCCATGCCCCCATGGCGGTAATTAAATCGGTGCGGATTACAATCTTCCTTCCCTTACCCTAATAATGCACTTCCCTGCTCCATCCCTATCGTCACCATCAATGGCATCATCATCATCGCAGACTTCACTGCAGACGCCCCCCTACCCCAGACCTCTATCTTCTCACGCGGCCACATTCTGACAGCACCCACAAAATGGGAAGTGGTTAGACGGCTTGACCTTTGACCTTACTGGGGAGGCTACTGCAGCTCTAGGCCCCCGAGGCCGTTGGCTTTATGGGCCGCTGTCCCTGTTCTGGGGGGGGGGGGGGGCTCCAGCGTGGGCCTAATAAGGCCCCATTGTGCATTGTCCAGCTGTGATATGAGCACAGCCTAACAGTAAGCCATTGTGCCGCCTCACGGCCCACTGCTGTGCTAATTAGGGGCTGGATCCCTCTCCAGCTTCGCAGTCCTGGCCAGCGGCTGATCTGCTCTCGCCCTTGTTTGCCCATTTCACTCCCCACACCCTTGCCGTTCATCTTTGCCCCCCGCACCATCATTTCGCCTGTTCCTTTTTTCTGTTGCCTTCTCATCACCTCTCCAATATGACTGAGAAGCATCCAACTTTGCCCGATCCATCTCGACTTCCTGTTTATCCAAACTGCACTTCCTCCTTCTCCAGCTGACCTTTAAACAGACAGTCAAATCTCTGTCTCTGCACTGAAAATTCCATCTCTTCGTTTGTATAATTTTTACATTTTCTGTTTCTTTAGATTCATCCCCTTCTCATACATTCTTCTGTTTTTTCCCCATATTTGTTCCTTCTTAATTATAACTGAAATTCTAACCCCCCCCTGGTTTACCAGCTTTTACTCTCTCTCTTTCACTCCCTTTCTCTCCATCTCTTTCAGTCCCTTTCTCTCCCATTCTTTGCTTTCATGCAAAGGGGCACCGGAATGGAAAGATAGAGTTACAGATTCCCGAAATACCTTCATGGGATGGAAGCAGGTTTTCAGAGTACTTCAGAAAGAGGATTGGACCAAAAAATAAATAAATAAAAAAGTAATGTCCGCCTTTCACCCTGGACGTTTCCCGTTTCCTGTACATCTAGGTACTCAATGCATAATCGCCACATCCCAGATACCTGTACATCTAGGTATGCAGTGCATAATCGCCACATCCCAGATACCTGCACATCTAGGTACGCAGTGCATAATCGTCACATCCCAGATACCTGTACAT
>JABFEA020000048.1:2058195-2069615 GCA_019775915.2 Cyphomyrus plagiostoma
ATTGAAATATGTCGTTCAACAACGTTTATTTTTGCGCCAAAATACAATTTCCATCTCATGTTATTTCATTTCATACGCAGTTTGCCGCTCCTTTAATGTTAACCTGAATGATGGCGAGCCGTCACCCGCAAATACAACAGGAATATGATCGTTGAAGGAAGATGACGTTTTTAAAATCCTACTACTGTAAAAGTGACGGACCACTTACAAATTTTCAAAATCATAAGTTGTCATGCTACTTACGATGCCATGTTTCTGTAGGAGGTCGATATGTTGAAAGAAAGACTCCTGTATAAAGAGACGTTTATTAATAGACCAAAACAGACCAAATTAACGGCAGCTCAGCGCAGTAAACCAGACTAATTCTCTGTACTAGTTATTCTAACTTTTACCTCATCATCTTGGTAACCCGCTTCATCTTCCAGTACTTGGTCATCCGCCGACTTCATAATACCTTTGTATTTTTATATATATGCTTATAATCACACAATGTCTGCTAAACAGTATACTGAATATTCAGTATAGCAATAGGCCTACTCCAACTTCGCCGAGTGTATCGTATTTAAACGGATATCTGAAACACACTATATCACTCGTTCGCATCAAGAAACCTTGCCAGACGTCACAATTATTTCTTGACGTCTAAGATTCAGTGATATATTTCTTATAATTATTCACACAAACACATATAAATGTGACGGACAAACTAAACTGCTAAGTCTTTGTCTGACTCCCGCTTCAGCGCGAGACTCCTGCCTGCTCTCACGCACCTGGCGTGCAAGAAGTCTTACGGTAAATCTACATTATTCCATTACAAACCTAACATTAGCCACACCAAAAGGGATGGGGCAGTTTGCAAACACTGACTTTTTACACTAACTATTTACAAGTTAATAAAACTGTTACATACATGCAAATATGTGTGCTACTTGTCTCGAATTGAAAATCTCACGAAAGCTACAGTAGCTGGCCTGACAACGTTATCTATTTTTTTTCGTTAAAATATAGAACGGCTGGGAAAAGGTTTCGCTTTTATATGAATGTAAGTTTTATTACCTTGCAAATTGTCTGTAGTGTTCTCAAACTACCCGAACGCTTCTGATGCAGCTAATTTTAGGTTTATAATAAATAAAATAAAGAGGGACACATTATTTTAGGAAGGGATTTTAACCAGGTTATAGAGGGTACTCTCAATCAAAATTTGAATAAACAGACCTCGGTACCCAGAGATAGGGCTGCTATAAACATGCTAATTGAAGACATGGGCCTAGTTGGTATTTGGAGGTTGATGTACCTAAATGAAAGTCAGTATAATTACTTTTTCTACTACCACAAGTCACACTCCAGATAGATTATTTTTTTATTTCAAAGCTCATGGTTGAACAGGTCATGCATTGCAGAGTTGGTTCTATAGCATTATCTAATCATGCGTCAGTTGAAATGAATATTAACCTTAATACTGAAGCAAAGGGAAGGGGAACATGGCGGATGAATATCACAATGCCGCAAGATGAAATGTTTAGTGATTTTCTGGTTAAGGACCTGAAGTTATTTTTTGAGCTTAATATATGATCAACAGAGAAGTTGGCAACAGTGTGGGAGGTAAATGCAGTGCCCAAGCAGCCAAATTAAAGAAGATGAATTTGAAATCAATGAAGGAGGTTCAAACAAAAATATGTTTGCTGGAAAAGCTTAACAAGATCATATTCTGAAAAAAAGTATCAAGATCTGTGTAGAATATAATTGCAGGAAATATACAACAAAAAGGTAAAGTACGTGCTTTTCAGGTTAAGGATGAAGTATTATGAAGGAGGGGAGAATTAAGGCAGGCAAGTTATTAACTTGACAACTCAAACAGTAGGATGTTTGTAATTTAATCCCTGCTATAAGAAGTGGGGACATGTTGGTATCTACCAACAAAGAAATAAATGGGGTGTTTAGACAGCTTTATGAACAACTTTATGCATCACAAAGTATTCTAAACCAGGAGGACTTAACAGTTTTTTGCCAAGTTGAACTTGCCACAGTTGGGACGAGAACAGGTCACTCTATAAGACACACCATTATCTCAGAAGGTGGTTAGGGATGCTATGTGATCTATGAAAGTAGGAAAATCTCTTGGTATGGATGGATTTCTGGTGGAAAATCACAAGAAATATATGGATATAATAACACCTATATTGACAAATGCATATTCAGAATCTTTTGAATATGAAGCTTTAATCTTGCAATTCCTAAAAAAAGGCCGGGACGTGACTGACCATCTAATTTCTGGCCCGTGAGCTTCGTTAATGTAGATAACAAAATTTTGTCATAAATTTTAGCTACACGTTTAGATAAAGTATTACCAAGCATTATTCATATGGATAAAGTGGGGTTTGTCATAGGCAGATCTTCATCTGACATGAGAAGATTGATATACCTGATGTGGTACTCATCTGCAGAAGTCCTCCCAGAAGCAGCACTTTCCCTGGATGCAGAGAAAGCCTTTGACAGGGTTTCTGGCAGCAGTGCAAACGAACGGTATATTCTCATCATACTTTAAGGTAACAAGGGGAACACGTCAGGGGTGTCCTCTTTCTTCACTATTGTTCACAATTTTTCTGGAATCATTGGCACCCTTGATTAGAATGAGCCCAGGCATTGCGAGAGTAAAAATGGCAGGGAAGGAACATATTGTTATATACTGACGATATTTTACTGATACTTAAGGACCCACCTGCGTGTGTGCACACGTGTCTGTGCACGCGCATCGGGGTGGAACCCTGCCATGCGAGGTACAGAGAGCAGAGGAGAATTGTGAATGTGCAACCGTATAGAGACAAAAATAACAAGCTGTTGTATAAATAACATAAAGCTATTCAGTTTGTTTAATAAAAGGACAAGGTAGAGACCTGTTCTATAGGAAAGGTAACCTTAAATTACTTCTGTTGTGATCTGGCGCTATATTGAAAATAAAATTAAATAAAATGAACTTGACCTTCAAGGGGGGGGCGGAGCGCCCCCTCCTAATATAATGGTAGGGGAGACACTGGGTTAGAAATACTTTCTAGAGTGGGAAAATATAATAAGGAAGTAAAAGGTAAATTTATTCAGTATAATGTTATACACAGATACTACTGGACACCAGTTAGACTAAATTAATACTGATCAGTGTTGGAATTGCAGAAGGCAGGTGGGAACTTATTTACACATGCTGTGGGAGTGCCCTCGCCTGTCGTGGGAGTGCCCTCGCCTGCCGTGGGAGTGCCCTCAGGTGTGTCCATTTTGGGGTAGAGTTCTCCTGGGCAAATGGCCAGGCTTTACTTTACCCCTCAACCCTGACTCTGTCTGCTAGGAGATAGAGTAGAATTGCCAAAGGTGAATAAATAAACAGTTTAAGGCTGTGATGGTGGGACTCATAACGGCCATGAGGGTAATATTAAGGCAATGGAAATCCTCAACAATTCCTGATGTAAAGGGATGGACCGATGAGATGATTAAGACAGCTTCATATGAAAAAATGTTGGACGGACTAAATGGGAAACAAGATATGATGAAAATGTGGGAAGGTTTCTTGGGCCATCTGTTTGAAGGACAACTGGCTGGGAGGTTGAACTAGTGATTTATATATATCACAAACAATATGAACAATGTGAATGGCTGAAGTGTATTATATGAGACTGCTGAAACTTTTTGGTTTGGAAAATAATAAAAATTTGAATTACAAAAAATAAGAAATATGAAAGCTATAAACGAGTGAACTAAATGAACACATTAAACAGCAAAAATTAACTAGGGAAATCCATCAATCACCATTAGCAACTCAGCTGAATTTTGAAGACTTTTCGAAACTCTTCCTTGAATATATCCTTGAGCTTGGCACCTGTCTCACTCAAGGTACCCTGAGGAAAACAGAAGAAAATAAATATGCCCATTCTTAATACATCTTCAATTAACCAAGAGCAACAAGGTCAGGCAATTATTTACTTTGCCCTATTGAATAATCTAACACTAAATTGCTGATTCCAGAAACTTCTGTCCCTGTTTGCATAATGAGCCAAAATGAAATTTTATGCCACAGTGAAAAAATGCTGTTGTACTTGCTCCTTCAAACCATCTTACCCAGCTGGATGAGGAGAAGCTGCTGAAGATGAGCTGAATGTCAGACAGAAAATCGCCAACTGCGGAGTAGTGGTTGCTTTGCAGCGCATTGACAACCTTGTCCAACCACGCAGGCTTTTCACGGACATTCTCGCGGCCTTTCACCTGCCGTGAAGACAGATGAGGCTTACAGACCGCCACAGGGGAACGAGCATGTTCATGCAGCCGTCGGTGACACAAAGGCACGGAAATGGGGACAGACAGGCATGTTTACCATATTACAGAGCTTCTGGTGTTCTTCGTAGAGAAATAGGAGGAGGTAATGGCAATGCTACAATGACATCGAGACACAAGTAAAATGCATAATTAGCCAACATGCCCTAAACATCAGAATAACAGCTTGCAGAGACAATGGAATGTTGGAACATGGAAACATGGTGGCTTCACCAGGATATGGTCTGCGATGGGTTTATGCAGGGCTGTTTCATGGGGTATCTGTACAGGATAGTGCCACTGTTCACTGGCCTTCATCATGCAGAATGTACACATCCAGCTGTCCCTGCGTGGGCAGTAGGTAAAGAGAATCATGGACACTGGAGCTGAAGCAAGCCCTTTTTTCCATGGCATTATCCGGCTCAGGCGGTGGGACACAGAGTGACAGTGTAAAGAACCATTGCAAAGACAAGCAGGGTTAAGTACCAGTTAAACTGTCATTATCATAATCAAAGAAAGGAAACACAGTAAATGATAAGCTTATGGTTTACCACAGAGGGTAAACTTGAGCAAATTAATTTCTCTGATGCATCAGCAGGTGATGCCCACCCCAGTCTGTCATCATCCAGTGCGGGAATGTGGCATTTATAATGGAAGGCGCGGGGACAGTTGTCACAGCACACCAATTCGTCATCGTCACAACATCGACACAACTGGACGCAAGGAGTTTAAATAGTTCAAGGTTCCAATTTTGTTACGACATTATCCTGTGCACACACAGACGTACAAAAACACACATACATGCACTTACCAGTGGCAAAGCGTTTCTTATGTAGAGTCCCTTTAAAGGACCCACAAGTGACCTCAAGGAAGTTCCCGTTAAAGGTTGACAGATCTACTTTTATATGCTGTTCTGCATCTTCTTTATCATGTCTATTGTCTTCCACCTGCATGGGTTCCTCTCTGAAGTCTAAAAAAATTGTTAATGAACACAGGGAAGAATAGCTCCCTCTCAGAAGTGAAGGCTTTTTCCTCGTAGGAAACATGTTGCACTGATAAACAAAGATGCCACACAGATGTTCTAACATCTTACGACGTAATGAAAAGTCCAACAGCGGAATGAAACCCAACCTGGTGACAAGCTTCGCGAATGGCGACGGATGGGCAGCTTCTTCCTGCTCTGAGGAAAGATAGAGATGTGACTTAATGCACCACACCAGAGACTGACGAGGACCTGCTTATGTCAGCCATTGTGCCTGACAGCAGGGTTCACACGGACAATGCTGTATAAACTGTACCGCACAGAATAAAGGACACAAACTGCGTAATGATACCAGTGCACGTGTCAAAAAAAGGCATCCGGGGATTAGTGGTGGGTAGTTCGGCTCCAAAGAGTAAATCCCAGACCAAGATTTTGTTTTAACCAACCAGTTAAGTACAAAGAGTCACAGTCAGAGAGTTACTCAGCTGGTTGGCTGAAACAAAATCTTGGTCTGGAATTTCACTCTCTGGACCAGAACTACCCACCTCTGTCAGGGACCATCAGTTAACAGACTGACAAGTACCAGGGAAACTGTGACTAAGAACACAGCCAGCCTCTATTCCAGCAGAACACAGTAGATTCTTGAGCGGATCGCCATTCTTTTAAATCTTACATATTTCCTCCAGTCCTCAAACAGCACGCAGAACCTGTAACCTTCTTGCCACGAATGTGGTGACAGACCTCCTAAAATTCACTTTGTCCCCATTAATCTAGTGTGGATTCTTTAAACTTTCCTCTATATTCTGAAACCAAGCATTCAGCAGCTTGGAGTCTGCGACAGCTGCATTCTAGCAACACCGAACCTTCATTCTGGCTTGTGCACTGGGACATGAACACTGATGGTCATCCTACATGGGAAATGGTGAAACTGGGATCATCACTAGCTACAATTCTTGGTCCTCCAGCTTGCTTATGCTAATTATGGGCCTTGTCATGTGACAAGCATTCCAGAACAGCAAAGGTTAAACCCAAGTAGGCCCAGAACCGTATATTTTGTTTGAGGTAATGAGGTGAAAGCGGCATACAATTTACTGTGTGGGAGAGATTCACTACCTGCAAACGCCGTTGAGGGAAGGTCTTCAAATGACCATCCTGTGTAGAAGGTGTGAAACACAGAAATTCAGTATTAGCATGATCTAGACCGAACTGATTAGTCCGGCAGCAGCATATGGCACAAACAGACATGAGTGTAGACATCGCTGTGTGATGGAGAAGGTCACTCCAAGCCCACTAACCTGGATCAGTTTATGCAGACTGGTGCCATTACACAGAATGCTTTTCTTCCAGTTCTTGGACTTCTTCTTTCCACCGAATGCCTCAAACTTAGAGGGAGTGAACCAATCTGCTCCTACCTGGATACAATCCTCCCCTAGAATAGACACGGTGACAGCCAGGGTTGACGGAGACTCACACAGCAAAATTAGCAGCTCATCAAAGCAGGCAAATTTAGCCTCTAATGCTGGTTTTAAGCAGGCAGATCTCCCGCTACTACTGGCCGATGATTTTACATGGTAAAACAGACACTAACAGCACTTTTGCTTTTATATATAATTCTCTTCGAGCTATGAGAAACAGACAGTAATACTTTTAGTTAGTTCCTTATTAACTGATACTATTAGATCAAATAAACACCAGAATGGAAGTAAATGACAAGTCTCACCATGCTAAGCTCTCAAATGAAAGCAAATACAGTGTTGCTGATTTTTGATACTGTCCTTTCTATTCCATAAATGAACTTTGTTTCAGATGTGCATCTCCTACTCCTAATGGTATGGTATGACCACATGCATGCATGCTAGGTAATGGTCTACAATATGGTACAAAAAAGATAGTTAATCATGTAACGATTCAATATACTTCAATTCATCTTTGAATTGGACGTAAAATCAGTTTCACATGTAAGGAAGTGTCCTACTTTTAAAATAACATATTCATTGAAAATATTTGAATACTAGTCCTTATATTTATCAAAAACCACACGATCTTAACCTGGAAAAATATTGCAGTAATAGTGATTTGATGGGTTTATCGATTTACAGCAGATTTATAATTTTTTGGTTGATTTCCTAAATTTGAGTCAGACTGGGGGTTTTGAATCAATGCGGTTTTATTGTACATATTCAGACTGGATATATGATTCAGATTGTACTCACACACAGACACAAAATCACTGTCTATCCTAAAGATTTTGTGTGTTATAATACAATATTTCTATTCCCACTAACAGTACTTGGGCTACTTATTTTCCCAGGCAATGCATGTGATCCTTTTTCGCACACAAGGGGGATGGGGCAGATTGCAGCTGGGTAGCTCTCCTGTTGCCAATGGTGGCAGGACTCTGTCCTTTTTTGTAGAGTATCGAAGACAAACCATTTATTCCTCATCTGTAACCCACCCTGCCCCTCCTCCCCCATTACCCCTCACCTATAGCCAGTTTGTCTCTGTAAAGATTCCCCCTCTTGTTCCCACAGGTTACCGGAAGGTAGGTCTTGTTCCAGATGCCACCCTCCAAATCCTCGCCAGAGGAGGAACCTGTGGATTAACGACACAAAAACACCAGCATAACCATGTGATGGCATCACCTATGAATATAATGATGAACAATATTTTAATTAGAACAGTAATACAGTAAAAAAAAGTAAAAAAACAGTAATAGAACAAGTAAATTTTTTAGCCGTTTCCTGTCATTAAGTTAGTTTCAATGTAAATGTGTTTGTCCTGTATGATACCACAGGTTCAATATTGCAATGAAACTTTGGATGAGAAGAAAAGCAGGAAGAGGAGCCTCCCAGCACTGGAGGATAAGAAGATGAAATAATACTAAGAATTACTAATTAAAAATGGAGCTGGGAGGGAGCAAAACATGGATGGTATAGGGGTCCCTGAGGACCTGTTTGGGAAACACTGGTTTAGATGAACTTTAAGCCTGTGTGCTTGTAATCACAAGGTCGCTGGTTCAAACCCAGCCTCAGCACGTCTGCGGGTGCTTGAGCAAGGCCCTAAACCCCCAGCTCCCTGGGCACCGCTACAATAAAGTTGTATTATTTTTATTATTGTCGATTATTATTATTATTGGTTCTTGTCATTGCCAACAACCAGCTATGACAATACTTACCAGATTCTACACTTTCAGGCCGTTCATGTGAGCTTGACCTCCTAGTTTTCTCTTCGTCCTGCCGCCTTCTTCATTTTTCAGGTGGAACGACATCCAGCATGGTCTCCGCATCCACTTGTATATTGGGCTCCCAGCATGCCTCAGAGCTGAGGTGCTGTCCCTCCTTCTCTCTCATCATCTGCTCCATTTTCTCCACAAGCTGAGCCACCTGTTCGGTCTCAGTCATATATCTGGCATTGAACTCATGGTCTCTCCCTCCACAGTCTTTGATTAACTGCTGCACAGCACTGTTCTTAGGGGCACCATTGTATGATTCAGTGCGGTGTCACCCAAATATCCAAGGATGCTCCTCACTCTGGTCAAATCCTTCTGCGTAAAGCTGTAAAGCTCCAGCACCACCAGAAGTACATGAGGCCCAGGAGAGGACAGGAAAAAGCAACTTTCTACCGCCTGAGTCAGTGCTGGAGGACTGAGCGTGATCAGGTCCGGACAGCTAATAACAGCAAGACGCCTGCCTGCAGCCGTCCCTCTGGCCCTCTCACAGTGCCGTGGTTCTGGGGAGCAGGCAGGCCCAGTCTCGAAAGCCTCTCTGCCCAGGATGGCATTTCCCACCGAGTTTGTCTCCATCCCCAAGAGCACAATCCTCAGCTCGGAAACAAACGGGTGATGCTTGTTGCTGCTCTGGTCCATTGTTCCCTTGACTCTGCAGTGTGCAGGAGAGCAAGACGTTTGGTCTCTTTAGGGTACAGAGGTAACGTCTAACAGACTACAGTTGTCTTGCATGCATTCAATTATAGAGTTAATTTTGCACTATTATTACAGAACCTTAAATGTTTTAAATATACACTATAGGTTTATATCTGTCAGTGTCTCAGCGTAGCCATTTCAAAACCTCTAATGTCTAATGTTACCCCAGTATTTGCAGTAACCATCCAAAACACCCATGTATTTCTTGGCTTGGCCACTAGTGCATGTTGCAGAGCTAACTGATATCTCATTTACTTTTAGAAGTAATTCAATTAATTAATTAATTGAGCTGGCAATGAAAATTGATAAACACATGGAACAGCAGACGTGCCCCTGAGGAGAGGTTTGGGAACTGAAGCGGTGTTCATCTAGCCGTCCAGCAAGATATCAGTAACTTTATGTAGAACAGAATAAATGGCATTTATTGTGTTACTGTTAATTTGCATGTGTTGCAGTGCTACACTGTGCTTTTTGTTCTAAGCTAAAGTGTACTTACTACTCAGGTAAATAGCTCTAAACAAATATTTTGACCTCCTAAGGCAGGGGTGGGCAATGCTATCCAGAAAGGGCTGTTGGGTATGCAGGTTTTGATGCAACTCCCTAATTAGATTACTAATTAGAGGACCGATTGGCTAAAGTGTCCTCAAACCTGGATTTGAACAGCTGACCTAAAGGTTACCCCAAAAACCTGCATACACACTGGCCCTTAGCGGATAAGATTGGCTACCCCAGGACTAAGACTTTTGCACAGTACTGTATGTCATAATGGAACAGCTAATAAATATCTCTGCAATTATGTAATCCACATGCATAATGATCAAATCAAATCAAGTTTATTTATAAAGTACTTTTAAACAACCATAAACAATTAATAAATAATCCTGATAAAATAATAAATAAAACTGATAGTTATGTGCAGGGATGGACATAACTGGTACACAAGTACGCATTTATCTTGTTGGGAGAACGCCGCCGGGTCCGTTGATGAGAAGAGATTCACAGCAGAGACGAGGAGTAGTTGCAAGCCACGGATTTACATACATACATACATACATACATTCGGCATGTACAGGAAGAGGCTCAACCATATGTATCAGCTCTGTCCCTCTTATAGCCCTTTTGGGCATCTCCCCCCTCTCTCGGTACCTTCCATCTACGTGACAACCACATGTTCGCCGTTTGCCCTAGTTAGCAGGTTAGTACTTGTCCTTGTGGAAGGCTAAAGATAAGTAAGGGCCGATACGTTTTCTGCCCCCTCTATCGGTCTCGATGAGATCAGCCACCCCTGCCGGCGCCAGTCCGTTCTTGATTCAATTTAGTTACAGTCTTATATAATTATTCCCTCAATTTTTAAAAACGATACGTATGACAATCGATTGTTTGTAAAAGCGCAAATGCGTGCTTATTTAATGTGCATATGTGTTGCTATGACAAAAAAATACCTTGCATTTCAACCTGTATACAGCAAATAAAGTAGTTAGCATATACAGATTAAAATTGCATTATATTTTGTTTTCATATAAGCGCAAATGCACATAAATACGCATTTACAGTTACCACAATCGATTGTCGCACATATAGTTTTTAAAGATGAATGCGTACTAGCGTACCAGTTATGTCTATCCCTGGTTATGTTTTGTGGAGGCACATTTACATGTGTTTTGAGCACATTTACAGAACCTAACTTCTATATTTTAACGGGCAACCCATTTAGAAAGTGTATTAGCAGGACTTTTATTCTGAAAACCTGAAATCGGAAGCCTAGTAGCCTATTAGTGCCTGAGTCTAGCTTGAGCATTCACAGCGTTACTCATGGTTTTTACTAGATTTGAATATTTTTCTTGCCGTGACAGGAAATAATAGTGTTAAAGTATATGATCTGATTAGTTCAGACGATGTGTCTGTTTAGTGGATCTATCCATCCATCACCATCCGCTTATCCAACTACCTTCAGGCTACCTCTACCAGCTCTTCGGGGGGGATGCCGGGGCGTTCCCAGGCCAACCGAGAGATACAGGGTGTGTCCGAAATCGCGCACTTGAGTCAGTGCACTGAGATGTAGTGCGTGGAAGTGACGGACTAGCATTTGATCGCGATTCTGGAGGTTCAATAACAAGGAGTAACTAACATTTACAAACTTCAGCATAGGTTATACATGTTATAAATGTTCTATCTACGACCGCCTAACCAGCTAAAAAAACTGCTAACATTTACGTGTGC
>JABFEA020000048.1:2081118-2101356 GCA_019775915.2 Cyphomyrus plagiostoma
GGGCGCCCCCCGCCCCCCCCCCCGGCCCCCCCCCCCCCCGCCCCCCCCCCCCCCCCCGGCCCCCCGACAATACAGAACCCTCCTCTGGTACCAGTCCAGCCATAAAAATCAACGCACGGAATAATCAGCCTCTTTTTAAACCTATGACAACATAATGGCTTAATAATCAGCTTCCTCTTAAACCTATGACATCATGATAAAGTGTTAATAATCAGCTTCCTCTTAAACCTATGACATCATGATAAAGTGTTAATAACCAGCTTCCTCTTAAACCTATGACATCATGATGGTTTAATAATCAGCCTCCTCTTAAACCTATGACATCATGATGAGGCGTTAATAATGAGCCTCCTCTTCAATTCAATTAAGGGAGGGAAGAGCTGGGTTAAAGTTCACGAGCACAGGTACCCAATTCACCCAAAGGGGAAGAGATACTCCAGGCGACTGTAGGAAAGCTGGAGAAGAGCAGCTAGTTATACTGACTTTTAACGCCAAGCTAACAACTAGAGCTATACTCACAGCAAGAGAATAGGAGTATATAGGAAAAAAAAAGAAACTTCACAAATAATCTAATAAAACATTATAAATAAGATGCTTAACATTAGCTTTTAAATAAAAGTCTAATACAACCTCTGACTTGGCTTCACTAAAACCTTTCATCCAAAGTCACTTACAATAGAGGGAAAGGTACCAATTTTGGAACCTATGACCTTTGTGTTGTTAGAGCTACCAGTGCCCCTTCATCTATGAACCCTCTTCCTGCCGCGTCCCTAAATTAAGCAGCTGATTTCACCCCTGCACCGGCTGCGTCAGCTGGCTCCATCCCCCACTCCGTCTGGAGCAGGCCTTACAACTACACACATCACAATAACACACAAACAAACCCCGAAAAACACTTTGGAAACGGCAGACAAAATTGTGACCATGTGTACAAGCCCTGTGCTATTCTGTCTGGGTTTCAGAATAGGCAGAGTACGTGCCCATTAGGGCCAGAAACAGTATCCCCCAGCCATCGCAACGGTAAGTAACACGGCCGCAAATAGGAGGTCTTTATCTTTAGTCTGACTCACTTCCGACTAGCAAACAGAAGCTTTAATAAGAGGCTGGGAGCAGGTGAACGCAGCAAGCCAGACTGAATGGAAGTGTCACTGTGCAGAAAGCATGTGACCGCACCCCCCTTCTGCAGGGATGACACGGTAGCGCATCTTTAACAAAAGCGCGCCACTAGCTGGCATCGTTCGGAGGGGCATCTGCACAGAGTGTGCATATGTGTCCTGACAGCTGCACCCCCCCCAGACAGCTCTGCACTATTCAAACCAAAGTGCCTTTTGCCAAAGGGGCCTTACGTTAACCATCAGCCCTCCAAAGCATACAAAAGGCCGCCCACCTTCTCTCAATCGTGTGTTTACCTGCCACGAAAACACAAAACTCATATGTAGGGAAGCCTGTGGACTGTTGCTAGGCAACAGCTGGGCTCTGATGTCACTGAGCACAGGAGCAGGTGCACCTGTTGTCAGAGCGACGGTGCATCTTCACAAAAAAAAAAAAATCTATAAGGTGGGGAGTGGGGGGAGGATGACCTGCCTTCCCCTGCTGTTAATCTAAAAACCCTATGAACAAAAGCGAACAGACCACCAGCACCAGAGAGAGAGAAAGAGAGAAAATGAGAGAGGGAGATACAGAGTCAGAGAGGAAAGTCAGCATGATAATCTAAAGGCTACTGCTGATTCATAATTCTGTAAACAAGGCCTTTGATGAATCGGCATTCGCAGAAACACCAACAGTAAAAACGCCTTTTCCAACCAAGTATCCACAGCCAAGTACTCAGGTACTCAGTAAAATTTAACAGGCAGCGTGGCGGCAACCACAGCCACTCCCAGAGCCTGTTGGCCCCGCCCACGCGGCCGTACCTGGTGGCAGGTAAGCAGCAGGGCGGTCCACACGCAAAAGCCCGACACAGCCTGGGCCGCCGTGGTCATCAGGAAGATGGGCTGCTCTGGGCTTAACAGTGGTGCCTCCGGCAGCCAGGAGATATTGGGGCCGACGGGGGCGGCGGTGGCCGGGGGGCCCGGCGCCATGCCCACAGGCAAGTCGTCCCCAAGGCGCTCGGAGAGGGGTACATCACGTCTCCACAACCTGTTCATCTGATGGAAGAGAAGACAACCCAACTCAACCCGTATCTATCATACTAATCTCCTCCCATCACAGTCATCATATAACACGTGACAGATCCTTGGCACTGTGCTCTTCACTATAAAATACACAGAAATCCTCTGAAACACTGTCTCTGTAAGAAAACACCACGCTAAATAAAATGATCCACTGACAGACTCTAGACCATGTCCCCCGAGGCCAGTATTATATGCAGGAAAAATATCTGACCCCCCCACCCCACCCCAAAGCCACATGACACCGATCGCTTCCGCTCCTCTCGATGCTCCAGCAAAGCAGGGCACCCTGCAGCGCCTGCCGTGGTCTCACATGCAAATACTCCAGCCCCGTCTCTGATAAAGCTTGGCAGACAGTGAAGTGTGCTGGCCTCGGTGTCATAATCGGCCATGTGACGGCACACACTTACGGTGACACTCCACCCGCTCTTATCGTGAATTATAAACAGGCTTGGAGGCACCGGACTAAGTTTCCAACACTTGAGTCCAGCCAACGACGGTTCTCTCATGGCTGACCGCTAACCTGTGTATGACCCAAGATGGCTTCCCCCAAAGATTAAATATCATCTTTGACATACAAATCAAACGCTTGTAACAAATAAATCTATACTTGTCAAAACAAAGACAATGGTCAGCTCTGGAAAACCATTCTGTGATGGTAACTGTGAGACCATCAGTTTAATTGCGCTCAGAGATCTTGCTTTGATTGTAGCCAGTACAACAGCAGTCCAATGGCTGATTTACTACACAGGTGAACGCAAAGGTAAGATCAGCCAAGTGCTGAGGGGGAAAACATACCATAAAGAAGGTGGCTATTACATACAATAACCTGTTTTACAAATTTCGATTTCTCCCTGTTCCAGGAGAGATTCTGATTAGATTAAATAAGAGAGACAAATCCATAAAAATATCCCCAGCCAGTGGCAACTGAGAAACTAACAACAGTTCCCGGGTAACAGACCTCTTACAAAATATCTAAGAGAAAGGTCCCCCAAGCAATCTTCACAGGAGCCTGCAGCCCAGTATCCGGTGATGTCAACGATTACTTCGGTAAACCGCAGAGACGATCAGCAACGGCTCATGGGAAGGAGAAGCGGCGGCGGGGCGAGAAAATTATCGTGTATAGTGAAAAAGAAAGTGTGAGATTGACAGGAGGGACTGGGACACAGCCAGAAATGCATTCGTGTCAACATCGCAACATGTACTCTTACACAGATAATATGTATACTGTATATAAATTCTCCCTTTTAACTATGAAATATATCATACCTCGACATAATTAATATGTCTTTATAGAAGTTGTCAAAAGGGCCTGAACGACTTTCCCTGAAAGTTGCTGCCTTTCGACCCTAATCCCATTTTTCCGCCAGCACAAGACTCTCGACAACACCTATGTACTTCAAGTAATCAAAACAATTTTATCTGGAAAACGAAAAAGTAGTGCACGACACTGTACAGGTAGCCTAATGCGTAAATACAAAATTTCATCGTATTTGGGACATTATTAATATACTACGTTACTCAGCAGAGATACACAGAATTTACATATGTGTGTAATAAATTACGGCATCCACAACGTCGCAAGTTACACTTAATATTAGTATATATCTTAATGTTTCATAATAAAATTGCCGGATAATGGGTGCTTTATGTACAGCAACATATCTAGAGCAATCGCTGGAAAAAAATACAATGTGACTAACATAAAACGTTTTATCTGAGGTTATGCGATTAATCGGAGATGCACACATATTACAAACTGGGGTTTAGTCTGCGGATACACGTAACAGACAATGCAAAGCTCCGCCTGAGCGACAAACAGAGAGCTTCCATCCTTTTTCCATAAATAAAATAATTACTGTGGCTCAAACGTTAACACTGGATATTTCTATGCATGAATAAATCACTCCACAATATACTTTGAACGGCACGGCCATGCAGGTTAATGATGTGGCATCAGGCTCCCTCCCCGCCTATATCCTCACCGACACCCCGTCTTACCTCATCTGCAGTGGCCCCAAAACTTCCAAAGGCTGGGTCTGCTTGGATCTGATCATTCAACACCTCCGGCGACTTAAAAGACAGATAACACGGCGACAGTTACTCGCAGCACCAAACTGCATCACAAAAATTAAGATGCAATAACGGCGGGTCGTTTCGGTAGTAGCGCTCGTTATTTCAATCCGTCACGTTAAAATGAAAAAGGTTAACGTTAACTACTACTCTCAGCTTTAAAAACGTTAATATCAAAGATGTTCGCTTCATACAGGAGAGGGAAGGGCGATGCGATCTGTCCTAAATTCACAAAGAAATCGCTCTCCGGCCATCCATGTTTACCCACCGACGCTGCGCGCAGCAGAAACCAACACGCCAGCCATCCAAACCAAAGCACTTTACTGAGACCCACCTACCTAACAATACATAATAAAACCTTTGATTGTTTTTACTTTCCAAAAATGTATTTTAAAGACGCTTAAAATCGCACAAAAATAAAAACTGTAAACCGTGCAGGGACAGAGCTGATCCTTCGCTCGCCTCTTCACCTCCGTCCCCAACTCAATCCATCGGGATTACGGTGTAGCGGTGTCTCGGCTCAAACCAGGCGTCTGCTACGCATGCGCGCCACTCCGCGCACCCGCTCCAGCGGGGAGATGACGTAACCTGCTCGAGAGCGCGGACATCGCTGCATTTCTGTTCTGTAAACTAACCAACCCACATATCCTGTCTGCATTTTACTAAATATATGCGTTTAATATCTATCACTCCCTTTGCTTACAAACAACAGCTGCTTTCTTAAGAAAACGGAAACAATCAACCTAATAAAATCCTGTTCTATGTACTTTTTAAATTTGCATTTACACTTTTGTAACATGCAGCTATTCTATACACGTTAACAAATCTGGCTCAAACTGCCAATTTCTGCTGGTTGCAATAAAATTAAAAACATTTTAAGCACATGTATTTCATGTATTTTTTTGCCTAGGCTGAGCTTCAGCATATAAAAAAATTAGACAAGTTTCTTTCACCGTTTATTATTACTTCATAAAATATACACAAATACTGTTGTAAATAAAATGTTAAAGAACTGTACAAGATATCAGTACACAATACACAAAGTGAGCCCCTAACTCCCACAATCCTATGTGGCTACACCACTTTCCATGTCGGACTTATGCTACCACTGGGTATCTTTAGAACACAAGCTTGCCCGGATCACTGAGCCCTTACAAGAATCAGTGACATCACCCAACGCTAACCATGTAGCATTACCTCAGGGCCCAAAAAATGACATCACAGTTGTATCAACACCCCTGTTTGGGAAGGAAAAAAAAAAAAAAAAAAAACAAAAGTTCAGGTAATTCAGTTTTAATTCCTGGTAAATAATTTATAATTGGCAACCTCTGAGTAGAACAGTAGCATCATGTAGAAAAAGTGTTAAACACCCATGGTCTCTGGGAACAACGTATTACAAAAATGGAATCACTGAGTAACAGAACACAGAACCCAACAGATGACTAGGTAAGACCATGACCAATCAGCGAGCCTGAAGCAGGGAACCTTCCACCTGAGAAGGTGGTACTGTGTTTGACACAGATGAGGAAGGGTAAAACCACAGAGCTACAGGCCAGTGGCCACAAAATCTGCAGCTGAAACGGTCTCTGATTCTGTACCCTGAACTTATTCTGAACCCATTTCACTGGTTCTGTTCTACATCAGACCGTAGAACAATTACAATTTGGTTTTACACAAAAAACGAGGTAATAAAACCACACTTTTTCTGTATGAACCACATTAAAGAACCTCCCCAACTTTAAGCTCAATCCCAAGTACTGGACTGAAAATAAAATCATGATAAAAAATTTCCACCAAAAGCCAACTGGTAGGTCTCTGGAGAGGACCATACAGAAGTTTTACTTAAATTTCAGGTGTAGGTGTAAATTGCTCCTGCAAAGAGCCATACCTTTAAAATAAACTTACAGGGTTACAAACAAGCACATCCATTGTTTGTCTCTCGATTTTGTATCCAAACGGAGCTGACATCTGATTCAGTTGTAGATTTATGCAGAAAACCAGCAAACAGAAGAGCTGAAAATCAGACTGGTGCAGTCTGGGAGGCAAAGATCTCGCCGGGGGTCCCAACACACCCACCTTTGTGGGACAGCAATGCTAGTTTTCACAGGCCTTCCACACATCCTCTTTTACCTTATGCTGTATTCAATACTCTCTATTTTTTAGCAAATAAAAAAAATACAAAATTTTAAAAACGAAACTGAAGTCTTCACACATCCCCAGAATAATAAAAATAAAATCAGTGTTCAACTTGATAAAATCCATACCTGTATGGTTATAAACACAGAACATAGTTGTGACATCAACCTTTTTGTATCAACTAAAATGAACAAGTGAAGTGTAAACATTCACAAACGTGTTTGTGAAGGGCCCTTCAAGGGCCCATGTGTCACTGAAACACTGTGAAACACCACGGTTCTATTAACAGATGAGTGAACCCAAAACTGGAAAACCAATTAAAAAAATAAACCTTACAACTTTTACAAAAGACTGTATTGGCATGCAGTAACAGTTACATTCTGTGTAGGAGAAATTGGTCCTTCCCTGGAGGCTCCACCCCCTTGTGGCACTCCCACCAACTGCCAGAAGAGGGACTATTTGAGTCCCAGTGAGCAGCAAAGGGGCGGGTCTGTAGAGTGACAGGTGTTGGATTACTCTGCCTCGAAGCTCGGCTTTAGGGAATCGCCATCAGACTGAAAGGGTTGCCCTGCGTTGACCTTCATCCTTGGTTTTCCATCCCAATTCTTCCATTGATCCTTGATCCATTTTCTTTGTTACGGTGTCATTTTAAATAAAATAAACTGAAACTGGGGAGGTCCTGAAAACGACAGAAAAACAAAGAGAAACTATTTTTAAAAGTTTGCCTAGCACCGGAAGACTTGATAAATTCAGAATAATCAATTTAAATGCTAGTGTTTAGTGACGATGTGAACGAATAAAACTTCACAACTATCAAACAGTCAACATGAACCGATATCAAAAATCTTTTTTGGGGTGGTGGGGGTATCTTGGTTTTATGCAGCTGAGGGAGTGGCCACGGTGTGCCGGTGGGTATTCCCTACCTGTCCGTATCCAGGGGATGGAAGATTCCGGCACGTCACTTTCCTAGGTGCTCAAACGGCATGCTGACCTGAACACACGTCATCAGAAGCTATTTGACCAGGGATTCCAAAATCAAACGTGAGTCACAGCAAGTAAGAGCTGCATACCTGCGACGCGGAGATGCGAGACTGATCGTGGCGGGCGGTGAGATCCGAGGAGGAGACGTTGGCGGGGGCGCCCCGGTGCAACCTCATGCTCACCTTCCTCTCCCTCTCCACGCGGGAGATGGCCCGCGGAGACGTGTTCCCTGGGGGAGGGGCGTGGGACACGTCAGTAACAGTCCGGCATCAGCACGGCGGGTTGAGGAAACCGCCTGCATAGGGCTGGCATGTGCCCAGGCTGAGCTGAGAAAATATGCAAACATCACAATGGACCGTCCCCGGCCAACATCAACACGAGTCAAGATCTTCTCATAACCTGCAAACACATTTGGAAAAGTCTGAGAAACGAGCCAAAAAACCTGCTGCGTTATAGTTTCTGCCATATTTTAGTGGTTATCCACGGTATATAAGAGGACAAACCCAAGAGCATACAGTAGGGATTAAAGAATTATGACCCTAGAGGTTCTGGTATAGACGCTCTTATGATTAGCTGTCTCACCGGATGGCTGTACACGAGAGGCTGGTGTTGAGACTGCTGGCTCTGGGCCATTCCTGACCCGGTTTGGCGCTGGGGGGTTTGGACCCGGAGGTAGGGCCCTGGCAGCTGAGCCCCGGGCCCCCCCCGCGATCCGCTCGTCCTTCTCCTCCACTCCTCTTCGCTCTCTCTCGCCTTCCTCGGCCGTCCTGCTAGCACCCTGAGAGAAGACAGTGGAGAGAAATCAGACACAGGACGCTCAAAAAAAAACCACCAGCACCATACTTACAGTCCCACATAAAGACAAGACTTACAAATTTGAGCATGTTCCAGTCAAAGACATAGTCATAGGAGAAGCCCTGTCTGTGGAAGAGGTTCCTGAAGAGCTGCCGCAGGTAGGAGTAATCGGGCTTGTCGTCAAACCGCAATGAGCGACAGAAGTTAAGGTAGGTGGAGAATTCCGCTGAACAGAATGGATGGGAAAGAACTTAAGACCAAAGAACCACGTATCAGAGCAGCACTATTAACGTATGAAGCATCAGGCTGTGACACATTCACTGGCCACATTGCAGAAGAAAAACGAAAGCAGAGGTGGAAAGTTCAGATTCACAAAGTACAAATCCAGACCAAGATTTTGTTTCAACCGACCAGTTGAGTATGAAGAGTCACAGAGTAACTCAACTGGTCGGTTGAAACAAAATCTTGGTCTGGAATTGAACTTTCTGGACCCTGAACTTACCGCCTCTGAACAAAAGCCAAGTGATCAAGCAGACTCACAGGGGTAGCCCTTGCAGAGCACCTCGATGGGGGTGGACATCTTCTTCTCGCTGATGCGCTCATACTTCTGCCTCTTGGTGGCGGCCTTCAGGCCCTGCCAGGGCAGCGAGCCCAGGTTAAAGTACATGAGCACATAGCCCAGGGACTCCAAGTCGTCACGCCGGGACTGTTCTGGGAGGGGAAGACAAGGACCTGCAATTTTAGGATGCTCACTCATAGCCTACCAGCTGGACCTTCACAGAAGCAAAGAGCACGTGACTCCGGGTCTTTATGAGAAGGTGAAAGGAGAGACACTCCCTCAGGATGAGGTGAGCTGCCTGTAAATTCACTGCCAGATGCAGCTTTACACCTCCCAAAACTGGTAATCGGCAGGCAGGATGGTGACGTCTCCATGGCTGCCGCTGAGCAGCCTCTTACCGATGCCCAGGTGCGTGTTGATGGAGGCATAGCGTGCTGTGCCCGTCAGGTTCTTGTTCTCGCGGTAGGGGATGTGCTGGTGGGTGCGGGCGTCGCGGTACTTCTTGGCCAGGCCGAAGTCTATGATGTAGACCAGGTTGCCCTTCTTCCCCAGGCCCATGAGGAAGTTGTCCGGCTTCACGTCCCGATGGATGAAGTTCTTGGAGTGGATGTACTCGATGCGGCTAATCTGTGCAGGGCAAAGTGTTTGGGGTGGGTTTGAGGAGGGTAGACATGCGATCCAAACACGTGACATTGTCACTAAACATTAGCATTTTCAAAAACACAAAAGATCTGCACACAAAACAAGTTAATGTAAAAAAAAAAATGTCACCAGAATCACCTTTGCAAAACTAAAAACCAGTAAAACAGTAGAGTGTCCTAAACTTTCAAAACAATCCTAATTTTAGCAAAATAGCCTTCCCCAACATAGACTGTCTGGGAGGGATTCCTCACAAAGCAGCAAGAGCCAGCAGGTAGTGCTACAGAGAGACAGCAGCCGCACCATCTGGTCGGCCAGCAGCAGCACAGTCTTCAGGCTGAACTTGCGGGAGCAGAAGTTGAACAGGTCCTCCAGGCTGGGGCCGAGGAGCTCCATGACCATCACGTTGTAGTCCCCCTCGGCGCCGCACCATTTTATGGAGGGGATTCCCACTACGACAAAGAACACAGCCATTCACACTCACTGCCCAATGGCATGCCATGACTGGTGGGGCCTTCCCCACTACAAATATCCGCGTACGATTGGGAGAATACACAG
Source organism: Cyphomyrus plagiostoma (assembly GCA_019775915.2). Lineage (NCBI taxonomy): Eukaryota > Metazoa > Chordata > Actinopteri > Osteoglossiformes > Mormyridae > Cyphomyrus > Cyphomyrus plagiostoma. The sequence continues at coordinate 2,091,028 of JABFEA020000048.1, forward strand.
GAGCTGCCCAATCACAGCATTCTCTACTCTCCCTTGCACCTGGAGACGGAGACATAGCAGGAGAGTACCCTTTCTGAGCTCACCTCCTCCCTGCATCATCTTGTAGAACTTGCTCTCAATGTGCAGCTGTGGATGTTTGGTCTTCACGCACTCCAGCTTGATGGCCACTTCCTCCCCCGTGGCGATGTTGGCACCTGAGTGGCACACAGAGACACGGGCCGTCATGGCCGCCTTGCAGACGACCCACGGACAGCCACGTGATCGGGCTGAAGCCAAGAATGAAGAAGGATGGAAGGATAGGATAGAAAGCGACTTACCCAGGTAAATATCCCCAAATGAGCCGCTCCCTATTTTTCGCCCGAGGCGGTATTTATTTCCCACCCTCAACTCCATGGTGCAGGCCAGACAGCTGCCTGGAAAGACGAAACATAACACAGTCAGGAAACCTGTATACTGATGGCAGCGATCCACTGGGACAGGGAGGCCCCGATTCAAAATCGGCGTTGCGCCGAAGGACTCCAATCAACAGAGATCACGTGTCGCCAGTTGCCAGGAGAAAACAACGGGGCAGTCGGGGTGGGATAGAGGGGAAGACAGGAAAGGAGGATGGCTGGTGGAAAACCGGAGGTGATGTGTGTTGGATGATAAAGGACAAAGGGAGAAGCAACGAGGAAAAGGAGAAACGGCTGTTTGATGAAAAGACAAATAATCATAATAAACAATAACCTGGATCACCGAAGTCAGAAAAGATCACATCACCTGGCACACCGGGGCCAGAAAAGCATGTGAGCTTGGAGCATGATCACATAACACGGAATGGTGGGGCCCTGTAGGTTTAGTTTTAAGAAACAGCTATATTATTATTATTAAACAACTACATTAAACAAACAGCTATATTATTATTCAGCCACAAAGCATTTGCCTGCCATGTGCGACATTTCATATGGGGTAGGAGACCACGATCACAGAGAAACAGGATGTACTTTTGCATTTTGATAACATGGAAATCTCACTCATTTGAGTGGTGCAAAAACACCCAGAAGCACTGCTGAAGTGAATATTGAGGTTTGGTTTGCTTGGACAATCACAAGAAAATCATCCTTCACCAAAAGACACATCATTACTGCAAAATAAGGCTACGGAAAACAAGGCAAATAAATGGTGCCAATCGCTGTAAACGAGCACTCAAATCTGGGACCCCGTAACTCCGATCCCCGCCACGTCAGAACTCTGGGAGCATATTCCTGCAGGCATGGAGACTCTGCCCGGTCCAAGCAAAGCACCGCAGGAGGGTCAAGTGACAGCGATGTAAATCCGAAGACCCATGGTGTACATTATGATTTACTGTGTGCTAACTTCTGCTAACAAGTCTGTGGGAATCACTGTCGTACATCAGCATTAAATGTTAGCGGAATTAGCAGTCGTTTGTGTAAATTTGCATTATGAATCCATTCCGTTCAGCTGTCCTATAGTACATTTTTAAGTAGGTGGTCGAAAATATTGAAGTTCTGAGTCATTGGTAATGCATCAGTACATCGCGTCGTGTGATACTACTAGTAATGAATAAATTTATAGAATATTCCTTTTTTTCCTTCAAGTAATCCATACATATCTACGCAAATCACCAGGATCTTTCCCGGTTTCTTTAAAGTGAGCAAACTTTGCTCCACTTTCTTTAAAGTGAGCAAACTTTGAAATCTCCATCTTGATGACAAATGAGAGATCCAAATTGAATCACAAGCTTAGGATAGTGATAGAGGTGCTTCAGTTGGAGGTGGCTATCCAGAAATAATCCAATTCTGGCCTGGATGCATTCTTCAATGAGGATGCCCAAACAGGGAACTAGATCCTCCGTATTCCTCTGTGAAATTATTGCACACTCTCTCAAATCAACTCTCATACACAACTTTCAGGTGGAGTGGATTCTTTATCCTTCCTCAACCAACAGAGGCAACACTCTCAACAGGCATCAATTCTGGACACGATGAGCACTTCTCACTACCTGGCTTTCCAGTCAGGAGGGGTCACTGGCTTCACTGCCAAGGCAGATAAATTTGCTTAAGCTTCTGTTCAGGTCTGCATAACTGAAACGTTTCTCCAGATTAAACAAGTTGTCGATGCAGAGCACTAAATAAGGAATAGTGATTCCCATAAAAAGATCAATGTCCAAGACAGGTTGGGAGACCAGGCTAGCAAACCTGAAAGTAACACCTGGTTGAAATTCTATCCCACCCACTGAGGCTGCGTTACCTGCTCCCAGGCAGGGAATATGCTGCTGATAGGACTCTTTTGTTCTTATTCAACTTGTTGACAACAGACTACCATCAAATATTTGGCTGTCAATGTCACAGAATCTACAAAAAAAGGTGCTCTTGCTGAAATGTTCCAAAGCCACCAATGACGAGACCCAATACAATCTCCATCTACATCACACACTCCACCTCTCATACGTTACGCATCCTTAAAAACAAGACTAACACACTCCCAATTTTTCTGGTCTTTTATCAGAGAGGTAAGAACTTTTTCTCGGCCAAAATGCAGAATCTTGATCACTACAAAGAACAATCTGCCTATGTTTGACCTACTATACAACAAAATACTACCAAGAGTCAAAGGCATTGCTCACAGCTTTTGTTTTTTCCATGCAGAGCCTAAGGGACCGACAGCCTCAAAGGCATCTTGATGGAACATCAACACTAATGCTGATGCATCAATTTTAAATAAGGCATTATGAGCCATATTTTGTCCATCCCGTATATCCTCATACACAACGCGAGTAGAGACACGAATGCATTTTATCATATTGTTTTTTGAAAGCACCCAAAGGCTGCATTTTTTTTTTAAATGCGTAGGACACCCTGTTGCTCAGATGAATGGGCAATTTGGGGCAATGTTATGTGTAATTTCATATGCGTAATAAAACTGAAAACAGTATTAAGGTCATGGCTACACAATCTGCAATATACCAACGGGACAGGGGTTTTATGGTTCTGCGCATAAAGTCACTTCACTTAATTGAGGAAAATCACAGAGATTAAACTGAAAAACTACTCTGTTCTCCTGAGAATACTCACTAAAAAAGTCAATGTATAGGAATGTTGAGTGCGGGTCGTACAAAGTAGCGAGACTACTCATCACGGTAAAAACGAACTTCATCTCAACCATCTGCAAATTGTCTTGACTTAAATGCAAGTTGAAGTTGTATAATACCACGGACACGACAGACTACCCACTATGAGATTTACTGCACCAGACTTAACCCACATGCAACATTAAACGCAGTACACAAAAGTCAAAAGTGTTTATTGTCGATTCTGCCATATGTTTAAGACACACGGAGGGCTGAAATTACGTTACTCTCAGACCCGACGGTGAGTGCACTAACGACGACACGCAAGACAATAGTATTCAAAGTATTCAAAAATAAAATTAAACTAAATGAAATACTCTGTGCAAACCGGGCAGAAGCTCAGATCAACTTGTGGTTTAAGTGGCAGCACCGTTTACTGATCGATGTAGCGCATAAGTGACACCGGGATGACCTCACAATATGCATGATGATAGCTAAGACTTCCATTGCTCATAATGCAGCTCCGTAACTACCGTATTTGACTCTCGAACCAACTCTGTTATCAATTTAAGTTATACAGCAACTCTTCGGCCGCTACGTTACTGCAGTGTGAGTGTTAAAGGCTTAATTTAAATGTCAGCTGCACCTCCCCACGACCGAAACGCATCACCTGCTAGGAACTCCACGGCGCAAAGTCTCCGGTTGGCAGCTAGCGGACGACCTACCTAGGGAAGCGTATCTGCGCCCTTTACACGGCGGGAGATGCCTTCGCTGTCCGACCGTGCGCCCGTAAAAGTAGGGAAGCCATTGACAAACAAAAAAAACATTATGTCACCCACCTAAAGATCGGCCCTGGACCGTAACGGGTTTCCCTGTGCGGTGCAAAACAGCCGAACGCTCCAGGAACCTCAGCGGCTCTCAGAGCAAGCAGACCCGCATCCTGACCTCTGCCAGACAAAAGGCTGCTCCGCTACGGCCGCACTGCCATAGTTCTCGGCTTGTAGCGAGAGTATCTGGTAGTCACTGGCTTCGTGCAGCAGCCGCCGTGCAGACCTTACTCTATATGGACCGCGTACACCATTTTTTTTTAAATGACAGTTTCGTGCCTTTTTGGCTCCCCCGATCAACGCTCTGAAAGTCGACGGTCAATATATATATTTTTTTAACCAGAAAGCGTGCAGTTTTGCAGCCGCACCCTAGCAGTGGGGTGCTCTCTGTAGATCAGAGGCGATAGCCATCACCCGGAGCCCCCTCCCCCGTCTTCGACGCCTTGCATACGCGATGCGATCCCCCCCTTCTGCCCTAAACCGGCTTGCCGCTCACCCGATAGCAGGATATTCGGAGAGATTATCTGGCGGCGGTGCAGTTCCGGTGGTTGTCAGTCAGACTGGCCCGTCGGCAGCGAAGGATGGGAGCGGATTCTGGCAGAACATAGCCCAACTTTCTTCTTCGGTCACCCTCCTCGCCGACGGTGGCTCTGCAGCCTCGGTCCGCATCGGCTGCCCGCAGCTGAGTCTGTCTCCCCTTGTCGCTGCTCTCAACGCACCATTGACAACAGCGATGATGTCATTCACGGGATGCTAAAAACACCCGGATCGTCTTAAAGGCACAGAACCATAAAAATGTCATTGCTGTGCGTGGAAACACAGGGGGCTACCTCGACATTTCGGACAACAAAGCCAGGCCTTATTTCACTGACGGGAGGTTCGAAAAGCCTAGAACTACGAAATATGGCAAAGAACACCTAGTAAAATGTATTTGAAAGAAACTTTCAGGAGAGAGAAAGTACTGGCATGACTCACAAATGGAAACAAGATATTTATTTGGGATTTGTAAATATGAGATTAGAGGTCAGAGATCCCCAAAATGTTCATACTGTTTACATTGCATTATACACACATACATGTGTGTGCGCACGCATATATAGTCACACACACTTCAGTCAAAAAAAAAAGTTTAAATAAAAAAAAAGCCTCACACACTGAGAAACTCCAGTAGTAACCATAGTATTGTTTTTATTTATGCAATTGTAAACTAACCACTGTGACAAGCGAAGAAAAAAAAATAATTCCACAACGAAAGCAAAGTTCCAGCCTTTATTTTAGGTGTCAATGTCAGGTAACCCTTTCTAACGAACAAGCACTAAAACAGATGCTCTCCAGCTGCTCGGAGTCTCGCAGCCAACAGGACAGTCGGGTCAAGGCCTAGTTTGGTTTGACTGAAATGGAAGAGTGCTTTTACTGGCTACATTACAGGCTAACGCCAATATCACAGAGCATCTGCCCAAAACTAGTGTCACAGGCCGAGGGATACTTTAACGTTAACCTACGTTTGGGGCTGCTATCACGCCCTGAATTTAATACCCGGTAATGCGTGCCGTGTCCAGCACTGCCCATAGACCCTGGAGAGCAGTCCGCCGTAACCCTCCCGGGCCAGTGTGAGGCGCGAGAGGCTCAGACACTTGAATGTTGAGCTTTCCCCTGCAGGCTAACCTACCTGAGACAGTCCATTACACAGGAGACTCATGAGCTGGGGGGTGTTATGAAGGACGACACCGTTACAGTAACTGGTGGATTGTGATAAGGCCCCCACCTGCAAAGGCAGCGATGCAAAAATGATCTGATAGTCAAGCAAGTCAAACTTCGGTCACAGCGCCCTGGTAGTGCTTGGGTACGGGCAGCTTAAGCTGGTACCTTATTACCTTATGCTCTCAATACAAGCGTGGTCAAGTAATGGCAAGGAAACAACTCAAAGTCAGTGTACATAAAAGGGATCCTGCAGAAGTTAAAAAAAAAAAAATAAAAATACAAAGTAAAAGGTAACAGCTGGTACATCAGTGGTTCTTTTAACAAAGAACAGGGCAAACAGACTGCACATGGGGAGGGAGGGGGCACAAGCTTCCAGGATAGCGACAGGGACACACGGTCAGTAGCAACTAAAACGAGAATGACAATCAGAACGCCGCGAATCGCGAGTGTAGCGAATTGTCTAGAAGTGCACCTCTGATTATGAACAGCTAAATGGACTGAATTGTAAACATAAATCCTGCTCCCTCAGGAGGAGGATACAAAACCATAGGACAGAAGACTACTTTATTCTTGTGTCTTCCGACCCGGTCCTCAGGGACCCACAGTAGGGAGCTGAGAAGAAACGAAAGCATGGACTTCCTGGTAGTCCCTGAAGACTGGGTTGGGAAACACTGCTTTATTCTACTTGCTTTGTTAAATTACTTCTTTTGTAAGAAACACACAAACAGGAGTGTTAAAGCCTGTCTTGTATTTAAACTATAAGAAAGGGGGAAAAAAACACACACACAAACACACATACTTTTTTAGGCATTTGTAAACACCCGTCCAGCTCCACTAGGTAAAGATTTGGCATTTTTCAATATCTATGCCTTTCAGTTGTTTGCGATTCTTATTAATATTATTACTGGAATTCAGACAAAACTGCCGCTAAAAACCAAAGCAAAAAGATTAATTAGTGCCAATGGTGTCGAATGTGTGACCTAGACACACACCCACATATACTCTGCATACATTTACCAAGCCCACTCCAAAATGTTTATAACACTTAAATGTAAGCTGCCTCGTGCAACCTCTCACCAGTCACTCAAGGAACGACCTCAAACGAGCAGCGTGAACACACACACATACACACACCACGTTCTGTCTCATGAACACCAGACAAAACACCCTGGATTTGGTCACCCACTCATGCACTGACAGCTTCCACACGGTTCACTAACACTAATGCGCACGCGCAAACACAAACACACAAAGTCACGAGTGCCTCGCATAGCAAAATAAAATAGTCATCATAATAAAGACAACGAACGATGACTGAACAAGAAAACGAGGTCAGCATTTGAAGGGAAGGATGACATCGTTTCTGGATTCCACCATCCGAAAGTAGGGAAAAAAAAAAAAGTCTGTAAATCATCAGAGCAGTATATGTATGTCTGTGTGAGATACAATCTGCCTGAATTTGCAGGGATTTACAGATTGTATATGGTCGTCCAATCACGTGTGGCGACTAGCACATCCACCTGTCTGAGCTTCGTTCTGCGTGTGCGTGTGTGTGCATATATGGTTTCAATCCAGCTTCAGTTTAGGTCTTAGACTGAGATTCAGCATCTCAGATCACCTAGTTCTCCTTCTGGTCAAGTCTTGCAGTTTAGTCTTCATTTAAGAGAAAGGCCTCACATAGGTGCCTCACAGTCTACATCTTGGTTTTTTTTTTTTTGTTTAGGTTTTTTGGTGGAATACATCTAGGCGTGTGAACGCATGTCTGCACAAGTACCGCCCTGTGTGTCTCTTCCTGCAATTTACATTGCACGCCACAATGATGGTATTGGATGAGAAAAGAAAGAAAAAAAAAATGCACGCGTGCCTCTCAGATGGAATCGGCCCCACCCCCAAGAAGGTCGCCGGGCAACAGTGCAGCCGGGCTGTCCATCTGGTGCCTGTCCTCCATCTGCGGTGCTCCCCAGAGGCTGCTGCCCCCAGGGTAGCCTGGGGTCATGCCTCCCCAGAGCCCAGCCCTGCCTGGTTCCATGGCCTCCACACAAACCCCAACCCCTGCCCCACCAATAGCACCCCCGTTACTGCTCCACTGGGTGAAGATGCCCATCCCGGGACCTTGGGCAGAAGGGGCGTCCGGTGAGCTGCCTGTATCGTCCAAACCCTGCCAGCCGGAGGTGGGAGGCCCAGCACCACCGCCATTGCCGCTGCCTCCGGCTGCTCGCTCGCTTCCTGGGGGGCTCCCTCTGCCGCCGGCCCCCGGCGTGCCAGTGCCCATTGGGCCTTGGCCCACGCTGGACGCAGCCCCGCTTCCGCTCCCTCCCCCCTGGGAATGTGCAAAATACCGACTGACTTCTTCCTCGCTAACAAATTCTGCCAGGATTGTGGTGTTGCCCAGGACACACCTGAGGAACAAGGGGGTTACATCGGTCAGGAAAAATGTTTTACATGTTTCTTACATTAGAGCTGCAACCATGTAATGTAATTCAGGTGGGAATAAAGTAATGTAACCACCTGTTCCATCATTACGACTGGCGGTCGGGATGATTTTTCAGTTATGTGCAAACTCTACTGCCGTATCAAATGTTTTTTGTATGCGACCATCATAAGCTACTGGTTATATGCATTGAAAACTCCTGATATTTACAGTGAGATATTTTACACTTAGCATTTACACAGAAATATCATGATGCATGACTTTCATTCAAATCAGAATACAGCAACATCATACTACTGTTACCAATAAGATCCTTTAAGTAAAAAGTTATGACTAGGGTACGACATCACCACGTACTCGCGATTAAACAGCACATGCCATGTATCACTAGGGCTGTAGATGAGGAATGAAACATAAGATTAGAAATCTGTATTCAGCTGCTGAGCTGTCACTTTCTTTACCACCACTTCAGTGCTTATCGCTTCCATGATACCAATACAGTAGTACGTGGCGTGCTCCGCTAACCGAATTTAATAAACAATTTGCTGAACTTATACAGATTACTAACTTGTGGGCATCACAATACGCATATCAATATTTTAGGCGCACTACTAATCTACTTACCAAGCTGTGGGCCTAAGTAAATCTCCACAAAGAACAGAAGAGCTGGCGCCGAGTCAAATGTTTTGCCCATCCTCTAAAGTCCCGGTGACTGTTGCGCATGCGACAAATGATCGCAAGTACATGGAGATGCGATATCATGCAGCTGGAGTCATTATTCCGTATCATAACATTGTATTAAAGCCAGCACAGAGTCATTGTTCCCCATCAAGCATCTCCTGACATAAACACTGCCCTCGTTATGAAAGCAGTCAGTTTCACACAATGATAAAGGGCCCCCTGCCTGCCTATTGTTACGGCAGAAAACGGTTCTGAAACGCTAGAATTTGACTTAGAAAGCACTTTTCTTTTTAAGAATGCACCAATTGTGAAAGACTGCTGACAAATGATGCCAACTATGCTTGCCGTCCAATGACAGACCTGAAGGACAAACTGCACGCTGCAGGAAGGAACGTAATGATACGCCAACGGCACGGTGGCAGTCTGGCGGGACGAGAGAGCCGATCTTACATGTGCAGTGCACTCTGGGCCTTGGCTGCTTCCTGTCTGCTGCTGTAGCAAATCAGAGCGCTGCCCTGGGTCAGTCCGAGGTGAAAGGTCAGCAGGGGGCCATGCTGCATACAGATTGTACGGAGAGTGGAGCCGTCGATCTGCGAGAAGACGGAGGGCGAGATGGTCAGCCCCTCCCCCTTCAGAGCATATGCATGCTTTGCACCCTCCTCCCACTGGATAATTTCCCAATCTATCATCAAATGTGATACAGGCAAATGGAGGTCTGATGCTGAGCTACAGATCCAGGACGACGCTGCTCATTTCCTAGCTGTTAGTTGCCCAGCATGAACACTGTAATAGCAATACCTCCATGTTGATCAATATGGGGTAGAAATACCTATAGGACTCCAACAGCCACTGTAGCCCATCGTATGAATTGCTCTACCTGGGGGGTGAGATTGCTCAGCACCAGCCAGCAGCTGCCTCTCGAGGCCCCAGCATCACTCCATGCAGAGCCTGTTGTGGGGGGGAAAGCGGCGAATATCTTAGCAAATCAGACACATCAATATGCCAACAGGGGTCTGCCAGGGTGTGAGTTTTCCTGACACAAAAATGTTCCGGATGGGAAAAGACTGGTTCAGAGAGACAGCCAATCAGAATGCAGAGGAGGTGGATCCAAGCAAGAAGAGGTGGGACCAACCAATCAGCACTCTTCAATCTTATGGGCTCGCTCTTGAGCCAATCATTTTTTTGATCTGCCCTACGAAAATTTTTTAGCAAGTAAAACTCCCACGAGCTACCCAGATCCCCTCCTCCGGCAAGGCTGAGGTGTGACTTACTCTTACCTTGGTTGTATCTCATCTCCTGGGCACCCCAGCCCCTAGGAGGCCTGGGAGCCGCACCTGTCCACGGGGACTGAGGCTTTTGGGCCGTCAAGCCGGGAGGGGGGCGGGGCAGCTGGGAGCTCTTGGGGCCAGACTTCCACAGCTTGTTGGGGCCGATGGGGTCCGGGGGCCAGCTGGGCTTGTACTCTGTGTACTTTGCTGGAATGGAGATTGGGGGGGGGGGGGGGGGGGACAGAGGAGGACTGAAATGGGGGAAAGGAGAGGGCCCCAGACCGGGCAGGGCGATGTGGCACAGAGGTGCAACCTGAGATTTGTGAATTGCTGACAGGGCTGTCTGGGCCA
>JABFEA020000048.1:2118126-2130721 GCA_019775915.2 Cyphomyrus plagiostoma
CATGTCCCTAGAGCTAGCTTCTGCAGCCGAGGATCGGATCGCCAAGGTCCCCGACTTCAGCCACTGCCCAACTCACACTGCACCCGATCCCTATGGCCCCTCCTACAGGTGGTGAACCCATTGGAGGGGTAACCCACGTGCATTGTGCGCTCGCCATCGAGCCCCACCCCCAGGCCTGGCTCCAGAGGGGGGCCCCGGTGACCCGCATCCGGGCAAGGGAGACCGTGAATCTGTGTTTTTGTTCATCATAAGGGTCTGACGAGCCGCACTTCGTCTGGTTCTTCACCCCGGACCTGTTTGCCTTGGGTGACCCTACCAGGGGCATAAATCCCCGAACAACTTAGCTCCTGGGATCATTGGAACACGCAAACCCCTCCACCACGATAAGGTGTCGGCTCCAGGAGAGGCGGGAGAACATTTTAAAATGAATTCTTCTTCTAGTTATCACTTTCCATTCCACCCCATTCTCAGAAAAACTGAAAGGCTCTGCAGTGAAAACAGGAAGAACTGCACTCACTCGGTGTGGACCCTGCGATAGAGGGAGGCTACGCAGGGTGGGAAAGCGAAGGTCGACAGCCTGTTGATGTCCCTTTCACTGTCCTCTAGCTTTCAGACAGAGGGAGTACAGAGAGTGTCAGGGATGCTCTGCCGACGGCAGGATGGGCCAAAACCACGGAGGAAAGTGAGACTGCTCACCGCCATCAGCAGATTCTCGTCCGAGTTTGAGTAAGAACCTGCAAGGCAAAAATACAAGTGAGCCACCATCAGATTCAGCTGACCTTCCTCACTATTACAGACATCCAATGTCTACAATGCAGCCCCCACTTACTTTCTGACAGTTCACTGGTTTGACCTCTAGAGGGAGTCTGCAATTAAGACATAAAACAATTCCGGCAGTTACTGATGAAAGCTGACACAATTTCTGTTGGATTAGTGATGAGTGATTGATATATTAATGCAAAGCACTCCTGGACCGCACGATGGCAGACCTTCTGGCAGGAGGGATACGAGGTATCCAAAAACGGGCTCCTGCACCCCAGCGTGTCTGAAACGGAGCGCATCACAGAACAGCATGGCTGGTAGCAGTGATCCTCGCTGATCAGGGAGAGGCGCGACTGCAGGACACGTAGAGAGCCTTGGTCACACTCCCAGCCGAATTTCATAGGTGATGTGTATATGTTTACGTGTCCCATACATGCTAAAAATACCTCATTACTCTTTGTCTCATGATAATCAGATGTGCATGCATTTCCGTGCATCTGGACGCATGTTCACTTACGCAGTGCATGCAGTTCTCCTCCCTGCTCCTCTCTCGCTCCCTCTCCACCTCCCTCTCCCTCTGCAGCTTGTCCAGGCAGGCCTGCAGCTCTATGACCTGCTTGCGCAGGCGATCCTTGTCTAGCAGGCAGTCTGTGTATTCCAGCTGCAGACTGTCTCGGCTGCGCAGAGCCTATAGAGTCAAGGATGGAGAGACTGACATTGGATGACAAGAATTCCCAAGCTGTTAATTTAGCTGAAATAAGCTGGGTGATTATAAACTGTTATTCCGTCATCAATATGACTTCCAACCACTTATCCAATAAAGGGTTGAGGAGTTGCCTGCAGCATTAGTGATCAGTGAGTGCACTTCCAACCAAGGGTGTATGCAGGGGCGGGGCTAAAGTGGCACTGGTGCTAGCCAAAAGCTGATTGGACCCCAGAGTGCCCCCTCCCCTGTCATTCATTCAAAGTATATTATAGGTTAATGATGGAGTTGCTCTGCTTTCTATAAATTAGGCTGGAGGAACCCTGCATAGGGTGGAGCGGAGTGCAGTGGTTATCACTGTTGCCTCATACCTCTGGGCCCCGGGTTCCGGTCTCCGCCTGCGTTTCATGTGTGTGGAGTTTCCATGTTCTCCCTGTGTAGTCGTGGGGTTTCCTCCGGGTACTCCGGTTTCCCCCCACGGTCCAAAAACATGCTGAGGCTGATTGGAGTTGCCAAATTGCCCATAGGTGTGCATGTGTGAGTGACTGGTATGTGAGTGTGCCCTGTGATGGGCTGGCCCCCCATCCAGGGTTGTTCCCTGCCTCGTGCCCGTTGCTTCCGGTATAGGCCCTGGACCCCCCCCGTGACCCAGTAGGATAAGTGGTTTTGAAAATGGATGGATGGATGGAACCCTGCATAGGATGCCACTCCTCCACAAGGCACATGTACACACACACACACACTGAGGCCAATTAGACGCATCAGAGATGAGTCTTGATCCGTTCAAGTTTTAGCAGGGCTGTTTTGTTCCGGGTTTTCCGGTCGAGTTGCAGTTAGATTTTTCTTGACCTCCAAATTGGTAGAGTTAAATGTGTCTCAACCCATGCAAGTTTTAGTAGTAAAGGTCGAGTTCCAAGAGAATTCAACAGTCCCCTTCGATGTCCGACTTGGTTGAGTTATGAAGCATTCCAGTTCCAAGGTTCTACTGTACTTTTATGTAAATATTAGATTTTATCAGTCCCTTGTGTGTAAACAGTAGCTGTATAAATACAGATGTAGATATAGAAATTAAATCTATCTAGAAATCGTTTGCCAACCAGTGCACAGTGAAGGTCCTTCATTGTGTGAGATTACTGCACCATATCGCCATGGCAGCCAAACACCAACCTGGTCTCGCTCCTTCTCCAGCCCCATGATCTGGTTGAAATAGGAGACGCTCCTCTTCTGCTCCGTCTCCCAGTCCAGCTGCAGCGTCCGCACCTTCGCCTGCAGCTGTTCGCAATGGGCTGCCAGCTAGCAGGCGCAGAATGGGGTGAAAATGACAGCCATGAAATTCAAGATGAATGGGGAAAAAAAAGCACGATAAAAATCAGAACACTGCAGTCTTTGTGAACCTTGCCACTCCCTTCACCTTGTCCCTGTGCACCTCTGTGCTCTCTAACTCCCCCTGCAGGCAGGTGATGGTACTGCACAGCTCATGTCGGTGCTCAACCGCTTCCCGTCGGTCCTGCTGCAGGATGTCCAGCAGAGCCTGGTGGACCGAACGATGCCATCACTCCAGATAACACATTTCGAATAGAATTTAGGTTCTTGACTTAAACCCATGCACGAACCTTTGTGTCCACGCTAGCCTCCCGGGGTGTTTTGATTGGTGGCAGCTCTGGAACCATAGGGATGTCGATTGGGCAGAATGGGGCACTGCTGTCCTTCGGAGCTGGTGACGGGGGGGCCTGGCTGTCTTCCGCCTTCCTCTCTGCCTCCATCAGTCTATTTTTCAGCTGCTCCAGCTGTTGTGTTACCCATAATGCAATGGCTCTTAAACGTTCCGACTTCATTTAGCCAGGTTACTGGCCAATGATTAAGTACCCCATTAAGAACAACAACCACCAAATCTTAATGGGACTTCAACCAACAACCATCTTCACACACTTCCTTCTATCTTCTGTCATGATCTGTCACAGTTATAGCTTATGCTAAATCATGGATACAACACTCCCAAATAACACATCCTACTACTTATCTTCCCTTCCTTTTCTCAACAGATCCTTGTTTCTGTGTCCATTTCATCTGGGGAGTAAACTTGTTACCCCTATTATCCCAGATACTGGCCAGGAAAAATGATGGGTTACCCCTAGTCTAGTCACTACATCATCAGCTCCAGTGCTTTCTTAGGCATGAACCCCCTCCGCCCCACCATGGGCCCAGTCTACCTGCCCCAGCAGCTCCCGTTCCCTTGTGGAGGCCTTCCCCTGCTCCTCCAAGGCCCGGGAGTACTTCACGGCCTGCTCCAGGTGCCGGTCCTTCAATCTGGCCAGTTCCCGGCTGCCCTCCTCCCAGTCTTGACGCATCCTGCAGGGGTTTGATTCCCAAAGGTTTACATAGTTGGACCCATTTAGTTGCACAGTTCCATCTATGTAAATTGCTAACACAGATAGCAGCTATGTTTTTGGGAAACGTACCCCAAGGTGACTGGCTCCTGCCCTGTCGGTGACTAAGCCAGCAGCACAGTGGCTACAATCTGCACCTGTGCCCCTGTGTTTCTCTCTATGCATAATTGCATGCCTGCACTTGTACAGTATGCGTGACAAGAAGATTCTGACCTAAAATTATTTCATGTTCTTGTTTACTAATGACTGAATGCTGTTACTGGTTTATACCTGTACACATGGGCATACATTCTGGGGGGGTTGGGGAAATTGTCAATAATCCAAACCAGTCAATACAACGCCTTGGACCCCCTTAAATGGGTGGAGACCTCAACCCCCCAATGCTCAACCCAAAGATATGCCCCGACCTGTACAGTATTCCTGGCATGTCTCTCATAGATTCGATTTGATAAGATGTGCTTTATTGATTGCAGGGGGAATACTTTCATGCGGAGAGTTGGGACTTGCTTATAGCAAGTTGCTGACGACCTTGTAGCCCAGCAGTACAGACAGAGAGGTTCACGAGACCAAGGTTGCATTCCATTACTTATGAGATGTTCAGCTGCTTTAAGATGAGCCCTCGTCGCATGTTCTGTGCGTGTGTGTGAGTGACGGACCGCACCCCACCCACCTGTCCAGCTGCTGCCGGTTGTGCCGCAGCTCCTGCGCGCGGCGCTCGGCGCGGCCCCGCTCCTCCTCGGCCATGCGGCAGCGCTGCGACAGCCTCCGCTCACACTGCCTGCTATTCCGCAGCTGCTCCCGAAGCTTCCGCACCTCCAGGAGCAGGAACTGCGTCAAGCCCTCCGGGCCCTCCTCATCTAGGGCGGGGCGGAGCGGTTAGCGGTCCGTCGGAGCCCTTGAACGGGGAAGGACGCTCTGGGCTATAGGGCTGGATAACGTGCCCTGGAGCGGAGTAGCTTTGGAGGACCATGTTAAGTGTCTACTAAGTGTAACAGTTTGGACAGCAGCCCCCTGGCTCAGGGACCCAGACCCACAGGCAATGTAAACATGACCTCCTCCTAAGGTGTCCAATTAGCCATCTACTGTAGACAAAACAACCGTAAATTCAGACACAGGCCCATTGAGCCAGATAGTGTGATAAGCATCAGTCGCCCCCCTCTGCTAAAAGCATACTTTCTTAGATGTTCATGTCTACAGTGACTCAGGTTGTGTTTCAAAAGATAAGTATTTTCCCAAAATAGGACAGAAGCTCAACCAAGACAGGAGGACAGAGATCCTGCTCTAGCTCCCGGGTGTCTCCAGGCTGCCCGGCTCTTTACCCACGAGCATGGAGCAGCGCTGCGTCGCCCTGCGGCCGGTCAGGTATGTGTATTCCTCCGGATGGTAAAACTCCAGGCACTCCAAGAAGGCCTGCAAGCCCCGCTGGCCCCGCCCCCGCAGGATATCCAGAAGGCGGCCTAGAGGGTGGGGGAGAGGGTCAAGCAAAGATATGGGATCTGTCAGCACGCTGCTCAGCTCTCGAGCAAGTGCTCAAAGTGCTCAAATATGTAAAGATGGTTATCAGCACAAAAAGCTGGACTTCAATCGCAATGTAAATGAATAAATAACAAAGAGTAAATTAATAAGCAATGGAGTACTATGTCATCCTGCAAATCACAGCATTAGTCGGCAGTGCACTTCCAGACAGGGGTGTATACAGGGGCGGGACCACAGGGACAGTGGCCCCAGCTATAAGCTGATTGGTCCCCAGAGAGCCCCCTCCCCTGTCACTCACCGATTCCTAATATATCATTGGCTAATGATGGGGTTGGTCTGTTCTGTATGAATTATGGCCCATCTTATGCCCCCCACCTTTAAAAATCCTAGAAAAAGCCCTGCCCCCAGCTCAAGACCTCCATATTCCCCCCTTCCCTGCCCACGCTTACCAGCTTTGCTGATGCGCAGAGGGTACTGCGTGGAGTTGAGCACCTCATCTTCATCCTGCTCATCGATGGCCTTGCACTGGCGTAGGAATGGCGTGAGCTTGGCCGGGTTCAGGATCCGGGTCAGCTTGTGTCGGACGCCCTCCACCCGGTCCCACATCTCCTCGTCTAGGTCAGAGGAACTTTCCGGCTGGGCTCCTCCGCCCGATGCCAGCATGCAGTCTGTGGGGTGAAAGACATGCCCCCCAATGCTCAGCATTCACTCATCTGCAGCGCTAACTGGAAATCCACTATATATATATATATATATATATATAATAAATCACAATGCGGCAGCATCACAGGAAAATGCAGAACCAAAATACCTCTTGGTTTCTTAAAAATTCAAAACTCTGATCACACAAATCAAACCATTTTATTTTCCTTGTGCCAACCAAGAAGTGTGCAACCAATTAAAATACTTTAATTTAATTTAGTTCAATCCTTACTGGCCACTTTAGTCAAATAGAACTCTCTATATCACAGTCAGGAAAAAGGGCACAGCCCTGGTAGAATTTTGTTCCCCATGGTACAAACAACAATAATGTACTCCAATGGTACAAAAATGTGTCTGACTTCATTTACCTATAGCTAAGGTACAACTGGTAAGCTCTTCAGGGTACAGCCCCAGTGACAAGGGATTGTCAATTTGGTACTTTTTTCCTTACAGTGTAATTCAAATGCATGTATTGGGAAGTTATATGCAGATTTTTCACTTGAATGAAAAGTTGCATCCCATAATTTAACACTGCTTTGGAGTGGCTGTGGTGTTCATGAAAATCTCTAGAATGCTTTATGTGGACTTCCAATATCCTGCCTTGGCTGCCACCTCTATTAGTCAGAATAGCCTGTTTTTTAATGCAATGGAATGTATAACTGTGACTCAACAATATCTTAAACAATTCTGCTCAGTTCTAAAAACACTTTTAAAATTACTGGCCCAAACACACATTAATACTAATGAATTTCTTAAATAGCTACAATTTTTTCAAGAATAGGGACGAAGCAAGGCAAAACCTATAATAGTGAAAGAATTGCTTAATTCTGTAAATATGACATTTAAAAGGACTGACAACAACAGGCCCATTGAATAGAAATAGTAGGCTAAATTATTCTTACCGCTCATGTTCGGCGTCTACTTGAATCACACCTCAAGTCTCAAAGCCTATGTTCGTGTAAAACAGCAGGTGAAAACATCCGTAACTAAACGCGTAAAATCAGTAATCTAAGTCACTCACGAGTACAAATTAATATCAGTTGAACGAAAGTCAATATGAAATAAGCGGTAGACAGCAAAGACTCTTGTACTTGACGAGGGACTACGAGTTTCGCTTTACCTGTCCCCTCCTGCCAGTTTCTAACACCGTTTTTTCGGCCCTCCCCTTTCCACTCAGCTCACTTCAGACCTGCAAAATAACATCATTCTGAATAACGATTTCCTTTGAAGTTCCTGGCGCATCTGGCGTGACGCTCACTCTTTCAGTCTCTCGCGCGGACGCAAGGAATCTTACTGAAAATCTGTATTATTCCCTTATAAACCTAAAAATATAATACCGTAACGGTAATTTGCAAACCCTACAGACTATTTAGAAAGTAATAAAAGTCTTACATACATATACATGCGTGTACAGACTTGTCTCAAATTGAAAATCTCACGCTAGCCATCTGACCAAACCTGGCAACCCTGAATTCAAACAGTGCTGCTAGACAATGAAATATGCTTCCTTTTCACAGAAGAACATTGGAAATCAATACTTGAATTATCAAAGAACTGGGTGTAATCACATCGTCGTACGCTGGGTGGGGACACAACCTTACAACCTTTATCTGCTTTCGCTGTTTCTTGTAGTCATAGCCTCTGTGTACGCAATGGTACTTAATTAAGAAATAAAGAACTACATGTGAATAGTTTTCAGCAGAAAGCCGCACTGCTTCTATGTTTTGAAAACGTATTTTACCTACAAGGCACTACTCAGAGTGACTCAAAGCCGTAAAACCTGATTCCATTTCCCTCCAGCGCTCATGATTCACTCCTTTAAAAAAAGTCATGTTGGCATTAATCTGCTTATCTTCTGTCCAAAAAGTGATGCAAACCAAGAAATGATTCAAGCTCAATAGATACCAGTCTATGCAATGCAAGTCGAGATGGTGACTCCAGGGTGCTGTGCTGGTCCTGTTAGGTATGGATTGAAACTTGGGACATGCGAGTAAACCGGTACTTTAGTGGGAAAAAGGACACTATTGTAATTCTTTCAGTTTTTTCCCCTATAAAATGCAAATATTCTTAAGAATTATGCCTGCAACTAGCCTGGCTTGACTGCACATCAGAAGATGTGATTTAAAATTTTAAAAAAAAAAATTTTGGTAACACTTGAGGGGACACAAATAACATAGTATACACTCTTGCTTAATGTAATAATTAATTAAGAACATAAGAATTATACAAACGAGAGGAGGCCATTCGACTCGCTTGGGGAGAACTTAACTAATAGCTCAGAGTTGTTCAAATCTTATCTAGCTCTGATTTGAAGGAACCCAAGGATTCAGCTTGCACTACGTTATCAGGAAGACTATTCCATACTCTAACTACACGCTGCATAAAGAAGTGCTTCCTTAAATCCAGTTTGAAATGTTCTCCAGCTAATTTCCACCTATGGCCACGAGTTCTTGTATTTGAACTAATGCTGAAGTAACTATTTGGTTGAACAGCATCCAAACCTGTTGGAATCTTATAGACCTGTATCCTGTCCCCCCTCAGTCTCCTTTGCTTGACGCTGAACAGATTTAGAATTAGAATGATGATCCCATGTTCAACATTAATCAATCACCACAGTTCATGAATTTTCACGGAGACTAGTTTGTTCATGATTTGTACTTGAATAGTATAATAGAAGTGTTACCTTTATTTTTATGTATTTTTTTAGAATCAATTAAGTTACTTGCTTAATTATTTGTCATGACATGTTTAAAATAATTGAAAGAATAATTGAAAATGAAGATTAGGTGACCATATGTCTCTCAGTTGATCTGTAAATGGCTGTTTAAGTCCATCTCATGTCCCTGAACCAGATGCTCTTATATGTCTGAGCCCAGTACAGAGAGCAGGATGACGAGCATCTGCCAGCAGAACAAAGAGGCAAGGAAATGGAATCCTCCAGAATGTTCTCTATCGCTTTGTTCTTGGGCAGCAGACTTCTTGGTTGTGGCTTTCTGGTGCATCTCAGTCCAACTGGGTCTGAATGTCTCTCCAGTGGTGAAGAACACAAGCTTCACTGCTTCTCAGAATGAGCCTTGTGTTTTGATGTGTTCTGCTGAGCACATTTTAATATTTTAACCTAATTTTTCAGCTAAGCACTAAAATAACATATCAAATATTCCGTAAGTGTTGAACAGTCTATTTGTAATGTCAGAACATCACTTAACTTAAGCAGACTGTCACTGAACGTTTCATGCTAGATTTTCCACCTGAAATTAAAACCATGGAAAAACAAAATATGAGGAGCAAACCAGATTCCCTGACACCTTGATTGAAGATGATTTGGAAAAAAATTCCGGACCGTGTCAATAAGTGAACAATATGTACAAATCACAGATCACCACTACAATAACCGCATATCAAAAATCCTCATCATGAATAGCAGCGGTTAGGGGGCAGCTTTTATTGAATGTTCTGAACTGCTGAATATTCATGAAGGGTAAACAGACAGCATAATTTAATCTCTTCCTTCCTTTCACTCTGTCTGTCCCCCCGTTCTTTAGCCACAGGGCTTGACAGTAATGGAGAGAACGCTATTCTGTCGGCATGGAAACCTGAAAGAGGACAGAGATGCCATTGAGAGGCTCAAATTGAGGTCCAGTCTCCCAGTCCCCGTGCGTCAGGCTGACAGGAATGTGTCCCACCATTCCTCTCAACAACACCCGCTTTTCACTGGACAGCCACAAGCTTCATCTCCAAGACTTCCACACCAACACAGGGCTGCCGGCAGAATTGGCCCTTTGTCCCAGTGAAGAATCTGTCTTTTTGATTTTGGTAAACAAGAGAAGACATGAGTCTTTTAATCTCGTTTCGTAATACCATCTTTTGAATTTACACACACGGGGGCTAGTTTTGCAGGTGCCGAATACTACGATGAACACCTTGATTGTTTGAAAGGAGAGACATTTTAGTCAGAAAGAGCAGGAGTTAGAATATAATCACATGTAGAATTTGGCTGGAATTCAAAGGATGACTCAAATGGCCCTTGACGTGAAGATTTCACAGGTGAACAGCAGAGACACGCTTTCAGGGAGATTGCTACCATCATCATTTGGCACCAAGCTAAGTTCACTTCAAAGTGTTACTTGATATGTATACAGGCTCACTTCCACTAAGGGAGCAACTGCAAAGACAAGAGAATCTGATAAAGCGTGAAAATGAAAGACTGTTTCCAGGAATTGTCTGGTGCCTCCTGCTCTTCTGTTGTGTGGCTCAGTCGATTCGGTTGCCGTGTTTCTGATTTAATGGTCCACGGCTCAAATGTCACAGTCAACTGAGTGATTTCACTGCAAGGTCCTTGACCAAGGTCCTTATTCCCAGCTACTCCAGGGATGGTGTGGCTCTGCTTCCTCTGTGGCAGAGGAAACCCAAACCCTAACCAGACTCAAAGGGGAAGCCTATCCTCCAGGGGGCGGCAGAGGAAGTCAAATGAGCTAGATAACAAAGCCCCAGGTCACACTGTCCCAATTTTAACATTTGAGTGTCGAAGCGGGCGGCAGGCAGGAGCTGTTGCTGCTTCAGATGGCAGGACAGACTGCAGTACGGCAGCAGGGCGAGATGGCCGGAAAGACGTCACAGGTAGCGGAGGCGTCGCACCCAGAGGGGTAGGGAGAATTTGGGGTCTCCAGGCACCACAGCCCAGGAGGAGTAGGGGACATAAAAAGTGGATTAGCCCAAGGTAGGGGAGACTGGAGGCAATCATACAGTTAGGTGAGTGCAGTATGTAAGCTCCGGCAGATAAGACTATGGCAGCATAAGTAGGAGGGAGAGGCAAGTGGGAACGCAAACATGGTGGGTCCCTGAAACATCAGCACTGTAATTCCATAATATCACCAAATGTGGGCGCAAGTCGGTTTCTTTCTGGTGTTGTGTGATCTAGGTGAGTGAGCCCACACACCTAGACATCATGACAGGCTGCGCCGGAGACAGAGCCTCCCGACGCCGGACTGCTGCCGCGCTGGATGGCTGGCCAAATAGTCGAACCCGCAGTGTTCATTCATTCCACCTGCTCCATGTTTAGTCTGCAGTCCCACCCGGTTTTTATAACCCCATGCCCCTCCCTGGTTACGTTTTCCCATGCGAATCTCAGTAAGGCACAGTCTTCATCAGGCTCTCCCAGATCCAGCCTGGAATATGGGGCTGCTCTGTGTCCTGCCATCAGGACCCGATGTTCCTCAAAGACAACAGCAGGGTGAGACAAAGACCCAACGTGGCCCATTAACACAGTGGCGCTTGTCACGCCCGGGTCGTCGGACGGTGGATTCTTTGTTCACAATCCTCTTGTAATGTTACCCCCCCCCGATCCCTCACCACCCTCATGAAGCAGTGTGGCACCAATAAAAGCAGAATTATAGAGTGAGCGTGGCTATTGCAGTGCTAACATGCACACTACATTAAAAGAAACACAGACTTACGCAGAAAATTGCAACCACACATATGCCGCAGTACTCTGCTCTATCCCGACTGCAACACTCACTAACGTACACACGCATTACCGCACACATTAAAAATGTGGAGCCTTGCCACATTGTCAGGGTTGAAAAATGGTAACTCCGCAGGAAACCCGTGTTTTTACTGCTGTTTTTTTTCCTGGATGTCATTGTGGGGACTTCCCAGTGCCTCTAGGACTACCTGACCCTGAGCAACTTAAAATAAGCTGCATAAGTCATTACCAATCTCTCTGATTTTAAGGTAACTCAAACAAACCCTAGATATTGTGTAATATTGCCAATAGTAGTCGGTATGGTCTGATTCAAGTGACGTAGATACAATGATGATTGTTAAAACAACACAAAGCCTTTCATGGAAAATCTTGGTGGTGTCTTTTTTCTTCCAGAGACCGGAAATAAGAGAGGACGAGAAAACAATTTGCAAACTAAATTAGAATTATATGAGACACGTGGCTCCTTTCTCTAAGGCTATTGAAGTATAGGGAGAGCTTATGTGGAAAGAGTTATTATCTTGGTGTGTGTGTGTGTATGTGTGTGTGTCTGTGTCTGTGTGTTTGTGTGTGTGTGTGTGTCTGTGTCTGTGTCTGTATTAGTTTATTTGAGGGAAAACAGATGCCGAATAAACACAGTATTTCCAGGTCGGAGATTGACAGTGAGAAGCTGCAGGTCCCCACAACGTCAAAAAACAGGTGTTTATTACATTGTGGGGAACATTTGATCCCCATAATGTAATATAAACCTAATCCACACACAGGAATCTCTCATCAAACTAAATAAACACTCTCAGCTACGTGCTCCACCCTCTCTGTCACCCGTGATACGTACGGGTGTAGATTCAAACCAATTTTGATTGTGTTGTGTTTGTGAGTTCAAACTAAGCACATCGTCTTGACATGAATATGATAACAACAGCATTGTTTTTAGAATTTTTGTATGTGAATGTGACTGTGCAGTAAATACAGGAGGAAGGTCCAGTGTCCTGGGCTGTGCAGTAAATATAGGAGGAAGGTCCAGTGTCCTGGGCTGTGCAGTAAATACAGGAGGAATGTCCAGTGTCCTGGGCTGTGCAGTATATA
>JABFEA020000048.1:2172642-2184217 GCA_019775915.2 Cyphomyrus plagiostoma
GGCAGAAATGTAAAGCGCATTGAGACAATGTAATGTTGTGATAATGCGCTATATAAATAAAATTGCATTGCATTGCAGTGGTTGCCAGCTCCAAGGTCAGGGGGACGAGATCCACATCCTGCTCATATCCCAGTGCCAGCACCAAGAGGTAACGTATGCACCAGCGTAAGGGCTCAGATTTCTGTCGCACCCACACCTGCACCTAGAACCAGATGCTCGAGCTGAACTAGTATGCCACCTATGCAGCTATCGGTACAAGATCATTCAGCAGAAGTTGAAGAGCTGCTAAGACTACAGAGCTCGGTCCCATCACCAATCACAGCTAACAGACAATTGCCAGTTTTACAGGGGTGTACTCGGATAGGATCGGCAGGAACGTGTAGGGCAGAAGCGTCAATCCACAGACTATCTCCAGCACATGGCCAGGTGAGAACCAAACCCCAATCAGATCTGTTCAAGTAACAGATGTCTCCCCTGACCATATCTGGGCAGCACAAGAGAGGACATATAGAGGACCTCCCCCAACTATCCCCAATTTTTCACACGCTGACCCTAGGGAATTCTCTCGCCTTAGGACTGCTCTGGAGAATGTCTTACCTGCTGATGCCACTGAAAGGTTCAAGTTTCAAGTCCTCACTGATCACCTCAAATTCGAAGAAGCCCAGCTTATAGCTGATTCATATGCTCACTCCCCTTATCCCTTCACGGATGCGATGGAAGCTCTAAACAAACAGTTTGGACAGCCTCATCAACTGGCTTTAACGAGAATAGCAGAGCTCATGGACGGACAGAACATCGAGAGTGGTGACGTGAGGGCCTTTCGGATGTTTGCACTTCAGGTGCGCTCACTAGTCAGCATGCTGGAGCAGTTGAGTAGAAAGGGGACCATAGAGCTGCAATGTGGATCGCACGTCTCGAGGCTGCTCAGCAAACTCCCACACGACCTGCGAAGCAACTTTAGAAGAAGCGTACACTCTCTGAAAGTACCAATACCAACATTAATTGACCTTGCAGACTGGCTGGAGTTCGAGATGCAGGTTCACGAAGATGCAGTGAGGCCAACACAGTAAAGAGGCTCCGAGACAAGCAGAAGACAATCATGGAAGGACAAACGTTCATCGGCAAAGGCTACCTCCCTCCTTCTCGGAACAGAGAAGCTGGCGGAAGGCAAGCACACAATGACTGAGGGTCCCAAGGCCTACTGCCCCTTCTGTGACACCTCCGGTCACTACCTAGACCACTGTGGCGACTTCAAACAGTTCACCAAAGAAGCGAAGGGAAACTGGATAAGGAACAAGCATCGTTGCTGGCATTGTGCCCGCAGACACTACGTAGCAAAGTGCACCCTGAGGTCATCATGTAAGGTATGTAACCGCAGACACCTACACGTTCTCCACGAATTGAATGTCAAGCCACCCAGCAAAGATAGGTCACAAAAGAAACACAGTCAGCAAGATGTAGACCTAAAGGTGAGTTCCTGTCTGACAAGCACCGTCTATGAACCACCCCGCGTTGATACACTTGGAGAAAGACGGAAGGTTCTAGTAGGGCTGGGCGATACAGCTAAAAAAAATTATCATGATATAATGTTTCATATCATTCGGTATTGATAATTATTGAATATTTTTTAACAATCCATTTATAAAATTACAGCATAATGATTAAAATCCTGCAAAGAGTGCAAGAATAATTGTCTTTGTCTGTTTTAACTGTGTATTTCTAGTTAATTTTATATTCATATTCATGTGGTGCATATAATAATTGTTGAACTCATATTGTGTGGATATGGTATAAATTTTGTGCCTACGTCTGCGGGAGTTGTCATTGTTTTGTCTTTTTTTTTTTTTTAAATATTCCTTTTTGTTTTGTGAGAAGAAGAGTGTTTGTGGAAAATCCAAGGGGTATGCATTGTTCCCTGTAGTCCACTGATCAAAGCACACATCACTAGATAGGCATGTCTTGTCTAGTTTAAAAGTTATTAACCCATTCATGTATTGTCCTATTGCACATTATACGGATACATTCGAACATTAAGAAATTAATTAAAATTCGCACGTAAAGTAATATGGGGAACAAAGGAGTGTACAACAGTCGCCATGAAGCCTAAACACTAAACCACCATGTCATTACAGCTGGTTTGAAGCGCAAAGTCATTAAAGCTAGAAAACTGAATGTTGAGTTTGAGGCTAACTTAAGCACGGTAGTCTAATATCAGACTAAGTGATGGCGCATAGGAAAGAGGTTCAAGATATAATGTATGAAATACATGATGTACAATAAAATTCTTTCATAATGTCTGTGTATAGCCATACAGCTTCAAAGTCCTATTTTAATGTACATTTACATGAAAATGGTGCCTAAAATGGATGAAATTTTGTGGGGAAATAACTAAGACCTTGGCTGTCACACGGTATGAGACTTTTTTTACACATTATGGGAACTTGTGTAAAATTCAGATCTTAGGCCTGTTAAACTTCGCTCATAACACAATAACATGGATTTCAAAGCACAGTTTCTTGAAATGTTTTGTTTTTTGCGCATGAAATAATTCATAAACATTCGCAGTTGCGGTATTGGTTTGTGAATAGGGGACAGTTGCCGCAGCCCCTATTTAAAAACGTATTTTCTCTTCTGCCAGGTAATTTGTAAGATTTGCAGTGTGGATTAGGATCCCCATCTACTTGGTATGGTATCAGTTACACCCCAATGAATGTATCCAGTAAAGGACACCTCTCTAGCTTCTACAACATCGAAAAAAACAAAACTTGGCATGCATGAAATACAACAACAATCAGCAGGAACAGTTGAGAAAGCCATCTTTATTGCAATACCAAAACTTCATTTCAGAGATGCATATATATGAATACACATTAGGGGGTTTTAAATGCAAGAGATTAACAAAATTTATTCATCAATATTTCCTCCCCCTTTCCAACAGTGTGAGCAAATAGATAAACTGAGCACAGCGTAAGAGACCCTGCATTCCCACCAGCCAGCCAGTCATGAGACTGGCTTGCTTGCGCCAAAGGTCTTGGAACTTCTCATCTGTTCCCTTTTATATAAGGGAGGGAAACTGTAATAAATGCACGGGGGTGCAGACAAGGTTCAATAAGGCCACATGTACAAAATGGCATATCCGCTACTGATGGAAAGCTTAATTTACCAATTTACCCCCGCCTCTCTTCCACTCCCGTAACTCTGCTCTCCGGGAGACTGTGCTCAGAGAATACAGTGTGCCGCAATACCTTCCCAGCCACCCAGTTTTCCCTGTAATGTATAGATCTTAAAATTTTAAGAAATGAGTACAAAATTAGACCTTCAAAGTACAAATATGATGTAACGGAGCTTTATAAGGCTATAATGTGTTTGTCTTGGCATAGCTCTTAAAGCACGCGGACAGTGTGTCACAGGTGCACTTCTGTGCTGCTTTGCACCCCCCACCTCCCCTCATCTCGCATTTCTAGCATCGCGCCCCAATGCAGCGCATCAGTGCAACACAGAAACTGAAAATGTTACAGCGAACGTGTTTGGCTGCCTAGCGCAGACTTCAGCTGCTAGCCTATAAAAAGTGTTTCTGGCGACATGTTGCGTTTGGGAACATTTTATTGGACGTGAAGCAGGTCATGTGATGCGAAAGAATCTCATTAGGCCCCGGGTATTACTGCATATACGGTATAGTACTGATTTACCTGTAGTTAGATTAAATACAGTACAACTCCTCGCATAAACCCACATTAGGAACACAGGTACAGAGAGAGGGTAAGAAAGCTATACTTTATCCATTACTATAAAAAAGAATAAAATACATTACTCCAGATTGCAGTGTTACTTTGGTCTCCTTTGCATATTTTCCTTTTCCTTCATAATTCAGTTAGAAAAATAGATCCAGAAAGAGGAATAATTGGAATGTTTCCTTATAAAAATATCATTCAAAGTCAGACTCCAAAGAAAGATGAATAGGTTGCAAAGTTTGGCCCATGTTCATGTGTAGATGCATGTGTTTTGATTGTCAAGGGGGTATGTAAGTGCAGAGCTAACGGGAGAGAGCAGGGCTATTCAAATCATAGTGATAGCACTGCTTATTTTCTAGCCTTCCTTTACCTGGGAGCCTCTGTGGCCAATCAAACTAACTACCTGGAAGAACTGAAAACACAGCCTGGATTTAGAATCGAGGTCCAGATTTGAAGAGCCCTGGGATAGATTGTCAGAGTATAGCAGAGCCTGGGAAGAAGGATTAGACAATAAGTGTACTACAGTGCTGTGTCTGTGAATCAGTGTAGGTGTTACAGTATTTTAGGTCTGGATGTCAGATCCATGAGTCTGCCTCAGGTACAAATGTGTGTAGGATTCATGCATAAAGGTCATCACAGCAGCCAGCAGGGGGAGCCGATGACCATGTTGAAGGTAGACCAGCTCACTCTGGCTTCTCTGACGGTTCACCCTTGTTCTCCGTTTCCTCGTCGCTCTCCACTCTTGTTCGAGTGATTTTACGGAAATCGAACGGCAAGTTGCCCCTTAAAAAATATATATGTAAAATTAATTAACAGATGGACGACTGACATTGCAGAGGTCATAGGTTTGAATCTCAGGGAGTACGCAAATTGTGACCATGCCTCTCGTGTAAGTCACTTTGGATGAAAGTCAGATAAAATGAGTATATGTGAATATGAGACATGTCCAGGCATCCCAGTGACCAGTGGGACACGACATTAAGGGCCTTGCTCAAAATCCAATAGTGAAACTCATGCTAAACATGGGATTTGAACCGGCAACCTTTCCATTTGGAGTCCCAACCGGCAAAGCCACACACTGTCTCCAAGAACACCAGGAGAGTGACACACATGTATACATATGCAAATAAAAACACTGCTATATACCTGAGCTTGCTCTTCAGGTTGCTGACCTCCCGGTTCATGTGGTCCGCGGACTCCGTGGCATCCTCCAGCTCCCGCTGCAGCTTCCTGCGGTAGGCGTGCGCCCTCTGCGCCTCGTCCTCAGCCTCCTCCAGCTGCCGTTTCAGCTGCTTCATACGGTTGCTCATCTTCTCTGCCTGCAGGGAGAGCCACTGGCGTCAGAGTCTGACTGCACAACTAAGCATCTCTGGGGAAAAACCAGCCTCCCCGTGTGAATATGTGCCTGAGAACTTCTGGGAAACTGATTTGTGAGACAGATCCCCCAATACTGTACTCCTCCATGCTGTACTTTCTGCCAGAATCCAATTCAGCTCATGAAACCTATAAAGTTTATGGGTCTAGGTGAGAAACAGCAAAAATGCAAGAATTGCTAAACAGCTGTGACTTGAGATGTCCATCTATCCATTTTTTGTAACCACTTGTGCTAGTCAGGGTTGCAGCGGGTCTGGTACTGATCCCAGAGGCTACGGGCATAAGGCAGGGAACAACCCAGGATCGGGCACCGACCCATCACAGGGCACACACACACACCATTCACCTCCAATTAACCTCAGTGTCATTCTTTGGACTGAGGGGGGAAACCTGGAGAGACCCCCCCCAACGTCTACACCTCTGTGCTGCTCCACCTTTGTGATTTTAAAGATAACAACAGCTCAAAACTACTTTGAATATTTTTGGTGATATAGTGAGAAAGTAATGAGCCATCTCCACTCCAAGCCGCATTCTCGGTGACTGGTTTAGACCTCTCGCGGTGTTGTTTTTATAGCATTTTAACTCCCTTCTCCTGGCACTGACAGGGCTTAATGTGACAGTTTTAGCCGCCTTCTACCACTGCATTTCGAACAGAACAAGCAGAATCACTGCAAAGTAGAACGACCTGGTCTTTGAACTGATCCGAGTTCCTCCTCTCGTCGTCCACCTGCAGAATGACCTCCTTCAGCTTCTTCTCTGTGCGACGCACCGTCTTGTTGGCCTGCTGTCTCTCCCTGAGTGAGCCAAGGAGAAGGTGTGGGGGGGGGGGGGGTCAGAGAGTTTTGGTTGCGAGCAAAGCTATGAGATCCCAGCATATGCACGGTGACTCAAGCTCTCACCGGCTCTCCATCTCCAGCTGCTCCTCCAGCTGGGCGATCTTGGCCTCCAAGGAGGTGATGGAAGCCTTGTACTTGCCCCTGACTGTATTCTCCAGCTCCTGCAGCTTCAGCTTCAGCTCCTTGTTCTGGCGATCCAACTGAGAGCGTGCCCCCTCCAGGCGCTGGGAGGTACTGCGCTCTGTGGTCAGCTCGATATTAGCTTGATCGAACTGAGGCAACAGGGATAGTATATTAAAAGGGGGCATATTATGCTTTTCCCATTTCCTTTAGTGTGTTATATAGCTTGTGAAAAAACGGGGGCATTTCCAACCCCCTCTGTCCACA
Organism: Cyphomyrus plagiostoma; assembly: GCA_019775915.2. NCBI lineage: Eukaryota > Metazoa > Chordata > Actinopteri > Osteoglossiformes > Mormyridae > Cyphomyrus > Cyphomyrus plagiostoma. The sequence continues at coordinate 2,178,971 of JABFEA020000048.1, forward strand.
TTCCCTCCCTTACACTGCTCCATCCCCTGCAAGCCCTCAGCACCTGCATTTGTATCTTCTTCATGCGGTCGTTGAGGAGCTCCAAGGTGTTCTGCTCCTCCTCTAGCTCCTCCTCCAGCTCGCTGATGCGTGCCTCCAGCCTCCTCCTCTCCTCTGAATTCAGTGAACTGCATGTTGAGAAAAAGGCATGATTAGCAAGGTGAGGCCTGCAGCGTCCCCAAGTCACTGGGTTTCCACACAAAGGCATCAACTCCAAGCTCCTCTGAGGAGATTCATGGCCGACTCATCACATCTTGGCTCTGCTCTGCCTCCGCCCAGGACCACCGCCTCTAAGCAGTACGCCTCACTCATGCACACGGAGATGCCTCACTTCTTGCCAGCCTGGCTGTTGATCTCCTCTTGCAGCTCATCTCTCTCCAGCTGAGCTTGTCTCTTCATCCTTTCGGCTGCGGCCAGCTCCTGCACAGTGAGGAAAATCAGGACAAAAAAATTTCTGGTCTACGGATCCCGCTGGTCTACAGATCCTGAAGTGAGTCGTGCGGTCACACTGACCTCCTGCAGCTGGATCATGTCAGCTTCCATGTTCTTCACCTTCTTCTCATTCTCCTTAGACTGGGCCAGAATCTCCTCACGAGACAGGCGAGTGTCATCCAGCTCGCGGAGTACATCCTTCATCTGGGTCTAATAATGGGACAGAAAGACGTAAACTTCCACATTCTGGGGAGGGTAGACATGCAAGGAGGTCAACATGCAGAACCTGAAGAGCAAGCTCATTGCTTCCTGATGAGGAAACGGCATGTGGGACAACCTCAGGCCCCACTGCTCACCTGCAGCTTCTTCAGCTGCTTCAGGGCCTCTTCGCGGCTCTTGTTGGCAGCTTCGATGGCAGCTTCCAGGTCCTTGAGGTCCACCTCCAGCTTCTTGCGGGCTGCCACAGCAATCGTCCGTTGTTTCCTCTCATCTTCCAGCTCTACCTCCATCTCCCGTACCTGCAGGCGGTGGGCACAAAAGGTCAAGCGAGAATTATGTTTTTGTTCTCGAATTTGAAGAGGAAACGAGAGCAGGCTGTTTCGGCACTTCCTGCAGAAATCCACTGTAAGATTTCTCCAAACACCTTGACCATTTGACCTGGTTTGGACCATATCCATCCGCGGCAGTGTGCCGTCTAAGCTTGACCTACATCTATAGCCGTTGCTCTGGGGTTCACCACACCTGCTTGACCAGCTGCCTCTTCTTCTCCTCGCCAGTCTCATCTCTGCCCTGAAGGTCACGCTCGAACTGGGCCTTCATGGCTTGCATGTTGACCTCCAACCGCAGCTTGGCGTCCTCGGTGGCCTGCAGCTCGTCCTCCAGCTCCTCCAGCTGGGTCCTCATCTCCTCCAGTTGCTGCTCCATGCCTCGCTTGGACTTCTCCAGCTCATGGACCTGTGTATACATAACACCTCATTGTAGAGTCCGCTAAACAGAGAACACATACCTGCATCATGTACAGTACGAGCCAAAAGTCGCCTAAAGAGAAGAGTGATAGCGTGTTGCATCACATGACCTGGCTACCAGACCTAAACACGTTAGAAATGGTTCTCGATGAGTTTGACCAGAGACTGAAGGAAAATCAGCCAATGGATGCTCAGCATATATGTGGGACCTCCTTCAGGACAGCTGGAAAAGCATCCCAGGAGGCCACCTCATGAAACTGGTGTAGAGGGGACAGTAGGGGCAGCCAGTGCCTAGAGCAACTGGGGTTAAGGACCTTGCACAAGGGCCCCAATGGTGAGATCACAGAGGTACCCCCCCCCCAACAAAATGTTATTTTTTTTAGTTAATGCTTTTTTACAGTCAGTACATAACTAGCTTGTATGCCTTTATAATAATTCTAAAATGCAGAGAACAATACTCATGAACTTTTCTATGCGGAAGTGTGTCTAAACTTTTGACCGGCACTGTATGTTCTTTAAAAGTTGCTCACAGCCTCCACAGCACCACCCCACCCCAGACACAAACACTTACATTCTTGCCCACATCATCCTTTGAGGAGACCAGGTCCTCCATCTCAGCACGGAGTAGCTTGTTCGCACGTTCCTGCTCCTCCTTGGAGTCTATGAGTGCCTCCAGCTCGCGAGCCAGCGCCAGGGCACGTGTCTCCTTCTCCCTGGCTTCCGCCTCCGCCCGGTCCCGCTCCTCTGCATAGCGGCTTGAGATGGACTTCTCCTCTGCGAGCATCTGGGATTCAGTATGAAAACAGGAGGGGAGAAAGAAGGACAATGGTATCAATATTGTATTCCCACTATAAGGGGAACCCAATTTTGTACCCAACTGTGTCATATCAAACAAACTTGTTTTTATGCAATAGGAATGAATGGTTGTTCAAGAAATACTTTATTGTTGACACGCCCAAGAGTCACAGAACATTGAGATGAGAAATGTCCATGTAAATGGTCTACAAAGTCAAACCACAACCCAATGGGTGAAACCTTTGGAACCAATAGGAGAACAATTGATCGGGTGACTCACCTGGTCAAACTTCTTCTGCTTCTTCTCCAGGTTGGACACGATCTGCCTCAGGTGGTCCTGATCCACCATCAGGTCATCCAGCTCCTGCTGCAGGCGGGTCTTGGTCTTCTCCATCTTGTCGTAGGCAGAGCACTTCTCCTCAAAGCGTTGGGTGATCCCTTCCACGTCGCGCTGCAGCCGTTTCCGTATCTCCTCCGTGTTTTCCAGGGCGCTCGCCTCCTGATCAGCCTTCTTCTTCACGTCGGCCAGCTGGGGAGCAGGGGAGAGGACCGAGGCGTTTTTCTGACATCTGTAATACCTCTAACGGTACCTTTGCACAACTTTATCTGAATGCATTATGCAAGAAATACTGAAGAATATGCCGGAAGCTTCCTGGTGGAAAAGATACTACTGATCGCATTTCCAAAATTTGACCCGTCAAAATATGTTGAGTGTGTCATATGCTAACAGAAGCAGGTGATCCTTCTCCAGTCCAACCCCACAGAACAGCAGTGAGCTACCTGAGCCTGCAGGGCGCCGATCTGCTTCTCGGCATTCTTCTTCGCCTCTTCCTCTTCCTCCAGCTGCTCCCGCAGGCTGTGGTGCTCTTCTTCCAGCTGCCGTAATCTTGTGGACTGCGACAGCTTCTGCCGCGTCTCCTCCGTAAGCAGCTCCTGTTGGGTGTCCAGAGAGAGAGATCCGTAAAACGACACCAGTAGCATGGTATGACCTGTGGTTGCACATGGTGCCCCGGTGTACAATCGCGGTCATCAACACACCAAACTATTTCCAACAAGCTAACTGATTCGATACAGTCTTAAGTAAACCAGCGATGCTTCAGCATGCATCTGTGCCGAACCTGTACGTCCTGGAGCTGCGACTCCACGGAAGAGCAGTCTTTCAGGGCCTTGATCGACTTGCTGTCAGCATCGCTAAGGAGCGTGTTGGCATTCTCCAGCTCCGCCTGGGACATATTGGAACGAGGGTCAGAGGACAGGAAACAGGAATATTTTCATAGCTCTACAGCCCCTGGCTTTCAGGCCATTTGTACACAGATCAAACCATGAACCCCAAGCCACTTCTACGTTTTAGGACATCAGCTCTTAGTCAGACCCAGCTCACCGGAGGCGTCCTACCTGCAGCTTTGCCACGCGCTCGGACAGCTCGGTGCGGCTCTTCTCGCTCTCCACGAACTTGACCTGCAGCTCCTGCACCTGCGTCTCCGCCTTCTTCCTGCGCTGCTCCGACTCGGCCTTGCCCTGCATCAGTGTCTGCACCTCTATGGTCAGCTCACTGCGCTCGCTCTCCAGGGCCTGTTTGGCTTTCTCCACGGACGCCTTGTTCTGAAAGGTGACAAAAAAGGGCAGTGTGTCACATAGGCAGTCACGAGGACAGCGCGGGGGTAATTCTGAAGGTACCACAGACACACAAATTATGCTAAATAATGACAACGGGGGTCTGTAATTGGTTGCAGGGGGTCGGCATAAATGCATCATAAACTGACAAAAAAAAAATTGTCAAAGGGGGACTTCCCTACAAATACGAAAGGCCCCCAGCCCTCAGTGCCTTATTCTTGGTTTCCCATGTGACCACATGGGGGGGGGAGGGTCTGTAGCCCTGGCCTATTTTCATTTTGGGGTCCCTGGTTATAGGAAACTTGTAAACCACAGTCTTGAAAATCTGTCCGTGTTCTAAGAGTATTGGCTACAGTTCTGTGAATACAGCCTAACGACCTTATTTTAGCATCACATCAGGGTGAAAACGTGGACTCTCTGGCGGTCCCTGCAGGCGGGACTAAGAAATACGAGTTGAATTTTATGCATTTTTTTAAAGAAATGTAGAGTACTCTGCAGAAGTCTTGGGCCATCAAAGAAAACGATGCTCAGATGGCCTTCATGTTGGAGCTAAATCTTATGCCCGTCACAGCGTGCCAGCTTAGTCACTTCAAAACCTCCCCTAAAGTCACCACAGTATTTGCAGCAACCATCCAACACACCCATGTATATTTTGAGTTGACCACTAGCACGCCTCATATGGCTAATCAATATGATATTGATTTTTGTTAATTAAATTAATGAAGTGATATGGTGGTGAAATGTAACAAATACATAGAATGGCTGAGGAGCCCCTGAGGGGAGGTTTGGGAACTGAAGTGGTGCTCATCTATACATCCAGCAAGATTTCGGTTTGAATAGTCCTGGCCCGTACGGCCACGGGAGCCGGCGGACCGACACCTACCCGCTTGGCCTGCTCCAGCTGCTCGTTGAGCTCGTCAAAGGCTTGGCTGTGCTTCTGCCGCACCTCCATCAGCTGCTGCTCGTGGACCCGGGCGTCGTCATCCAGTGTCTTCTTAAGCTGCGTCACCTCCATCTCGCGTTTGGTCCTATCAGGGCCACAGAGACGGGACTTAGTGGTGACGTCTCACATGAACCCACATTAACTGCAGCAAAATTGATTAGGATTGACATTTTCGTCCAAGAACAGCAGGATGGCAGGCCGAGCCCTGAAGTCGGACAGGGAGAGAGTGGATTTCAGCCCCCACGAGATCAGGATCTTGGGGTAAAGATGAGAAGATTTCATGGAGACACTACCTAAGCAGATGGCCTGCAGCACACACATATGTATGCCCATCTCTTATTCGAATACAGACATTCCTGTTTATGATAGTCTGTGTTAAGAACATAAGAACATAACTATACAAACGAGAGGAGGCCATTCGGCCCATCAAGCTCGCTTGGGGAGAACTTAACTAATAGC
>JABFEA020000048.1:2197038-2220230 GCA_019775915.2 Cyphomyrus plagiostoma
CCGCGCCCCCGCCCCCCGCCCCCCCCCCCCCCCCCCCCCCCCCCCCCCCCGCCCCCCCCCCCCCCCGCCCCCGGCCCCGGCCGCGCCCCCCCCCCCCACAACAAAGCCCTTCACACCCCAAAGAAAAGTGCCACACATTTGGTTACTTCAAACACACGCGCAATTTCACTGAACCAACAGCCATCGGAGATTACAGCACGGCTCCTAACGAGAGACTCGACTGGCTAGACCAGATGGGTAGGTTCTGGGTGCAGCGTGGGAAACTCTGGGTGGGACCAGGAGCTCGAACATGCAGCCACATGAGCCAAAGCGTCATGTGCAGCCGGGACAAGTGCAGCGAAAACCTCCGACAAGGAACAGGTGGAAGAAAGCACAGATTTGGCAAAGGCCAGACCACTGTCCTCATGTAATCTGTCACGGGAAGCAAAATCTCTTGGTAATGGTGAGGAGCCTTGGTGAGCCGCCCTGCCCCGCCCTTCCCACCCTGGCACAGTCTACTGTTTTTCAAAACAAAATCACCAACATGACCAGACATGACCTACTGAGGCCACTCTGCAAGCATGACATCGAGAGCGAAGCTGACGGCTTGGCTACAGCACGATGTAATAATGTTTATTTTAACGTTATTAAAAGTTTATTTAAGGGACACATCCAGCTGAAGGAACGAGGAAGTGAATTCAAATACCACTATTACACACTGCTGCAATTTTTTCCACAGGTATTTAAAATTATTTAATAAGACCTGATTGCTATTTTAATTGGACTTCACGATAGATTTGCGTGATCTGATTTTATTTACACTGTTAATCTCTGGCAAGTCGATCACACAGCAGTAACTCAGCATCACCTACTCCTGGGACAGGATTTGCACTTTTAGGTGAGGTTTATGGGGGTAGGACAGAAAAACTTGCATGGGGAGGTGGGGGGAGTATTTGCTGCCAATACACCTGCCCCAGGTCACATTTCATTAAAATGAAAACCTCACTCCAAACTTCACCTCCTTTTTCAACATGGTTCTGAATTTTCATCTCTCTGCGCACAAGTCAGGCTCTTGCAACAAAGAAAGAAGTGCTCTGATGCCGCAAAGATTGTAGGTTCAAATCCCAGGGAGCATACATAAATTAGTAGGATGTCCCTCTACTGTAGGTCACTGTGGATAAATGAAATGGTTTTCTTAAACTGCAGCCAGGGCGACCTCATTGGCTCCGGGGAAAGGAGGGGGGGTAGGCACCCCCCTGTATGGCTCAGCAGTCAGGTGCGGGGTTGGGAACATCCCTGACCCCTACAGAGCTCCCACAGGTGCTCCATTCACACAGCCACATCATGGCCTTTCATTTTCCAGGATAAACGGCAAGGAGACAGCCGGGGTTGGGAGTCATACTGGCAATGATTAAAAAAAAAAAAGCTAGCAGCAGCTAAAATGTTATTAGGCGTCACATTCCAAGAGGAGGGGGCTGGTGCACATATTGTTCTCTACATTTACAGTCTGTAAACAGGAAAGTGCAGACTACACCCCCCCCACCCCCACCGGGGCACAGTTGCTCATGCTCTGAACGAGAAAGACACCAATGGCTCCCGGGATTCTGCTTCGATATCTGCAGCTTCCCGCTTCCACTAATGTGGGAATAATTTGGACAAAATCTACTGGATGACAATGTATCGGCTGCAGAGCTGTACCCAAGGTACATAAAAAAATAGACAGGAAACCCATAATTCTGCAGCCTTCATGAAAAACATCTGCTGAGAGGACACCTAATTAAAAGCAAACACGTGGCCGGCAGCTGCCCGAGGAATCCCCGCTGGGAGGAGGGGACACTTACGTAGATGAGGCCGGAGTAGTACCTCTCCTTCAGGTTGTGCAGCACAGACGCCTCGTTCAGGCAGGTCAGCTCCGCCATGTCCTCCACCTTGCTGAACTTGGGCGGGTTCATCTTCTGGATGTCGTCCTTGTTGACCGTGATCTTCTTGCCGGAGTCGGCCAGCTCCACCACGCACTCATCGCCCCTCTCCTCCTTGATGGATCCGGCCTCAAAGCCCAGCCGCTCTGAGGGCACCCATACCAGCTTCTTGGAGGCCCAGTCGGCCTGGACCAGCGGGTTGTTCACCAGATTGCGATCCACGTAGAGGAACTTGTCCGCGTCTGACATGGTTGCCACTACAGATGGACAAGCAGGACGAATGGTTAGAAGTTAGCATTAGGGCTCTGATACACGGACAACAAACAGCGGAGTGTAATTACTATTCAGTAAAGTTCTGAGGATACAATTACGCATGTACATTGATCTAAAAAACATGATCAAATTACAGAGATTCTCATGACTGTACAAGAACAGCAGGTTGGAGCCAATGATAGCGGTAGCAGTTATTAAACTGCGCTCAAGAGCCATGAGCAATCCCTAAAGGAGCGCGCTCAGTGAGCGGTTTCGCCAAAGCGGAAACAAAGACAAACGGCAAAGACTTGTTTCAAAACAACTTCTACAAGGACACTGAGAACCTCAAAGCTAAAACTGTCACGCTCCCGGTGAGCCAGACACCGCTAACCCTACATCTATGATCTGCATGGATATAACACCAAAAAATACATTTAACGAATGTGGTTTTGCATCTTCGATAGCTGCAGAATGGCCAATATCTACAACAATTTCACACCAAAAATCAGCGGCACTGGGAGAGGGTAAAAGCACCTTAATATCAAGCAGTGGCCAGGCAGCATGCTGATGCTAATGCTAATAGGCTAGTCCCAGAGCGAGTTGCAGACCCAGGGTCCCGGTAAGACCCAGGCAGCACTGGGAGACTCCGTTGCGGCAGCATTCTTCACACGACTCATGTGACCCCCCCACAGCTGACTTCCATCACTGCACCTCCCAGCCCAGCCAGACTGGGTCACCCGCATTCCCTGCAGTGGAGCACGGCGTACTCAACGTCTCGTTAGTCTGAATCACGAATCCCACCATGACCACCAACCTACAAACCTTTGCCCACCCCCTCTTTTCCCTCCCCCTTTTCTGTGTTTATCCAGGCCTCCAGGGCCACATTCCTCCCATACCCACTGATTATCAGAAAGGAATTCCACAACCCCCCCGAACCCCCCATTTTCCTGATCTACTCCAGGCTCGGTCATTCCCCTCCCTCTGCTCACATTACACCCCCCAAGAGGCTTAAACCCTCACATAAGAGCGTCATCCTTTGCTCCAACAACCCACTTGAGCAAAGTATCTCCCCCCCCCCCCGTTTGCTGGGGCTCTGTGTCACTACTTAAGTTCTGCTGGGACATATCAAACCACTATCACAACCATACCAGCCCAGTGTCCTGTTAACTCTTCAAAATTCCATGCTTCGCACTCTAAGGACACTTCGGGGTATCTCAGGAGTTTCGCAAGTGCGCGTCTGGTCTCTGGTATATTTGGAATTACTAGGAGACTCAAGATCAAAAACACATTTGTTCATGCACACTTCCAGTCATAGAAGCAAAATAAGAACAAACAGCTTTAAACGGTAACATCAGGTTAAGCAAAGAGTCATTCTACACGGCAATCAAGGCCTGCAAACATGACTCAAACAAGCATTATTCCTGACGTCAAAGCAAAAATCAGAGGCTGGCTGGTGCCAAACTGAACAAGCTAAATGCAAAAACCCCTTTTGCAAAGCCTTCAACCTTCCTACAAAGAAAACGGGCAAATATTTTACAGGTTACCGTTCTAAAGAGATGATTCACAGACGACTGTCCTGAGGTGGCATCTGCAGAAGCACTGTCAGACCAGGAAGCGAGTGCCAGTCGGGAACTAGAAATCTGAGATTATGATGTCAGCAAGTTCATGTCTGGAAGGCAGTGAGAACGGGAACAGCCGCAACGGCAGGAAGTTAGACAGGTTGAAACCAGAGAGAGGCTCCTGCTGCAGTTAACGAGCCATAGGGTCTCGTTAAGAGCTATTCCCTCAGCAAACGTGTTCTACACACAGGAGAGGGCGGGCTGACTCATTTGCCCGCCTGCCAGAGCTTCATAAGACATTTAAGTGAAGAGGCCGTTGGCTGGCACAGCAAAGACGGTAAGGCTCCTTTATTAATGCTCTCTCCTTCCGCTCATCCATTTCGGGCACCAGCAGGAAGATCATATAGATCTGATAGCTTTTCTTTTACAATGTGTAATATGCACAATACACAACCTATGCTATGAAGTCTACATGCCAAAGGTGTTCAACTGCCTTAAAGTTTTATTAATTTTCATTGTTTTCCCACTGAAATTCCTCCTCTATGCTGCAGTAGTGACTCAAGCCGCTGGAAAAAAAATGCAGACCGATGTTTCTCCAGCCGGGACATGCAACACCTCTCTGCAAGCGACCCAGACACATCAGCAATATGTCTCTTCTGCCATCGGTAATATTATCGATTTTTCCATCCTATTAGTCTCTTTCCTCAGGGGTCTGGAGAACAAGCCTAGCAATCTCTCCTGTCATCCAGCGGACGACTGCTGCAATATCAGCCGCTCTTCCTGGGCAAAGGTCATTAGTCAAAGGTCAGGGGTATCACAGACACGCCTTTACACACAATAGCCCTTTTTTTAAAAAAAATTAAAAAAAAAAAAAAAAAAAAGGTTTCAATTCGTGAAACAGGAGCAACTCGAATACCTCAGTCAGTAATTGGTACTCCGTTAATATCAAAACCAAAAAAAGCTTTATTTCCAAAGCCATCTCTTTACCACCTTTGCAAAATGAAAACATCCCAAAAAATATCCCTTTATCAGGTGGGTATTGCCTGGAAACAGTACAAACAAACGAACTGCTGAATGTCTGATAGAATGAGCCAGTTTATGGTATTTCCCTTCAGGCAGAACAATACAAAGGTCACAGCACTAAAGCAATATAAGCTGGGTAATATTAAACAGTATGAAGCTACTTCTGTGTGCACACACACACACACACACACACACACAGGTGTGTAGGTCACACACCCTAACAACATCTTTCTGTGAACAAAATAAACGCCCAATAGCAAGTCAAATCTTGGAATGCAGCACAGCGCCAGGACGGCTAATATAACAAATGGCTTTACCTAAATAAAAACCAGAAAAAGGATATAAGATGCGTAAACACACAGCTTTTGGGTGAGAACCACAACAGGAAGTTACATCATGTCACAGGACTCCATCGCTTACATTGGTGATTATGCCCAGACAAGGTGCAGTGTCATGCTGCAAGGAGAACAGCGTTAGCTACTCCAAGGGAACACTGCAGACTCCCCCCCCCCCACATCTCCTGTTGTTAGGGTTTACCCACAATGCAACAGCTTCCTGGCATTGTAGGTTTCCTGAAACCAGTGCAGGTGTGCTCACTTGGGGGTAGGGGGAGGGCGATGTCCGACAGCCAGGGAGGGTTAGCTTAGCATAGCATGGCTCAGGAACTTCAATTGGGTGTAAAATTCCCCTTGGAAGTAACTATGTCGTTACGTCTTTTTTGCTTAACAGGGAGTTTAGGGCTCCAACGTCTGGCCATAAACAGCTCGCATACACAGCTAACCCAGGGACTGTTCCAGAACAAAAGGCAACAACGAAGCAACGGCGAGCGAGACACGGACGCGGAATGAGAAGCACGAAGCAAACGTTCGCCAGCAACCCCAAGCAGACGAGCATCACGCCGAATAAAGAAGATCCACAAAACAAATAAAAGGAAAAGAAATCATAGCATCTGAAGGGCAGATATCGGAGTCACGCCAACATGACCGTTTGTAAAGCACGTTTAAGACAAGGCTCAGGGTAAACTTCAGGTGTGAGACACATGCACTGAATAACTGATCAATGCATGGAACAGCTGTTTTTTTTTTTTTTTTTTTTAAATCGGGTGACCTTCCAGGACAACAGAAACTCACGAGGCGTCTCTGCTTTGTGGCAGCGTGCTGTAGGCCGTGTGAAACCCACTGACTACATGCTTCGTTTCACATTTACAGCTTCTCCAAAAAAAAAAAAAAAAAAAAAAATCCATTGCTCAATAATTAACATACCATCACAAAGGTGCTTAAAATGGGGCATATTCTGGGAACCACAAATAACATCTGATCATCAGTGTATTTTTTTTTTCCGCACTACAACTAGTGATGTGTCTTCACACGTCTAAGGGCAGAGCGAGGCCGGCGGGACTGTGACACACTACATGACTAACGGGGACACAGCTGTCAGTTATCTGAAGAAAAGAACGAAACGCACAACTTGCATGTAGTTTTTTAACTCCAACTAACTTGTTAAACTTGACGGACTGAACCGACAATTATTCAGAGCACAAAGGAAAACAACTTGGAGATTGGAGCAGAGCGGCCGTAACATTATCTTTAGAAAGGAGTTCTTGTACAGAGGATGGTAAGATTCTGTCTACAAACTTACACATGTACACAGGAGAGGAACACTTTCCTGGTGCACCCTGTTGGCCAAAACTGACCCCAACGAAGGGGGTGGATTATTTCAGACACCCACCGTTACGGTGCAACTGACCGCCACAAGCTGAAATGAGTGACCAAGACGAACCTGTGCTGAGGAGGAAATTATGAAAGACCGCCTTAGTCACAGTGCAAGATGTGGACCTGAGCCCTCTACCTTCTCTGGCCCAGCTGCAGAAGCAGGGAGCTCAAGGCGGCCACTCTTTAACGTCATGCTTTCCCAGAACACGGCAGGCTGCCCACCGACCTCCAACCAGGAAAAAGTGATTTGCTGTTAGAACATACTGCCATGTGGACAAGCTGCAATAGTACTGCACGCCACCAGTGGTAGTACAGTGGTAAAACTCAAACTGACATTCCATACTGTAAGCACAGTCCTGGCCACTATCTGTAGTCCAAAGATGCTTGGATATCAAATGATGTGCCTGGCATTTAATAACGCTGACCGGCAGCTCAAAAAGTGCCAGCTGTATCCTTGGGCGAAAGCGGCTAACTTTAATTCCCAGGATAAATAGACAAGAAAGTGGGTAACTTTGGAAATAAGGATTCACCAGGAAAACAAAGAACTAAGCTGTTATCAGAAATATTCACAAATATCTGAACAGTGTATTATGACATGATTTCATTCACCTGGCTGGATAAAATGATAAGTACCTCTAAAAAAAGTTTCTAAAATAACAAAAAACAGCTGAATGACTTTGCGCTGCAGAGGTAACATTAGGGACTCGGAGCGGGAAAGGCGACGGTATGAAGGTGAGGCGTCAAAGCCGAAATCTACCGCAAAGCCATGGCCTCGATGCGAGCCGGCGACTCGCGGCTGCAGCACACAGACTCAGAGCCGGACGCTGTCACAGCTCCTCCCTCCCGGGCAACGCCGTATTTAACCTCCCGACTAAGAAGGGCAGGGTGTGTCGCAGTGTGGCCCAGCTTATGGGCGTGGAGCACCAGGGAAAAGAAAAAGCGTAACGCAGAAACAAAGAAAAAAAAGTCAGATAAATTACTAAATATCCTGGCTTCAAAAACCTAAGCGACTCACCATGTTTAACTTGTATGTTACAGAATCTCTACTCTTCCAACAGTGACCAAGAAGACATACTTCTCATCAAATAAAAAAAAGTGCTCTTAAGTAAAGCCAGCCTAATGATCTGTAATTGTTTGTCCTGGAGGTTGATATGATCAAAATTAGGGTGTGCGCGCATTCCCGAAAGCCGGTTTCCTTTTGGGGCATGGAGTCAAGGAAGGCAAAAACCACAGCGTACCAGCCAAAAAAATATGCTGAATGCGAGATTTGCGGTTCGGTAACTCTGTTAAATCTCAATAAAATACAATTTGACACCAATACTGAATAAATTGGCCTCAGAGCAAAAAATTAAGTGAAATTTATATATTTCCAGTACTGTAAAGATCAGAGCAGAATATATATTTTATTATACATACACGCACTCAAAATATGAGATTACCCACGCATACTTGTGTGTGTGTATGTATGTATGTATGTATATATGTACATATACCACATACACATATTATATATTATATATGTGTGTGTGTATAGATACACACACAAGTATGCGTGGGTAATTTTAGGCTTCATGGCAGTACACATGAAACGATTTTTTGTGATTTGCAAAATAAACGACCTGTTAAATATAATAGACGTTTTTAAGTCTGATCTTACAGTTTATCGGTCGCATGACAAAAAATTCCGAGGTACAAGTATAGCATGGGAGGGGTATTATTAAAATGAATGCATGAATTGTTTAATATGTATAGTTAAAACAGGAATGGGATGCATCAGTCAGACAAAACAGATTCCCTCGCTTTCCAATGCAGCGGAGGGTATAACTGTTCCTGTATGTTGAGATGCCTGCTTTAGGCAGAGCAGGGTGCTGGTTTGTTTTCTCTCCAGCGAATAAAGGGAAATATGCGAGTGGCAAAGACGGGAGCGCTCACTGACGTAATGGGCGTATTCTGAAACAAAGTAGAGGTCATTAACTTTAAAGCTTATATACACCAACGTTCGGGTTTCTCGGGGGCTCTCCGTGATGGAACGCAAACCTTGGCACACTTGCACAATAATGAGAAGCCGAGCACCATTTAAAATGAGGGCAGAGAGTCCTGCCCTTTTCTGTTCATTCATGCGAACCACTTCCTGTACCAGCCGCCTAGCGAAGTTTCTTCTCCATCATGAAACTGCAGTGCCTTCCAGCTCTGTAATAGCATTTTCCAACTGTTCGCGTGTATTTTACACAGCATATCAAAATAAGAAAAGAACCGTTTACTCAAACATGTTACTCTGACATGCATTATAATCTAAAAGTCACTCAGGAGTCAAGCTCTGCCTCTGAATCTGTAACTGTTGAAGCAGCGAATACTGTTCTTCCTGTTTGAGCTGGTTAGCCTGTTAGCCGGCCGGAGACAGGCACCCGATGTGTCAGCTCTACCACACGGCGCCGCATATGCAGAAATAGGGGCGCCCGGCTTTACTTTTCCGTGCCATAGCCACACGCTCACCTGCTGTTGGCGTGCAGAAGCTGAAAGTCGCTGGGTAAGTAGTTTGCGCCTCAGTCGACGTCCGTTTCTCGGCGGAACCAAGTTTCCTGGTGCTTTGGAAAGTGCTCAAATGAAACTGAAGTCTGTGAACCACCTCACTCTCACAAGGTTTTTTTTTTTCCCCCTCTCTCTCTCTCTCTCTCTCTCTCCTCTTAGCTACCTCACTGTTTTTTTTTTCCCTCCCTCTTGCAGGTTTGTTAGGTTTCCTCACCCTTCGCGGAGCCGGGGCGCGGTCAGGTGGGCGTGGCCCGAAGACACTGCCCCGCCCACTTAACCATTCACGGTCAGGCACTGTAACTTTCTTGTCACTTTCGACCAATGGGAAAATAGGAGGGACTGCCCTTAGCGGAGCCGCTGTTTCAATAGGCAAACATGGACGCGAACTTGAAATAGTTGGAACACGGAGGAAGACCGTGATAACGTGGTGTTTAATGAAGGAGGTATGTGCACGGATGAGTTTCATGACCATATAAGTAGCAGACAGTTCAGGCCAAGTAACGTCATACAGGTCATCTGTATTTGTCACTGAAACATAACAAAGGTAGGACTAATAGTGTTGGATTCCATATTTCAAAATAAAATATCCCTATTTCCGTAGTACATTATCCATTTTCCTCGTAACGCATTGTAAGCATCTATTATTATTATTATTATTATTATTATTATTATTATTATTATTTTCCTTTATAACAACCTTAAAAGCAATAATCTCTACATGTTAACCTACTGTAAGATCCAGAAAATATTTTCATTATAACCATAATTAAAACAAAATCACAAATGTCAATAACCCCCTTGGCTGAAAAATCCACAGAACTCCAGTCTCATCCGTTATAGGCCAGAGTGCATCTCATATTTTTCCTCAACCAAAACATAAGAACTGCACAGGAGAAGGGCAGTAAATAAACTTTCACATGGCAGAAGGCTGTCTGACCAAGACCTAAGAAGTAACATAAAAAAGAACAGTGTAATTACAATGAATCCTGGGAATACATTGCTTAGTAAAAGCCTTTCGGTAGTGGAAAAGGGGGAGATAGTACATAAAATAGCAACAGAAAGAATGCAGTGGTAACTAAATACCTTTTGCTATCCATTCTGGGCCCTGTTCCATTCTGCCCTGTCACCTTCCCCCAAAGAGGTGGTGCCTATATTGCTTTGTGTCCCTTCCTCCACCATTAAACACAAAACAGGTGGAGCATAATCAACACAAACAGCCTAACATGCAGAAACACAAAGACAACGTATGCTCACACAAATGTATCTAAATGCCTGATTTACAGTATATTTATCCAGCAGTACAGCAGGTAGCTCATACTAGCTGTGTATAACATTCTTGCGTCATTAAATGCAATCCTAGTAAACTGTATGTAGATAAAGGTCATCTCATTTCAGATTGATTAGGCAATACCCAGCAGGCTGAAAGTTACTTTCTTCTTTGGCTATATGGAATGTTGGGAAAGGTAGATGGAAAAAATAGCAAAACCACTGATACATTTACCTGTGTGTGTGTGTGTGTGTGCTCGCGTGTGTGTGTGTGTGTGTGTGTGTGTGTGTGTGTGTGTGTGTGTGTGCGCGCGCGTGTTTTAACATGAAGGATATGACTACAGGTCCAATCATTTCTGAAAGACTGTACCGGGTTTAAGACAATGGCATTACCAAAAAAGGATACTATCAAATTCTGTCTCCCTTCCTGTTAGTACGGGACCAGTGTGTGTCTTACTACTGAAGTATAAAATCATTATGTCATACATCAAAAGAATGAGATCACTAAAGACACATTGTTAGAGGCAATGCACGTAATACAGAATCACTCATCGCGTCTGTTAATGTGGATACAAAACATTGTCACAAAAAAAAA
This sequence comes from Cyphomyrus plagiostoma, assembly GCA_019775915.2. NCBI lineage: Eukaryota > Metazoa > Chordata > Actinopteri > Osteoglossiformes > Mormyridae > Cyphomyrus > Cyphomyrus plagiostoma. The sequence goes on from JABFEA020000048.1 coordinate 2,207,873, forward strand.
ACAAGAAAATACACATGTAAAACTAGCATGGCCTCTTTGTTCCCTGGTCCCTCGTTAATTTATTGCAAACAGTACTGGCATTTTACTCAATATATACAGCCTGAGAAAATGCATATATTTACATGGACTTCACCGATATATGCCTACTACATAAATGCCGGTTTTTTTGAGGACGTAGCACCGTGGCATGTCTAGCCTTCCCACCCTGTACTTTAGTAATTGGTACACAGGAAGGGGCGATAAGACGCATGTTGACTCAAAAATTTAGGAATGTTGAGATTGGGGGAGGGAAAGGATGGACGTTATTCCTTTAGAAGTAAAAATGTCTCATTCGGTACAAATAAATCTGAGCATTTCACTTCGCAACTATGTTCTTTTTTGTACGTTCTGTGTCACAGAATGGAAAAAGCAGAGTTAATTCAGCATGCGTCCCGTACAAATACCGTGCTGCCACCCAGTTACGGTCTGAATCGTGGAAGTTTCGCCACGCAGCCCGGATGCTGGTTTCAGTATTGCGTGTGTACTTGGTTATTTGCCTAAGTCACTAATTGGTGGTTCGGACACACAGTTAATGTTAAGTTTGATTCATAGGGAAAAACAGACAGAAGAGCGAGGAATTCTGCAGCTCTCTCCCTCTCGCTGAAAAACCACTGGCTTCCCGTGTCTTTTTTCCCTTATATGGTAACATAGAACCGAGAGGGAGAGGGAGAGTGGCAGAGTTCAGGGGAGGTGTGGTCTATTGTTTCAGCGGAAGAGGTGTAGGGTTACACGGCGGCAAGGTAGGGAGATGGAGGCTCTGGTGATCTAACAGAAACACCCCCGTACTCGCAAGAAAAGAGAAAAGGTGCACCTCAGTCATTCCAAACATTTCTGCTGTACACCTAAAACAATGCACAGTTGAAATACCTTGGGCCTCGCTGCAAAAGAAGCACGTGTTAGGCAACTAGCCAATCACATTTCTGCTATCTGCGCTTAAGTAATACTTTCTCTCGACTGAAAACTTAATATTTATGAAGACTCTTTTTTGACGGAGCATGTACACCAAGGAACTGCGTATAACCGGTGTACTGATTGCGGTTGATCAGCAGTGGAAGTGGCCTCGAAGAGTTGAATTCTGAGGTAAAAAAAAAAAACAACAGACCAGATAGGAAGAAAGACATTTATTTAAAGTATGCTTACGTGTGCCGCTGTTCTCCCAGACTTCTGCACTGATAAGGAGACAGGTCATATTAATAATACCTGGACTTTGTGTGTGAGTTTAGTGGGAAAATAAAGGTGGAGGAGTGTTAGAGCATGCTGAGTTATTGGTGGAGTTCTTGTGGAATAAGGATGCATGGACAGGAAGTTTCCGGGGTTTTCAGAATGCCAGCTCAGCAGGCCGTTTTTAAAAGGCACCCAACAGCTTGGAGGGGAGCTAAAGAATATGGCCAAAAGTATAAGAACACACCTATTAATTAGAGTAATTTTGTGTAATTAAAACACACCCATTGCTGACACTGGACTAATGAAGCACAACGTCATGTGATTCCTGGCAGCACGCATGAACAGCAGAACAGAAGAGGTCAGTGACCTTCCCCTTGGCACCATCTTATGCCGCCATCTTTCCCACAAATCAATTCACCACATTTCTGCCCTGTTACTTCTGCTCCGGTCAACCGCAAGTGAAATGACCGGAGGTCAAAACGTCTGGGAGTTCAGTCGCAAAGTGGTCAACCACAGCTCACAGAAAGGGGTCTGATCAGCCGACATCTAGAACCAACCTAAAGGGCAGCAAATCCCACCAGTGATGTTTCAGTATCTGACGGAAAGCCTTCCTAGCAGAGCAAGGCTTATTATAGCACCAACGCTCTGACCAGCTTCATATTAATACCCGTGGTTTCGAAATGTGGGACAAGCTGGTGTCCACATGCTTTAGGCCATATAGTGGAAGTTAATGAGTGGATCCAGTTAAATGCCTTTGAACAGAACAGGGCCACAAGTCAGCCTGCAGCTTCCCTCAAAAGTGGCTGTAGGTCATGCCTGCTGTTTTTTTACACACACAAGGAAGGTGACTCCCTTCATTCCTAGCCAGTATCTGCCTGAACTTTGACCTTGTCACTGTGGCGTCTCCGTTCTTCGCCAGATGGTTCATTATCCTCTCCACCCCAGATACCTTTGGCCTGCTACCTAATTTTATTAAAGAGTTCATTCGCTGTCCATAGGATTGTATGTACTCCTGTTTATTACACGATGAGCGGCAAAAATCAGATTGTTGGATCAAAAAGAACCACGGAAGCAGTTGTTGGTGAAACAATGAAACACTCTTATCTATTTATTTGGTTTTAGATTCTAAGCCATTCTGAAACTTCATTAAAATTCATTCTTCACTGAATAATTCATCATAATACAACATAATACAAAGTTCAGGCCCGAACAAGAGACAATGACATGAGATAGAAAAACCCTGACGTCACATCACGTGCAAAACTCACATTATCGGGCAGAGGAATGATCAGCTAGGGTTGCCACCCTGTGGCCAAAATAAGTAACAGCAAATCATTGTTAAGCGGGGTCATCGCCTTTGTGTCATTTGACCTGCAGATTGATAGTACAGCACGGACACAGCTCAAGTTCTTGCATCATTCATAGAAGTTTTAAAGTTTCACAGAACAAAATCATTTTTTTCCTAAATGCTCCAGTCTACAAGGATGCTACTGAACTCCATGCCCTTTCAGCTAAGGAGGAGTTTAATTGTGGCATGTATGTTACCGTGTTCATGTTAGTATTTCAGCACATGAATGTCACAACTCTGTCCGCACTTAATATTCAGTTTCAGAGTGGTGACAGGGGAACAGCAGCAGCATGGAAAGTGACCCGCTCACAGTCCAACGAGCTTGCCAATGAATGAGTCCAGCTGGTCTTCGTCCTTGATCCCCACAAACTGGTCAAGGACCTTTCCAGACTGCATGGCGATCACAGTAGGAACTGCTGACACCTAGAGGGGGAGGAGACTGAGCGTCAGAATGGAAACTGGGGCTTTGTCCCCATATTCCCACTTAAGTACAAGCTCCACTACACACTTTGTTGACGTAAGACACAGTCCGCAAGTGTATGTGAAGATCTCAAGTGTCTGGATGTTCCTTCGAAAACAATGGGACACACTTGATATTTGAAAAGGTGAACAAGAAACACTACAACCATGTTATCATTTGTGTTAGTTGCACTGGGGTTGTCCTTCGCTGTAGCCTAGGCTATGTAAACATTCGTTATACAATTTTGTGCACTTAAATTTAAACATCTCAGGAGGAATATTGTGCTCTGAGACACCAGCTTCCTCATGTTTGACGTAAACATTAGTCATCACTGATGCAGTCTATATATTTAGCCAAAGGCCACTTCCATACATTATCTGCCAAAGTGTAGATAAAGTGCACTTTATGGGTGCTGCACTTGGCTTATTTGAGGGTTGGGACACACTGGGATACTTGCACTAAGCTGTGTGGTAGGGTTTAAGTGTGTACTTGGTGAGGCAAATGAGACAAAGCTTGGATCTCCCACATCGTCGTACCGAATCACACCAGCTGTTTGCCCCACCCACCCTCACCCCATATTCGATGGCCAGGTCTGTGTGCTCGTCTATGTCAACCTTCGCCATGACAACACGTCCCTGCTGCTTGGCAACTGCTTTCTCCAACCGGGGACCTAGGATCTTACAGGGACCACACCACCTGTTAAAAGACCCAAGAATGAAATGTATGGAGATGGAGGGGAGAGTTAAGAGATGACTTTACTATTGTGTGTTTAAAGTGTCTAAAATTAAATATGGTTTTTGTCTTACAGCAAGGAAAGTATATTGTGGAAAAAAATTCCCAGGTCAGCTGACCTTCTCAGAGAGCCGTCCAGGAGGCATCCTAGACAGATGCACGAACCACCTCAACTAGCTCCTTTCGATGTGGAGGAGCAGCAGCTCTACTTTGAGCCCCCCCTCCTGAATGTCTGAGCTCCTCACCCTGTCTCTAAGGCTGAGCCCAGACACCCTGAGGAGGAAACTCATTTCTGCTACTTCTATACACGATTCTTTCGGTCCATACCCAGAGTTCATGACCATAGTCAAAGGTATAAACATTGACTGAAAGGTAAATCAATGCTGTACCGATTCACCTGATAGTGATAGGCTTTTGTACTTTATACCAAAATGTGTTTTGTCTAATATTGACAGAAAAATTAAAATGTCGCGAGCGCAGACTGCGATGCCAGATACCTACTGAGCATGGAAGTCAACTAGTACAGGCACATCGCTGTTGATGACCCTCTCTGTGAAGTCCTCGCCGTCCTGCACGTTGAATGACACCCCGCGACAGGGTGCGAGGGGCAGAGGCCGGGACAGCATGCGGGAGGGCGACAGGAACCGCGACGCAGCCTCGGGGCGGCGGGCGACGGCTGATGCACGGCGAGCAGCCGAGATGGGGAAGCCGCTTAGTCTCGACAAGCGGGAGCAAAATCCGCCGGCGACCCGTCTGCAGGCCATCTACGAAAAGGCCATGCAGGACCGAACAGATTAACTCTGCAACGCGTTACACTTCACTTTCAAAGCCACAATTATGCCCCAGGGTACAATGGACAATGCCAGCACTATAAAATGTCGGCATATCACCGGGAGTAATGACAATCGGTATTTCATAAACACAACTGTAATGGAAAGTGTGAGATGTGCTACAACTTTTAATACAGGAAACATAAAGGGTTATAAATATGTATGCAAGCTGTCCGTGAAATACACAGACAGCTTTCGTCACGTGGTCTGCCGTGCCTAGTTTCCAAACTTTTTTCACATTAATATAATCCTATTCTTCAGCTAGTTTCGTTAACGTCTGCTTGATAAATTTGTTAGTTAGAAACCTGTGATGGTCGATTTCTAAATGTATTTCTATTTAGTTTTTTTCTCGATAACACTGATATTTTTGACATATATCTTTCTCATTAGCATTTTCTGATCTGAAACTCTACACAGCACTTCTTTCCGGAATCCATTCGCCTCCAGTTCATTTTTCCTTATAAAATAACCAGGTGATATTAAAACAGCGCGATACCTACCATGCTTACCCACGTCGCTCGCGCGCAGGTCGCCTTGATGTACTTCCGCTCACAATGTGCAAATCACAGGCACATGTTATAGCGGCCCCTTCAGGGCAACATCAGAATTGCAGGGATAGCGTTTCTCGGTTTCCTAACGTAAATATTCAGTGTATAATATATTTCAATCACGATTTCTTTACACATAAAACAACCTACATCAGTACCTCTAGTACAGTACGATGACTACGATGCTGATAACGTATTGCACTTTCATTTGCGGTTTGTTAGCTGTTATGCTACTTGTTGAATTAGGTTCTGGGCAAGCAATAAAAATGAAGACAAGCCAGTATATTGTTTTTTTGTGTAGAGAAGCTATTTCCAATAACAATGATGATGGTGATGATCTTTCCGATGACTGTAAAAAATTATGATGATGATGACCCTAGTAGAACATGGACTCTTTCAACCCATCTGTCCATCTACAGGTATTTATTATTGATGGCGGGATGGAAATAGAAAAGCTGGTACAGGCACCGAACATGTTTTATGTCAGAGAGGAGGAGGGGATGAAAGAGAGAGGGATGAAGGCAAGTAAAGGGGTGCGGTGACAGATGGAGGCCGCAGACTGAAAGGGGCGGTGGACGAAGCGCACAGGCGACAAAGAGGAACACAAACAAACACCGGGGCTCACCTTACCTTCTCCACACGCTCACCAGGGCGAAGGTAAATGAACATAAGCTTCCTCTCTGTTGTTTTACTATTAGAATCTCCAGCAATTTTATGCCAGCAACAACCAGTAACTCACTCAGCTCAGCAAATATATTTATCTCATATGTTTCTGTTTTGATTTTGATTTGATTGATATTTTATTTTTGTGTTCATGGAGGCTGGGCTGCTGACCAAGCTGATTATCAGTATATCCATATTAATATATTTAATATTTTCATATATCATATTCATATTTGTATTCATAATGAATTTTAAAAATTGTACTAATATCTTTTACTGCATGCATCTCAGTGGCTGAGAAACTTAAAGAGTGCATTCATATTAATTCCTAGAACAGAGGCTCTCTTATATATTTTTTTCATGAGAAAAATATTGTTTGAATAATGTCCTGCACTGTGGAAGAAAAAAAAACTGAATATTGAGAAGAGGTGGGTGATTCAGGTCCACAGACCAAGATTTCATTTCAACCAACTGGTAGAATAATCTGTGACTGTGACTCTTTAAACTCAGCTGGTTGGTTGGAACAAAATCTTGTTCTGGATTTTTACTCTCTAGACCTGAACTACCCACCTCTGATTTTGAATGATGAATGCTGCTTTGGATACAGACTGAACTGTGGAGACCACCAGCAGTAAGAGGACGTTCACCCTCCTGTCTCTCTGCCTGACCAGAGATGCAGGAGCAGAGCACAGAGTGGGGCGCTGGGCTTGGAGGGAGGACAGGAGGCTGTTGGGTTGACGCCCAAGGCTGCAAGGCTGGAGATAATGATGTATCAGGCATGAAGAGGCTCAGCCAAGGCCTTTGCCCCCCACCTGTCTTCCAGAGCATCAGGGGCCTTACGGGAACCTCCACCAGCCTGCCCCCTCATCGGCGCCTGAGGTCCATATTCCGCCGCTCCAGAGCTGTTCTGCCAGCAGATGCCAACACAGAGACCCAAAGGTGTGGGTTCTCTCACCTGGACGTGCTAAGAGCAGGGCTGATAATGCAGGCAGGCATCCCCAGGACAGACACCCAGCCAGCACATGACAGTCCCACTGCTCAGTTAACCAGCTTCCAGCTCACCCCTCCCTCTATGCTCCGCTGGGAGGGGAGGGGCAGGCGGAGTGGGGTGATCTCCCCCTTCGGGCAACCCAGAGAGTCTGGGTGGAGGAAAAGAAGAAGGACAAGGAGGGCAGAAGCGACTGGAACACGGCCCGAGACGTCGGACCCACCAGGCAGCCTGGCGCTGCCCTCAGAAGGGCCAAAGGAAGCGGAACTGTGTCTGTGGCTCCAGGATCTGGAGATTACAGACCGTGCCAGTGAAAGGGCTTCTGTGACCAGTGTCAGCCAGCGGGGCTGGACCCGTCTGGGTCCTCTGTTGGGCAGGAGAGAGGTGGGCCAAGGGGCAGGCCTAGGGGCAGGCCAATGGGTGACTCAGCGGCCAGACAGGCACCCTCACTTCCTGCCTCCCATTACTCGGTTTGGTTCACTCCTGGAGGTGCCCCTGTTTCTCCCCGAAAACTCTCCCCCACCCTCTCCATGTTTGTCCCCCAGTGACCCATTCTCCCCACTACCAGTGCCACAGCCCTGTCTGGCATCCTGGAATAGAAGAGCCAAGTGACAAAAGCTCCTGTAGCTCATGGGTGTGAGTCCTAAGGAGCAGACAAAACTGCAAGCTTTCGCTCTACCATAGCTTGCTTTTGTGTGCTGTAAAAGCATTAGAGGGCATTACGACATTAATTCAGCCAACATAACTGAGTTGATGCAGGTACTTTGTGTAATACACTAATGTTGTGTCTGATACGTGCTTCTTGCTACACAAAGTAAAGCAAATGATTTTGAGATTTCTTGTTGTTTTTTTAAACGAAAACATTCAAAGATTATGACTTTAATTCTCATAGCACATTTAATTGCTTGTATGCTGAACATACATAATTAGCCCCCAAGATGCTTGTATTTCTGTCCTTTGCTTTCAAACTCTCCACCAGTAGGTGGCACTCTGGCTGCAGCCAGTCAGCGAACGGGTCGCAAACTGTGAGCCCAAGTCAGCACCAGCTTGGTGATATCTACCAACTAGTGTGCAAGTTTATGTTTCATGAGGTCTTATAAGCAGTCATAAATTTATTGGGGCCTCCGTAACCCATGGTAGACTAAGAAAACAAAACAGAATCATGTCCCGGCAGAGTGTTTACTGAGATGCAGTGGATGTCTGGGGTGGATTCATACAGAGGAGCATTCATATAGCCCATATATACACTCTTTTGTACTGCACTTTAAACTGTCATTGAATGTCTAGGGCAGAGTTCCGGATTCCATTCCTGGAGAGTAAGTCTGTAACACAGTTTGCAGATTTCCCTGCTTAAACAGGTGTAACAGACTGACCCTCCAGGATCGGAATAGGGGAACCCTGCTCTAGGGATTGTTACATTCTTATGCAGCTTTTCAGACTGCAATGTTCCACAGTACAGAAGTAGGGACTCTGTCTGCCTGTCATACAATCATATGACACAAGATTATGATGTTAAATAGCAACTTAATACGGGCTAAAGTACAGGAGCTGACTGATTACTATAAAAGAGAATGCTGTGGTGAGGAAGTCACATCTAGTGAAGGTGATAAGGTAAAATAAAGATATTAGCATTTAATTGTGGTGGCCACACTCTCTTCTGGTCAGATTCTGTTTGTGTCTGTGAATGTCTGCTTTGTGGGTGTGCATGTGTTTTAGATGACCTGCCCTCATTGGCCAGTGGTGAGCTTATTTCTTGCAAACTTCACAGGTAAATTTTGAAAGTAAAAATTATAAAATTGCCAGCGCAGGATCTCCCACATGTGTAGCCTGTGCCTGTGTGTGACTGTGTTACAATGTACTGCCAGGTGTTGACAATCAGCACCATACAGCAGTGTTTCCCAATCTAGTCCTAGGGGACCCACAGACAGTCCATGTTTTTGCTCCCTCCTACCAGGAGCTGAGGGGAAGCAAAAATATGGACTGTGGCACGAAGCTGGGAGGGAGCATAAACGTGGACCATCTGTGGGTCCCCAAAGACTGGATTGGGAATACTGCCGTAGAGGTGTGTTAAGGGGCGTGGCAAATTCTCCCCTTGAACAAACAACATGTAGCACCTGTTCTGCTCTCTCTCTCTCTCTCAAGGTCTGCCTCCAACAAACCTAGTTGTTTATTTCCCAGAATCGGTCTGTTTTTTCTCTTCCATCTCGCTATGCTATAGAGACTGAGTAGCCAGTGAATTAATCACTGGTTCTTTGGCAAACATGGAGCTAATTTTCTCTTCATCTCTCTCTCTGCATATTTTCCTTTTGCATTCTCAAACAAGAAAGTTTTCCCTGTCCACTGCTTACTCTTCCTGTCATGATCTTATTTTTGGGAACATAGTCTTTTGACTACTTTCAACCCTAAGTCACACTCTCCATCTTCTAAAGATCTGCAGCCAGAACTCTTACTGATCTCCAGCAAATGGACCTTATTCCAAAAATATCCCATAGAGACACTTAGTGGATTAAGGTCTCAGCATAGAACACTTTCCATTGCCTATGCACCACCCTTAGAATGATGGCGTGACCTCATCTGTCCTTAACAGGTGAATGTGTGTGTGACTACTGGGTGTATCAGTTTGAGCTAAAGGCCAAACAGGTTGATTGTGTTTAATGAACCCAGAGCCTACGAGGCAGAAGAAGAAATGCAGCATTACCAAGGACACACACACACAAATATACGCGTGTGAATGTGTGTGTGTGAATTTGAAATATGTGTTTTACTCTAAGTATGTTCTGGGTCAAGTTCAGCTAAACAATAGCAGTGTGTTTAATGTTGTTCTTATGTCAATGTGCTTATAATTAGTGCTGCTGTGTTAATCGCTGTGCATTTAGACATTGCCACTGGTTACCGTATCAGCTTGATTACGACTGCGCCGTTTCAGACGGTATTGTACTGTGTGTCAAACCGGGCGATGTGCGCACACAATGTGCTCAGAATGTCTCTCCCCTTGTTCTCACCTCTTGCATTCCCAACATTCTCACATCAATAGGGGCCAGTCTGAGAAAAAGGGAAGAATGGGGTGCGCCTAGCGTATGGAGATCGGGTGAAAGAAAGTGCGACTTGAAAGGCAGTCAGCAATGATCGAATAATTAACAGGAGGAGTTCAAAGAACTGACAGGCCGAAACGAAAGGGAAGAAGAGGTAGATGCTGACAGACGAATTCATAAAGGAAGACATAGAACAACTCGAAAATGAGGCGACGCTAATAATTACTAGGTATGGGAACCTATTTGAGAAGAGGCAGTATGATAATCTGTCGCTATTTAAAGCAGAAAATTAAACTTTCTCGTGCCTGTACATTATGTAATAATCATCACTATCGTCCTCAGCGTTAATAAATATTTGCGTTGGTATATATTGCAATAATCGCAAACATTTTTAACTGAATGTGTGCAATAATCTATTTCCTTTGGCGAAATTTCTAACCTGTATAACCACGTAGTAATTACAGTATGAATCAGAATTCTATTTTTTCTTGCTGTGCAGTAGGCGAAACTAAGAATATTGTGTGAAATGTACATCAATAATGTTTTAGTGAATTATTGGTAAATAAACTGACTCTGAGTGTGGACCAGTTTGGAATGTAGTAATGATATTTTTTATGAATGACTGCATTCATGCAGAAACCCAGCTTTATCCATCCGTGAGTTATAGACTCCGCCCCCGACCAGCGCGCTCGGAGGTGGAGCCGCAGTACCACTGCATGGGGTGCTATAAAAATCACTTGCTAATTATTTGTATTATATAGCTGCTTGGGGTGACCAACCAGAGCGACGTTACAACGACCCGAGTACAAATTTACGCGGAGAAAAAAATTGCTTCAGTTCTGGTTGACTTTAGATATACCACCTGATATTCTTACTGGCACGTCTCCGTTTTATCGTTTAAAATAAACGTCATTGTATTTCAGATTTTCTAATAACGTGCCAAAACAAACAGTACGCGTGATTGATACTCCAGCAATCAATATGGAGAAAATCTTCTACGTGTCTATTTTTACACTGGGAACTTTCAGCTTGGTAAGTGCGCTTTTTGTTTGTTTCTCGTGACAAAGGGGCTCAATGTAAACATTCACCACGTGAGCTCATGTGCGCATTTACCGATTATGTCCTGGCATTGCGATCATGCTCACGCAAACTACTCTAAACTCTTAAAATATCTGATAACAACACATAAGCACATTTAAACGGACAGGTACGTCTTTCAATTACGCGTCGATATGCGTTATGTATGAATCAAATTCTCCTTGCGAAATACGTGCAGTTTGATGATGTAAGGTACCCATCAGCAACAGTGGTTCTCGAAATGCGCAACAGAAACGTGTAGTAATGTAATGATAGACTTTCGGATGTCATCAATTATCATAAATCTGGTATTCAAATAGTATCTCTTTATCTATTTAACTCTAAATAACACAACAGAGAGACAGCAAGCGCGTGCGTTCTAATTAGTTCTGTAGCATACAAGCCTAAATAAGAATTGTACCCGGGTCTAAATGAGCAGATATGGAAAGGAAAGTTCTATAGGCTATATATCGCTCTTAAAATAGGTTTAGTCTAGCACTGGAAACAATTTTCTTCTGGCTGCTGATGTCACTTAAGCAGAATCCCATGGATGAGCCGTGTGTGAAAGAGCGAAATTCTCTCATGTACGTCTTTTCGGGCCAAGCGGTTGAACTGATTAATAACGACTTTGCCGTGACGGTCGGAGTCAAGATCTAGTCCAAAATCCGGTGCACGTGTGATATTCCACTTTTGCGCACCATTTGGAACGCTCAGAATATTCCTGGACCTAAAAGGTGCGAAAAGGGTCTTCACCTGAGGCGCTCTGCGGAATCGGGTTTCGGCTGTGAGATGATATGCCTGGCAGGTCTGCTCAGTCCCTTCCTGAGCAGAAAGTATCCACGGATGCCAAGTGAAATGTGATGTTCTCCGGGGTGGTTTTAAATAACCTGTTGTGTGCTGAGAGCTGCCTCTCAGAGCACAACATATGAAACCAGATCAAACGCATCTGTTTTTAGGCAGAATTTCAAGACGGAATTAAATTCCCCCCCCCCAGCATCCCTCGTATTTCCCTGAACATTCTCCCACTTCCTGAACACAGTTGCCTCCTCATTTACCTCATAACCTTTGTGACTCGTCCCCCTCACTTCTGTAGGTGGGGGCAGGCTGCCCCAGTGTATGTAAGTGCCCAGCACTGGCTGCCATCTGCCCCCCGGGGGTGAGCCTGGTGCTGGACAAGTGCAGCTGTTGCAAGGTATGTGCGGCACAGCTGAACCAGGACTGCGGACCGTCGCGGCCCTGCGATCACCACAAGGGACTGGAGTGTAACAATGGAAACGGCGCCACCCGCGAAAGCGGCATCTGCAGGGGTGAGAGAGGTCAAGTTGTCGGGGCTTGATTGGGCAGAGGGATTGAGTGGCAGGTATATCTGGGATATATTTATATTACATTTACTTATTTAGGGGGCGGCACGGTGGTGCTGTGGTTAGCACTGTTGCCTCACACCTCTGGGACCCGGGTTTGAGTCTCCGCCTGGGCT
>JABFEA020000048.1:2225282-2248267 GCA_019775915.2 Cyphomyrus plagiostoma
GCAACGAAACGGGGCCAGTTACTCTCCGCTTGCACTGGGTATGTGCATTCAACACCCTAAATGAACACCCGCATTTCCCCTCCCATGCCTTTCCCCCCCCCCCCCCAGACAGTCAAGGAGCAAATACATGGACTGTCTGGGGGTCCCCAAGAACCAGGTCGGGAAGCTCCATGTCAAACCATTAGACAAAGACTCACTGTAAGTGGAGATGTCAATCTCTTCCGGGAGCTCGGCCACGTTGACCTCAAAACGGTCCTGCACATCGTTCAGGGTCTTTGCGTCCGTCTCGTCCGACACAAACGTCACTGCCAGACCCTTCGTCCCAAACCTCCCTGCACGGGCGACCTGGAAAGGATTGGAAGGTGCCATCGTTTGAACCCCTTCAGTGGACATTTCATCATAGGTTCCAAGTCCAGGACCGCAGTGCGCAGCCACAACGTCCCCCGAAAGCCATCACCCACCCTGTGGAGGTAGGTGTCGGAGTCCTCTGGCATGTCATAGTTAAAGACGATGTTGACCCGTTCGATGTCCATCCCTCGTCCAAAGAGGTTGGTGGCTACCAGTATGCGGCGCTGAAAGTCCTTGAACTGCTGGTATCGCGACAGCCTGTAGGGGTCAGCGTATCAGAACATTTGTTAGAACAATATCTCATGTAAACTCAAGCACCGGGACAGTATAGCACAGAATGTAAATCACAGAATGGCATCTCAAAATAAAGCCAACTCCAAGACTAAGCTCTCCAGTGCCGGCCACTCAAGCAAACCTATTAACGTGATAATTAGCCGATTAGCTCCAATGTGTGCTTGAGTAGGAAAATCTGCTAACTGTATTGCAGACTGGGCCCTCCAGGACCAGAACCGGGGGACTGTGCTCTAGATCATCAAAACACGGGGTCTCACCTCTCCTCCTGCGCCATTCCCCGGTGAATGGCGATGGCAGGAAAGTTCTGCTCCACGAGAAGCTGGGACAGCGCCACACACCGCTGCACAGACTTGACGAAGATCACCACCTGGGTGCACGTGGAAGATGAAGATAAACAGGATCCGTTCTCCCTCACCGGCTGCCCACTGAGCAGCCATCGTCAAATGCTTCTGGAAAGTTCCTCCGAAACACCAAAAATGATGGCTACCTGATTGAACTCCAGCACATCCAGCAAGTCAAAGAGCTTGCGGTTCTTCTCGCTGTCCTTCAGCTTACAGTAGTACTGCTGCAAGCCATGAAGGGTCAGCTTGGTCTCATCATCCACAAACACCTCCATGGGCTGGGGTTGGCGTAACATGAGACAAGGTCACACCCCTCCCGAAGCGTGACCAAGCTTCCTGAGAACACACTCAGAACATGCCCTCATACTCACGTCCTGCATGAATTTGCGGCACACTGGCCGGATCTCCTTGCTCAGGGTGGCGCTGAACATCATGCACTGTTTCTCGTGCGGCGTCAGTCTGAAGATGTCCTGCACGTCACGCCTCATATCTGAAGTAAGAAACACAGACAGTGTGACAGTAATCACACAGGACTGCACGAGAATTTACCAGTAACCACAGCAGGCAAGAATTTCAGATTGAAACGTGATGGATTCATGACCGCTGAAGTCAACCTCATTGCCTCAAACTAACTTTTCATTCAAGTTTAAGCCAAGCTTTGCGAGCGACCAATGAGAAATCAAGAAAATTCTAGGTCAGAAAAATTCACACCAAGGGAAAAATAAATATATGCTCTCACCCAGCTGCTCCAGCATCTTGTCACACTCATCCAGAACAAAGTGCTTGACGTTCTTGAGGCTGAGGGTCTTGTTGCGGATGAGGGCGAGGATCCGGCCGGGGGTGCCCACCACGATGTGCGGACAGTTCTTCTTCAGCACCTCTTCATCCTTCTTGATGGACAAGCCCCCGAAGAACACGGCCACCTTAACGGTGGGCATGTACTTGGAGAAGCGCTCGTACTCTTTGCTGATCTGGAACGCCAACTCGCGCGTGTGGCACATGACCAGCACAGATACCTGTGGGCGCGAGCAAGGGAGCAGACCGCCAGATTAATTAGGAAAGACGACTTGTGCCACAAGGTGGCAGCAGGGCAAATCTGAAGGAAGGAAAGTCAGCCTCTTTCAAGGAAATACTTCCAGCACGAGCAGAACCTCAAGGAATGAGGAACAAAAAAAAAAAAAAAAAAAAAACAAGCCTCTGGCTGCTTATTACTCTTCCATTCACAGCATTCAAACTATAGGAAGTCACAAGATCCTACCTAGTCTCAAAAATCACACCATGATAGGGTGGCAGCAAGTATAATGAGCTGACTGGGCATAATTTGGGCACCAACCTGTCCGTCCACAGGCTCTATCTGCTGCAGTGTCGCAAGCACAAACACGGCGGTCTTCCCCATGCCAGACTTGGCCTGGCACAAGATGTCCATGCCCAGGATGGCTTGTGGAATGCATTCATGTTGGACTGTATGAAAAAGGAGGGAGCAGTGTCACAATTAAGGCATCTACACACATGGAGGGCCACGCTGGAACAATGATATTAAAATCGCTGTTGTATGTTATGTAAATGGATAAGAGTTGTGACAGTAAGACAAGGTAAAATTTGTTGATAAGCTTTGCAGTTTTACTAATCATTCCTTATTAAGCCTAGGTATGCGTTTTAAAAAAAGTAATGTTTACTACTACTGACTGTACATGCGTTACATGAGCCAAATCAGAATCAGTGGTGCATTTGTGAGAAATGTAACAATATTAAAACCTGACCACTTTGTGTCTGGCAACACTAAACACTTACTTGACAGACAACTGGTAGGCAAGTCTTTTGGTTATGGTACATTTCATTTACATTTCCAACACCATTTATGAACATGGCAATATCAATCATAAAAATTGTGATGTGAATTTTTTCCAATACCGTGAAGTCCTCTCTCATACAGGATCAAGCTCATTTAGATTTGAAATCCAGAGCATGGGATTCCTGAGCACCACTGTCCATCTCCCTACCGCCCAATGGGACGACAATCAATGAGATATAATCCCGCCCACCGCAGAGTACTGAGCTCGATTCGGCTCCCCTCATCGCCATCATGTCACGCTAACACAAACATTACGGTACTAAATCCTGATCATTGTGTTATTCAAAACCGAATAAAAAAAAAAAAAACAGGCAGCAGGATCAGCTCCCCGGAGTAGAACTGGTCTTCCACCTCTAAGCATGACACTTAACAACAGGTAGAATTTGGAGGGTGAAACGCCTCAGAAGCACAGAGTGGCAGCAGTAACCTTCAGACGGATGCTCAAAGCCACAGTCCACGATGGCGCGCAGCAGCTCCGGCTTCAGCAGGAAGTCCCGGAAACCGGAGCTGTGGATGGACACATAGGACCCCTTAACCTCCTTCTTCCCGGCTGGAGTGGCATTCTCCGGGGCGGTCTGCTGCTCTTCGTCGTCGTCGTAATCCAGCAGCTCGTTATCAACGTCATTCTCGGCCATGCTGTCCTAAGAGAGAGACACAGTCAGGCACACAAATTCAATTACCACTCCACATATATACACACATATAATTGAATTTAACTTCATGCCAGGTGAATCTCTTAGGTGGATTCCGACTATCAAACCTCATCGCTTCGGTCAAAGATATATGCAAATTGAGGAACAACTAAAAGTACAGTAAATATAGTGTAGTGGTGAAATCCAATATGACTACACCAGGAGAGAAAACCTAGCCAATGTTACCTGCAAAATAGCACCATAGAGTCAAGACAATCGAAGGGGGGGAAAGAAAAGTACATAAATCCCATTAAAATGCTAGCCTAGTGCTTCTTGCCTAGTCACTTACGCATTTACTAATCATCGTGGACCCGACCCACCAAGTAGTGTCTCTCTGAAGAAATCACTCGTCATATTAAGTAGAATTAATAACGATAATCAACTCATGAAAACCAACCCTGGTGTCCTGTTGCGGTGCCTCTGGCCAAGCAGGGCAGCCAAAGGCCTGTTGGAAACACAAGTCTGCTTCATGCGTGTACTCCGTTTTCACTTTTGCGAAAACAGAGGTCTTGCGTTTAAATTCTCTTTGTTATTTTTAATCTACACTTGACAGTAAAATAAAAGGTAAGACGTTTTGCCATGTAAGGGGAGTGGTGGGCCAATGAAGGTTTTTTTGCCTTCGGCCCCCAGTCTCCCTAAAATCGTCCCTGCTGGTGGTGATAATCGTAGATGGGGCAGATATTAAACGCGTTGGACCTGCTATCGAGAGCACTGTGCGAAGTGACCCTAGAGCCGGCGGCATCAGTCTCAAACAGCGCCGGCTAACGGACAGCAGCCATCGCGCCCTATCCGCTGGCGGCAATCGGCCAGCGTCGCCATTTTCACGTTGGACGGCGAGGGCTGCCGCTACTGACAGACAGTGTGTGGAAAAAGAGGCAAATGAAACGTATAGGCACCAGAATAGGGCCTAAGACACCCAATGACTACGCTGATGTGAAGCTTACAGGAAGCACGGCTATGGCGCCAAACATCTTCATTCTAGCTCAGTCGTTAGCTAGCTTCAGTCGAGCTGGGTATGACTCAAACCAAGGCCATAGCTTTATAACGCAGCAAAATGCAATTTTCCACAATGAACTGTAAAGAAACGCAATCCGCATTCTTACCCCATCCGTAAAAAAAATAATCGACAGGACCTTTCAAATGGAGCTGCCTTTTTGCGACTTTACAGTAGCATCGGTTTGCTGCATGTTAGCTTGATTTCGCTCGATTAACCAAGTAAATTGGCGCACGCAATTTACGACATAAACAAACATAATAAGATATCGTATTATTTGAAAACATAAAATCTAGAGACCAAAACTAGCAGATCAACTATAACAATCAGTCTAGCAGTACGCTAGTCGACTTAGCTAAGTTAAAGCCGTCTGCAAGCAAACAAAAGAACGTGTCTCGCAGAGCTTTATTTAAACCGTAGCACTCAGTCAGCATACAAATTAATTACATAATTAGATCCAGTACGCATCCTGTGGCTATGTGCAGCATTCTCAGCCAATTCAATAAAAACCATTCCATACAATTAAACAAACGATCGATCGCTGCTACATAGCATGTAGCTAATCATAGTATTGCTTTGTATAAATTAGTTTATTATTGTTATAATAACGTATTTATTAATATATACACGCTAACTCATTGTTATAATACGCGCATATGAAAGATAAAGAAAATGCCTGAATTAATCCAAGTATAACAATTACCCAATTCTTACCTTAAGCTGAAACAACAAGACAAGCTACTGGAGCCGCTAATACAACCCACATGTGCAGGCCGCAACGTTTCACCAGTTTCCGGAAGTACCGCCCCCACTGTGCCTGCCGCGACCATTGGCTGAACGGGGGTTAAATTCGTTGACATCCTTAAAAGACGTGCCCAATGCAGTGCTTTGATTGGTGCACTCACCTGTCAGTCAGTGTTGAGAATGAATAGGGGGCGCTCTTTCACAACCCAGGCAGTGAAAGTACCGGCTTGGCAGGCAGTACTGGGAATAAATGGAACAGAGAAAGTACCGAAAGTACCGTACCAAAAAAGCTCGGTACTTGGTGCGGTGAAAAAGCGCCCCCCAGTAGAAAGGTGAATCAGGACAAATCCTATCTTGTTTGCAAAGATTTACTTGTTTACAGTTTTTTAAATACAATGGTACCTCGGTTCTCTAACTCACTAGAACTCGAATTTCTTGAAAGTAGAACAAACCAGTTTGACCTAGAACTCGATCTGAATATCAGAAGTCAAACCACGAACCTAATATAAATCGTAGGCGCCAAGAAATGAGTCGTACTACAATGCAATTCTTACTTGAATTCCTTCTTCACAGATTGGACGATTAACCAAATAAAGCAGGGCAACATTACAGTAACTAACAATAAATAAACCACTACTACTATTAGAGCTTTTATGAAATTTATTTAAACTTTATTTTACCAGGTAAATTAACTGAAAACCAGTTCTCACTGCTTTACATGATATTCGGGAGAAATAGCAGATTAGGTATCGGAACTGCCTGGGATAGAAACATCATGCGTGTAACTAAACTCTTCAGCCAATAAGGGCAAAGGTGTGTCGTCACGGAGGCGGTTCCAGTTTGTGCAGGCGGGTGAGAGGTCGCAACGCATCTAATCGTAATGCATTGTGTCAGGATCAGAATGCGTTGCTTTAAAGCCAGCTGTAAATAAGTCAATTGCACCCAATGACCGGACTGGGTAAACAAACTGAAACGCGGACTTAATACAGAGGACTAATGACAGCAACCAGAAACAGCTGATCACATGGAGATCCCACGCGAGGTTAACAAGGGGGCGTGGCACACGGAAGGAGCGGATGATCGGGGCAGGACAGGGGTAATGTTGGGATAAGATCTTTAGAATAAAATGCTGTTGTTTGATCCTATTCATTTTGTATTTAAATGCCATGAAAAACATATTTAGGTGTAATTTTTGGGGGCCGGGAACCAATTAACGGGACCCAGTAGGATAAGCGGTTTGGAAAATGGATGGATGGATGGGAACCAATTAATTGGTTTTCCATTATTTGTTATGGTAAAAAATCGATCAGAACTCAAACTTTTTAGGATTCGATCCGGAGTCCAGAACGGATATATTAAGTTCGAGAATCGAGGTACCACTGTATATGGATGTGCCATACAAGAATCATTATTTTGCTATATATGCCCAAAAGGTAATTTCACTAGGCAGTTAGGCAAAGTTAAATGTTATTATTATTAATGTTATTTGTACCTAACAAATTATACTATTAGTACAATTGTGAGTATATATTTTTATAATAGATTGTTTGAGCGTGTGCTCTTGATAAAAATGACTTTCTTCAGGGCAATGATATTCTTTTCACAGTAAAGGAGTTCACAGGGTGTTATTCATCGGCGTTGCTGCCATTAAATCTGAGGGGGACGTGTCCCCCTCACATTTCATAATTATTCGTTTGGACCCACCCCCCACCACATTTAACATAAAATATTAGCTCATCCAGCGCTGTTCTTATTCCTTCGCAAAATAATCCATTCCACTTGATCGATATGAGAATACACATACCACTGAAAAACCAGTTCCGGGTTACATACTACTCACCACACGCCAGTAAAGTGAATCGCATGATGACGTCATTTTTGTTATCACTAAATCGGAAAAAAGTTAAAATGCATCCACTAAAGTCACTGTTGGTGGTTAACAAAATTGCACCTGTTCATTCTGTAAAGTTATTTTTTATGTGTGAGCGTTGCTTGACACTGTGGTTTTGTGTTATGAAGGCTGCACGATGATTCATTGTGTAAAATTATGAATATTCTTATTGTAAAACATACAGTTGAGGGTCACTATCGCTCAGCACAGTGGAATGTTGTGTTACATCTAAAAGTAAATAAAAAAGAATACAAAATGAAAAGTAAAATGCACCCATAAACTCATTGTTGGTGATAAATTGTGTCACATTCATTTCATTATCTTAGGCATAGCAGTCAAAAACCGGGTGATGAATATGGACTAGTTGAATGTGGACTTATTGTTGTCTCTAAAATAGTCATTGAATTACTATGACTTTTGTAGGTAAAATTAGGCATTTAACAACTTGTTAAAAATACACCATAATACAGGAAATGGCATCTAATTCATGAAAAAATTTCTGGGGGAGGGTCCCCCCCAAAATCAAAATGCTTCTGACGCCCCTGGTGTTATTTAATTGTGTGTTCTAAGATTACCACCAGGACAGCTACAGTAGGTATGAGCTAGTTATAAGGAATCAAACCTAATGTTAGTATGAGTATACTTAGTTTTCTTGTGTTATTTTGCTTAATGACCACAAAAAATGAGTTTCAGTTATGTTAAGGAGGGTACAAAGAGAAAACTCTCACCTTTGATGTAAAATGTGTGCAAACATTCATCGATAAATATAAAACATATTGAGATGCATTTTCCTGACTCTTCTGCAATACCGAGCATCTTAGTCTGAGAGGATAAAAATCAGTGTTGGATATATTCCTCAGAAGTCGTAGTAGAGCGTAGCAGGGTTACAGACATTTGGTGAACAAACCATATTGAAATACCCTATATCCATAAAGCATTAGTTGAATTTCTGTTTATTTATCAAGATTATTTGTAACAATAAATGTGCAGAAATAACTTTTACCCACTGACATGTTTCATTTAGGCAGGATTATTTACAGTCCTGCCCTTTCATCCACACAAGCATACATTCACCCAATCACAGTAGTACTAATGTCTTTCAATTGTTGGAAGAAAACTGGAAAAGCAGAAAGAAGTGCAGACAGGCACGAGGAAAATGTGCAAACCTTTGAATTTGCAGCGCTGTAGTTGTTGGAGAGCAGGCCCCTGTGCCGAGCCACACAGCCACCTCTAGCTGTGATTCAACTCCCTTTTGTGTCTGAGACATCCAGCACTGCAGCTCAAACATTCCATTCTAACTGTGCACTAAAGGATCTGAGCATTGTGTCTGACTGACAGAGAAGCTGACAATAATAGAAAGGATAGATGCGAATGCCCTCCTTCCATCTCTACATCAGCTCAGGAGACGGAGAGTGAGACCAGCTGTCAGTTTCTTGGCAAGCAGCTTTCGCAGTGAAAACATCTTCAGATGTGATTCAGTGATAGAGTTTAGGTTAGATGGAGTAACTGCGAAGCTGCACACAGGGGATCTGTGCGATACCTATTGTGGGAAATTCAGCAGCTGTTTTCTTGTTTGTTCTCTATCAGAAAAGTGGCCCATGTTGCTTTTCTGTTGTCATGGTCTTTGTATACTATACTGATTCTGTGGCTAAGTGGCAAAAATCAGGCCGCAGAAGCTTTGCCCACTGGAAGACAAACGACGTTCCAGCCTCCCTCAGGGCAGCACACTTAAATAAACGCCGCGGCGTGGTCTCCACAGCCGTATGCTTGGCAGCTACGCCTGGCCTGCAAGTTGCGCGCAGCTGTCCCGGGTTTTTTACTCTATATCTCAGACTCAGACAGGAAGCGCCACTGCGCCGCAGAGAAAGCCGGGAAGCCGTCGGAATCCGGCCACCAGCCAGCAGAGGTGCCTGGCCGCGACAGGAACTCCCTGATGCGTGGGGGCAAGGAATGGAGCAGCCAATCCTCAACCAGCAGGCCGCCTCCCTGCAGCCCGATGCAGCCCTCCAGCTCAGCAGGCAGGCCCACCAAGCAGTTCCCAACCAGGTCCAGTTTGGAGAGCTGTGTCAGAGTCCCCAAACCAGGTGGCAGGGCACCCAGGGAATTGTGGGCCACAGCCAAGCTGCTGAGCCGAGAGCAGCCGGTAAACAACTCGGGCGGCAGCTCCTCCAGCTGGTTGGCGCTCAGATCCAGCTCTACCAGCAATGCCAATGCGCCCACCTCCGCTGGCAGCTTCTCCAGCTGGTTGCTGGCGAGCAGGAGGCACCGCAGGCGGCGCAGGGTGAACAGCGTGGGCGGCAGGGCCCGCAGCTGGTTGTGCGAAAGGTCCAGCAGCTCCAGGCCGCGCAGTGCCCCCACGCTGGCGGGCAGCGCCAGCACGCGGTTGTGGGCTAGCCGCAGATACGCCAGCCTGCGCAGATGCTGCAGGCTCAGCAGCTCCTCCAGCGTCCGCAGGCAGTTGTGGCACACGTCGAGGCTGCGCAGGCTGGCCAGGCCCAGCAGGGCGGAAGGCAGGCGTTCCAGCTGGCAGCCGCGCAGCGTCAGCTCCACCAGGCCGGCAAGGCGCCGCAGTCCTGTCAGCGCCAGCAGCCGCGCGCCCTCATTATGCACCTCCAGCCGCGCCAGGCTGCCCGCCACCTCGCCCAGCTCCCCAGGGAGCCGCTGCAGCTTCCCGCTCTTCAGGACCAGCACCCGCAGGTGGCGCAGCTGCCTCAGGCTGCCCAGCGCCCAGCCCCGGTGCACGCCGCTCTCCCCGCTCAGCCGGCCGCTGAGGTGCAGCTCCTGCAGCCCCCGCAGCGTGAGCACCCAGGCCGGCATGTCGGGCGCGTGGCTGAACGTCAGGTGCATGCGGTCCAGACGCTGCTGCAGCACGGCCAGGGCAGCGGGCTCCACCTCGGCGGTGGAGTGATACAGGTGAAGCTCTCTGTGGCATGAGGGGGGAGACAAGAGTGGCTGAAGACGCCTCCCCTGATTACACAGTCAGCTGAATGAGCACGCTCTCCGCTCTATGGTGGGAAGCACGTGTCCTTCAGAGGCCTGTTTGACAGGGCCAAAACTGAAAAAGTTGTAGTTCTTGGGTGCAGGGCCAGCAGAAATAGGGGGGGGACAGGACTGGGGGGGCATATCGGGGGAGAGCCCCCCAAAATAAACAAATGAGTGTCTTATTTTAAATGATGAAATATTTTAATTCAGAAATCAATTTGAAATCTTTCTCGCATCTCATCCGGTCATGGTGTGATTATTCTTTGTGTGCCTATTGTGATGTCACGATATACATTTTTGACAGAAGTCTCTGTTTCATCGCTCACTCGCCATCCTCATCCTCTTCAAGGCCATATCCACTCTGCCGGTGTGAGGTAAAGGGTTGGTGTGGTAATACACTATATGTCCAAAAGCATGTGGACACCCCTATCAATTAGAGGAATCGCCTAATTAAGTGACACCCATTGCTGACAAAGGTGATAATTTAGCAGACAGTCACGCAATTTCATTAGCAGCAAACGTTAGCAGCAGAGTGGGTGGTCACACAGGGAGGTTAGTGACTTTCCACTTGGCACCATCAAAGGACAATGCCATCTATCCAACAAATCAATTTGCCACATTTTTACGCTGCTAGTGTTGTCCCACAGCGAGTGAAGTGATGGTGAAGGTCAGGGCATGTGGGGGCAAGTTCAGCTGTGAAGCGGCCGGTCACACAAGCTCACAGGAAGGGACCTGATCACTCAACATCAACACCCAACCTGGATGGCGGCAAGTAGCACCATCAATGTTCCAGCGTGTAATGGAAAGCTGTCCGAGAAGAGTAAAGGCTACTATAGCGAATAAGGGCCAACCAAATTAATGCCCTTGGTTTTTGGAATGAAATGTTAGTCAAGCTGTTGTCCACATACTTTTGGATGTATAGTGTACTCAGATTTACAGTGAGTGTGGAAGCCGTGTGCAGCACACCTGAGGGAGGTCATGTGGGACAGCGTGGCGGGCAGCTTGGCATCTGTGATCAGCTCCAGTTTGAGCACCTCCAGCTGGCTGAGGGAGAACAGTGCAGGCGGGAGGCGCGGTAGAGCCGCCAGCTGCAGCGAGGGACGGTCGTGGGCGTCGGGCCTGATCATGGATCGCAGCCGGTCGATGCCCCAGTTCCTCTCCAGGTTCTCTTCCAGGAGACGGGTCTCGCTGACGGGCGACAGGAACACGGCGAGGCGCTGGGCCAGGAGCGGGTCGTACTGGTCGGCCATGTGTAGCAGGAAGGCGAGGTCGTTACAGAGGTCTGGGACATCCTGCATGGAGCTGGACTCGTGCAGCCGCTGGAAGGAGTAGCTCCGCAGTGACCTGGGGAGGCCCAAAAAGCCCCACACTGAGCGAACCCTCCCCAAACAGTGGAGGCAACACAATATGCTGGCCATTTACGACCCCATGCACCTTTTCTGGAACATTCCATCCTCTGAATAGCTCTTTCATGACTACGATGTTTGGCTTTCATCAAAAGGAACGAACCAAGGCTCCATATCCCTTGAAAATCATAGCCGGACTCCTGTTAACTCAGCTGAAGAGTGAATTTCCGAAAATCCTGTCCATTTTTTGTTGTTTTCGGGATGCGCCCGCCAGCGACTTAAGGACAGGCTTCCTTAAAGACAGGCTTCCTTAAAGACAGGCTTCCTTAAAGACAGGCTTCCTTAAAGACAGGCTTCCTTTATCATGTTACAGTACTGGGAATCAAAACTCACTCAGTCTTCGCGGAATCCCAGGAAACTCATTAAATTTCCAGAATTCCACAGAAATGTCACTTACAAACATATCCCATCTGCGTATTCTGTGGGCTGAGTTTTGCAAATTCGCTCATCGATTGGTTAGCATGATGAACTACTAGAATATCATTGAAAGGAAGAGGATATATATATATATATAGTCTAAGCAACCATATCTACAAACCGGTGGCAGATCCACCTCAGGGCGTAGATGGCCAGCAAGCCAAAGAGGCAGAGGAGTGCCATGTAGGTCAGCACCAGGTGGCGGAGAACAGGGGCCAGGTGGTGGGTGCAATGGAAGGAGCTGTAGCCTGTTAGGGCATGGAGCCGCGGCTGGCAGGTGTGGCTGAAAGAGACAGACTCCAGCAGTGGAGCCGTGTAGCTCAGGATCAGCACGATCATCAGCAGCTTGAACAGCGTCTGAACTCTGTACACCTGCAGCAGGACCGGGGCACAGGTGACGCCCATACAGGCGGGAAAAACAAGCCAATAAATATTAGCAATTTTGAAGAATCTTACTGCTTTTCTTAAGATTTAAAGAGCTGCAGCGGCACCGGTACAGCTTTTGGACCCCATGAATACAACTGACAGTGCTGACATTGGCTTATTACAAGAGGAGAGAAATTGATGAACAAGTATTGTGCAGTTCATAATTTACATATTAGTTGTAAAACACAGGAATGGTTTAAGAACCTTCGGCGAGCAGGGAGATGAAAGAGAACAGGGTTTAAAGCCCAACCTGGAAGATGATGTCAGAGGCCTCGCAGTGAGCACGGAACTTGCGAACCCGCTCAAACAGTGCCCGGGCCTGCTCCCCATCGCTGCGGTCCAGGCAGGCCGCCCGCAGGGGGTTACCCGGGGTCATGGTGTTTTTGGGTGCTGTGGAGATGGGGCAGAATGACAGGGAGGAGAGGGAGGAGCAGGAATGGACGGAGGAACAGGGGGATGGGGGCACGGTGGGGAATGCCCACACACAGCCAGGCCGCGGTATCTGGGGGCTGTCGGTGCCCGAATCCAGGCTGGAGCACCTGCCTAGGGAGGGAGACTGGGAGGGGGGCCGGGCAGACCCCGCCTCTTCCACTCGGCGCCCGGTGGTATCCATCTGTGCAGCACGCGAAAGCGCGCGGGACGTCCAAGGCGACTCAGTGCACTTGCCCAGGATGGCAATGAAGTGCTCGATGCGGGCGGACGTGCGGGGGAAGTGGAACCAGAAACAGCCGCTGACGAGGAGCAGCAGGGACTGGAGCAGCGCCAGATAGGGGAAGAAGCGGGAATAGCAGGGCAGCGACTCGTGGTAGCACACGTGACTGACGTACATGTACTGCTGGAAGTCCAGGTGCGTGCGCCGACCCTGTGGGATTGGGGGCTGGGTGGGATCTCTGAGGGAGTCTGGCGTCTGAATGTTAGAGGAGATCGGAACAGGGGTAAGTGAGATGTGGGTCTGTGTAGAGGTGCTGTGGTCCAACGAGTCGGACGGGAGGCAAACCACCCCATCTCGTGACAGCAGCAGTGTCCCTGCTACCACTGACAGCATTAACATCAGCAGCACCAGGTAGTCCATGAAGACCTCCCACCACGGCTTCAGCAGCCTGTGGCTCACCTGCGGCTCGCTTAGGGGCGACAACTCTGACAGGGAGAACATGGCCTCCTGGTGGGAAAAAGGAGCGCAGCAGCAGCTCTTAAGAAGAAGAGTCCAGTCAAGCAAGGGATGTTAGCAGATGATTGGGGCACTTATAAAACGTTCGTACATGCATCAGCAAAAGAACAGAATGAAAGTGATTAAGTTATATGTTTCTTTTAAAAAAATGTACAGGCGAATCAGCAAAGATTACTGAAGTACGTGAAAGTTTCCGTTAACAATCCCGAAACGTCTCCTTGAAGTCATTAATATTCAAGTGGTAGTACAGTCTACTTTCGATGTCTAAAACGACAAAATAACTAACAATACATTTTAAATGAAGGCAATTATAGTTTAAGTAGTTTTTAAAACTTACTCGTTGCGCGTTTCCAGACTGAATGGCTCCTATACGTACGGGTACGGGTTAGATAACCAAAGGGAGAGTTGCTGTGAATTGCCTTCAGTTCATTAGTCCGGCGCAGTCCGGTTCTCTCAGAGCTCACAGTGGGGCTTCAAAGGCACCGAGCAATGCGGGATCCCCGATTTCAGGGGGCGAATGTGCTGCAAGCGGGTAAAATGGACACAGCACGCGCCAGCTTATACCGAGGTTGTCATGGTGATTAGCAGCGTCCATTGAGTTTAAATAAAATAACCGGGGCACGACGCCTACCGACTTTAACTTACTGTAACTCAATTTACTGCACACTCAGATTTATAATTTCTTAATTCCTTGTTCACTTTAATAGGCCTATGTAGCCATAAAGATGTATTTTTACGATGTCATGCCATGTTCCTACAGTTAAAGCAGATTTTGAATTATTGATTTAATATTAGATGCCGGCCATGTTAACGCGAATAACATGTTTTTGTGCCTAAAACACGCCATTGAAACGGCCTGAATGCAAGACTGTAATGCAAGTTCCGTCCACTTGGGGTCACTAAAGCTTAACATCGCAGGGAGCTCACGAAGGTCACAAAACGGAACTTCTCAAAATCCCTCCACTAATACCGGCACTCTAATGTGTAAATAGTCATTAAGCATTTATAAGCCACAATCATGGTACATTTCTTTGTATTAGAAATAGACCGTTAAACACTTTTCTAAAATGACGGTGTTCCTTAACTCTCATCTTTCCAAATGTTAAGAGGAATTCAACTGGATATTATATTGCAAATAATATGAATAATGTTCATATTTACAGAGATGTTTACTTATAGAATTAAAAACAAACTAAATTAATGTTACTGTTAAATGTTACTGTTACCAGCTCCTAGAAGAAGATACTCCAAAGAAATGTCATATCTTATAGATATGTCATTCCAGGAAGAAAGAGATATTTGGCCTTATTTGGCTGGTTAATTTTTGGCTGGTTAATTTTCATATAGGCTCCACAGAAAAAAGTGTAAAAGTACGAAGATTATGATAAATTCAGGTTACCGAGTGGATCTGCATTTTTAAATAGCCCTTTTAACCCATTGGGCATTCCCGGTTTTGCGTTTCCGTTTTGGCTGAATCTGATTTGTCAGAAGAGTTACAGAGTGGGCGGTGCCCGTGGTCATGTGGGCGTGGTTTCTTGGTCTCCTTGAGGAAGCTCCTGCAAACTGACAGCTGAGAGTTTTTTTTCTCCCAAATGGAGAAGCCTCTGTTGCTGGACAATAGTGGCATGGCTGCTACGTGGCTGTTTATCGCACAATGAACGATAGTCTTACTATGATGTCAATCATATGCTGAACAAGAACAGGAACGGATCAGGCGTGTCTATCGAACAGAACAGCTGGAATCATGTATACCACTTTCAGGTCGGATGCGTTCTTGCATTTTCCTAAACGGTGACTATTCGTTGAGATCATTGTCTACTGCAGTCGCAGTCATTTGTTATGCTTTTGTCGGTGTTTAATTGCATCGGTAGTGACAGTAATAGCAACCCCTAAGGAATGACTCGGAACAAAGCGAAGATGCCACTGTGTCCCTAAATTACCATGATGGGCACCTGCTGTATTTGAATGCGCTCTGCCATGGCTCAGACAAACGCATCTCATAGCCGGAGGCAGAAGGAAAACAGCAACTGTAAAGCAACATATACCGGAAAAAAGAATAAACGTGCATTATCGATACAAATTTCCTCCTCAGCGCAAATGCCTGATCGTTTTGCAAATTATAGCGCGATCGGTTTTGTGACTAGCTAGATTTTTGCTGAAAAATAAACAGGTGCATATTGATGGCCCTAGTCACATGTCAAATATATCTTCTTGTGGATATATCGCGCAGTGCGTCGCAGATCCGTACATGTATGTGTATGCTACCGGTGATGATGTCAAACACCGTTCATATGTCAGTTACACAATAACCTGATTATTTTCAGACGTCAATGTCGTCGTTTTTGGTCGTACTGAGAACCCGTATCAGGTTTTATATTTATAATATTAATGTGTTTTAAATGCCATTTTTGCGATTTTGAGATTTCATTATTATGACTATATGGATTATGCAGCTCTGAGAAATGCGTTGATGGATATGCATCGTTTTCATTTTTTTGTATTTCTTCTTTAGGGAATACTCAGAAACGATCCTTCACTAATTTCTAGGAATAAGTGAACGCTGTGTAAAGGAATATTTTCCGTATGCCCATGACGAACAATAAACACCAGAGAAGTTTCGTTTACAAATGTGGAAAGTGTTTATTACACGAGGAAATAATGCGGCGCTGGCACAGTGCCTTAAACAGCACTGAATGGGATTTTCAGCGGTTTCAATTTCACAGCTTGTACCGGCTACCAGTACAAGGTACTGGTAGCCGCTTATACAAAAGTTATGATGACCGACAGCGTTGTCAGGTTCTTTGGCAACTTTAGCGTTGCAACTTGTGCTTCAGTAATATAATGACCAATGGGGAAATTAAGCTCGTAGAACCACGTTTTGAGTAAATATTTTCTTGCTGCATGTGGGCCAAACATTTCATATTTGACACTTTAAGGAATTTTTATATTGTACAAATGACTGGTTCTGCAATCCAAAGAGATAAGGCAGGGTTGACACAACTGTGGACAAGACAAGTTCGTGTTAAAAGACTTGATTTACCAAATATTTAATTTTTGAAATACATGATGCTTTATTGCCCAACCCTGGGTTGTTCCCTGCCTTGCGCCCATAGTTCTGGACAGGCTGAAGACGCCCAGTCGCCCCGAATAGGTCACGAGGTTACAGATAATGAATAGATGGATGGATGGATGGATAATAGTTCATCTATTTGCATGAACTTTGTGGCAGGTTCGGCCCCTAGTGTAGCCAAGGATCATGTCCGTGTTTCCTGTGCGTGTTTCCTGCCTTCATGCTCCTTTCTCGTCTCCATACCAGTGAATACGGACAACAGACTCTGCTCTACAACCCTGCTGTTATCCACGGCACTCTCTGAACGCCCCACCCCTGTCTCTTGCACCCGTTATGCCCTACAAAGTCTGGTGTTCTGACGAGTTGAGCTACCTATCGAGACGTTCTATCGAGCCTTTCTGCGCATGTGTAGTTCCACCGTTTTAGGGTTAGGCTTTTCGGGTTAGGGCTAACTCGACAAAGTAGCTGAACTCGTCAGAACACCGGTCCATTAGAGTGCACGTGTGAACCATGTGCCGTTATGCCGTTATGTGAACCATGCCGTTATGTGTCCTACCCATACATCGTCACTTCCGACACCCTTATAGGGAGACGGCACTGTCTGCTATGAAGCTGACTCGCGCAAATTCCCCTTTAGGTGTGACTTAACCTGTACGAGCGATTCCACTAGATCGTAGGTCTCGTGGTTTATTGTTACCCATGTGTTTTAAGTTAAGCACATAGCTGAAGGGTTACACGGACAGGGGCAGTGCCCCTGTGATCACATGCATGCCCCCCCTTGGCCCCCCTAAATGCGTATGCTACTTAGGTATGAAATAAAGGTATTATTATTATTATTATTATTAACACTTATATACAGTGCTCACAGTCTTAAATCTTAAGATACTTGCTTAATAACGTAAAAATATTGCAAATTTATTGCAAAAATCCTTACTTTATTTACTTGTGAAATATATATAATCAGACGTTTTAAAGTAAAAAATTAATTTTAAGTAGTAATAAACTGAAACCCATTATGGCTCTAAAAGAGCTGTTTCGAGTTAAAAAGTTCATTGACAAGCATCACTGGGTGTTTTTTAATTAGCAACAACTTTGCAATAACATGAAACACCAAACATTTGTGTTCAGCATGCATTTGGAAGCCAATGACTGCAGCTGCAATTAATATCAAAGAATAGAAATGAATGAGTCAAAAAACTATGACACTTAATAAAAAGAAAATGTATATGTGGAACATATGTGTAGTATGTTAAACATTGCTTGTCAATAAATTTGCAACATTATTACCGAATTAAGCAAGACTTTCTGTGAGTGCTGTATATGTGGGCAAACAGAAATGCAAGCAGATTTTCTTGATGGACATTGTAAATGGATGTCGAGTCACTTCTGCTGGTGAAAAGCGAAGTTAATGACAGAAAACATAATCAAGCTTGTGGAAGCAAGACAGTCTGAATAAGAAAAGGCTCTGTTACATATTTGTAAAAACCTGTGAAATCTAACCACAAGACACTGTATAATTAAACAACATATCCACAAATTTGAAACACTGGTTTTCAAAACTGTCTTTTGTTTCTTAATGCTGTCAAGTGTAATTAATACTTTGAGGATAGTAAAGTCAAATACATCTGATCCCCCTATCAGTACAATTGGCTGCAGTCTGCACCCAACTGCCCCCTTGTTTGAAATGCACTAGAACTGTCAACAGACCAACTTGGATCGCCCAGGTTACTTTGTTAGTCCCCTTCCGTGTTGAACCATCCTCTGTGTTTCATTGCACAGGTGTGCCGGCCGTGATAAGCTCTGGCCTCGGAATTGAAGCCCCCCCAGCAGCAGAGAGGGCGAGAACAGAGTGAGGACAGCGTGAGAGATGTCCACCCCGCAGGGCAGCCCAGAGCGGCCTGCCTTGCCCTCATTCCCAGATGCCGACTCCTGCCTGCCCGCTGGCAGCCCTGTCCTCAGCCCGGACTCCACTTACCATGATACCGTTCTCTACTCCACTTACCATGATGCCGTTCTCTCAGCTGCTGCCACCTCACCCTCTGACTCGGAGAACCTCAGCCCAGAGGAGCTGGAGCTGCTGGCCAAGCTGGAGGAGCAGAATAGGTGAGTGCTGTGTGAGTGTGAAGGGGGGGGGTTGTTTCCATCAACACCAGGAGGGAGATGTCAAGGGGCAAATGCCGACTGAACACTGCCCATCAAAACCAGCCAGCATGTGGGTCAGAGGCTGCCCTGCTTATGTGGCAATAAGCTGAATACTGGTGAGACTTTAACAAAGTATCACATGTTTTGTGAAAGTTTTCACGTAACAGAAAAAATTGAAAATATTAAGCTTGTACATTGAAGTATTCCTTATTATGATAGTTACAAAATCGCTACATTGCATAAAATAGACAAAACCAATCAGTCTTAATGTCAATTCCAAGAAAGGTCAAAACTTTTCCAATGCGAACAGTCCGCATACAGCCCTTGGGTTGATCTTTAGTTTTTCCAAAAACACTGCAGTTTCCTTCCTCCCCCCCTTTCTTAAAAAGGGAATTTTGGGAATAAAACTCTGGTCCACTATAAAAGTCCCTGCGTCACTTGGCCAAGGTGCTCCAGGTTTCCCCCCGGATGCCGGATGTGATCTGTATGGTTCCCGTAAAGGATGCTGAACTGTCGCTGTGTCCTGTCCGCCCATTGGGGACGCCGGCTGACCCCTGCCATCAGTCTCCGTTGTGCCGTGGCGTGCAGATGCTTGCCGTAGCCCCGAAAGCGGCCTAACGAGCCATGCTCTGCTCCCAGGCTGCTGGAGATGGACTCCAAGTCGCTGCGGGCAGTGAGCGGCTCGCAGCGCGACTCGGGCTCCCTGCTGGTGTCCAGCTGCTCCGCCTCGTCCAGCCTGTCCCAGCTGGGGGAGGACGCCTGGGTGCTGTGGGGGCGCGTTGTCAGCGAGTGGGACGAGTGGCGGCGGAAGA
The DNA here is from genome assembly GCA_019775915.2 of Cyphomyrus plagiostoma. Lineage (NCBI taxonomy): Eukaryota > Metazoa > Chordata > Actinopteri > Osteoglossiformes > Mormyridae > Cyphomyrus > Cyphomyrus plagiostoma. The sequence continues at coordinate 2,244,862 of JABFEA020000048.1, forward strand.
AGGACAAGCTGCTGAAGGTGGGGCGGGCCCAAAAACAGCCAAGCCGACAGGAGGGGCCACACACTGTGATGCCTGTCTGTCTGACCCGCCCCCTCCACCCCAGGAGCTGATCCGGAAGGGCATCCCACACCACTTCCGGGCCATCGTCTGGCAGCTGCTGGGCAATGCCACGGACATGCCAGTGAAGCAGCAGTACTCGGAGCTGCTGAAGATGTCGTCCCCGTGCGAGAAGCTAATCCGCCGCGACATTGCCCGCACCTACCCGGAGCACGAGTTCTTCAAGGGCCAGGACAGCCTGGGTCAGGAGGTGCTCTTCAACGTCATGAAGGTGAGGGTGCGGGGCGTGGGCCTGGGGCGCAGAGTGGCAGCGCTGGGCAGGGTAGCAGCGCTGGGCAGGGTGGCAGCGCTGGGCAGGGGTGCGGGCCTGGGGCGCAGGGTGGCAGCACTGGGCAGGGGTGTGGGCCTGGGGCGCAGGGTGGCAGCGCTGGGCAGGGGCGCGGGGCGTGGGCCTGGGACGCAGAGTGGCAGCGCTGGGCAGGGGCGGGGTGTTTACCTGGTGTCTGAGCTGATCTCTGTGTCACCAGGCCTACTCGCTGGTGGACCGGGAGGTGGGTTACTGTCAAGGCAGCGCCTTCATCGTGGGATTGCTGCTGATGCAGGTGAGTAGAGCCGGTCTGAGCTCCAGCCGCTCCGGGAACGACGGCGGCGCTGACCCATCCTCCTCACTCCCAGATGCCCGAGGAGGAGGCCTTCTGCGTGTTTGTGCGGCTGATGCAGGAGTACCGGCTGAGGGAGCTCTTCAAGCCTAGCATGGCTGAGCTGGGTCTCTGCATCTACCAGTTTGAGTACTTGCTGCAGGTACCGTTACACCCGTGGTATAGTTTTGAGCTTTTCAATTTAGTTTTTATTTTCAATTTTCATTAGAAGGCCACATTAAATTTAGTTCTTTTTCAATGTGGTTTAATTAGTGATTAATTTTAAGATATAATTCTATTTAGTTTTTATATTTTTTGTTTTTGTTTTAGTTTAACTTCAGTGTTTTTATTTCTAGAGATTTGTAGCAATATTATGTGTGTGACAATCCTAACTGAATACACAATGCACATGTACTAATGTCCTTATAAAGAGCAAAAGATGTTCCGGGGATTTTTGATGGCAATTAAAGATAAACAAATCAAAACAAATCACAAATCATTTAGCTAAATAGTATTTATAACGGTGGCTGAAAGTTGATGTTTTTCTTATATTCCACTTAGTTTCTGGAGCAAGATTTATAGTTTTGGTTTAGTTGTAGTTTTTTGTTTTATTTTCATATGTTATTTAAATTCAGTTTATGAAAATGTTTCCTTATACTCCTTTAAAGATAATTAGTTTAGTTGGGAGCTGAACTGGTAATACCTAGGATTTGACTGTATGTTTAGCTACTATGCCACCTACTGTGTAAGACAGGTTTTCTTTGTCAATTCGGCCGGGTTTTTAACGAGATAACTGCCCAAGAGGGCCGAGACATTAGTGGGAGGGTAACTTCTTGTGGGTGTGCATTCATCTGGCCTATCAGAAGTAGTTATATCTGCTTTCAGCCAATGTCCTTAAAGTTTGGCATTGTGGAGCAGTGGGTAGTACTGTTGTTGTGCAATTCTAAAGCTAAGGGTTCAGATCCTTGCTTCTCCCTTTTTGTGGAGTTTGCATGGAGTTTGGTGTGCGTTCCCTGTAATGGACTGGCCTCCCCTCCAGGGTGTCCCCCAGCCTTGTGCCCTGTGCTGCCCAGGGACAGGCTACAGGCCCCCCCCCCCCAATCATGATGAAGATAAGCAGTGGGAAGACAGTCCGATGGATGATTTTCTTCAAAAATTGTGACAAGGGAGGAGCAGAAGGCCAAAATCTGCCACTTTCATTTAATGCTGGATAATGGTATTGTACTATAATCATTGGTATTAATTGTTTAAACTGGAACGGCTTGGCTGGTATGTCATCAGGCAGTGACCTTAAGTAATAAATGTCATTTGGAGTGACATCACAAGACAGTACATTCAGGCCAAAGAAGCAAATGAGTTAAATGCCACGCCGGGGGCCCCGTGCATCTTCCTCTGCCGGAGAGCGAGGTGAAGGCGGGGCTCCCTCTGCGGCCTCTTCATCGTCCTCATCATCCAGCTCCGCTCAAGATCCTCAGCCTGCCCTCATTCTCCCAGATCTTCAAGGAGGCAGCGTCTAAAAACAGCAGGGAGCAGCGGATGTCGTCCTGTTTCTAACTGTAGCCGAGTGACATCAGTCAGCAGCGCGGAATAGTGCATATATATGTGAACCGTGGTCAAAATGCCGCATCCACAAGGCGCTGTCATGTGACGCTGTTGATGGGGAACTGGATTGTTTAAATTCAGATCATGTTTTTGATATAGCTCAGCATTCATTATCCGTAAGAACTGCTTTCCTTACTTATTAAAGATTTGCAGCAGCGTAGTGAAACGCGGTCCTCCATCTTTCAGGACTGCGCCTGTTTGCTTTTTCCTGGCTTGACGTCTTTATGATGCGAGGCCGATCCTGCTGTGCTGCGGCAGCACTCAGCTAAATGCCGCCTTACTTCTATACTTGTGTTTTTTTTTTTTTTTGTTGTTCTGGATCATCAGTAGCGCATCCATTGACTGAGATGTAAAGATAGTAAAGAGTTTTTGCAAATAGTCCAGAACCAGAGAGGCTGACCAGGATCTTTTTAAGTGAGTCATGACTATTTAAAAATAAGGCCAATTGTGCCTTAACACTTTTTCTGGAGACGTCCTCAGTCTTTCCTTTTCCTGTATTTTCAGTTGGGAATCCATCTGCATTATTTCACAGAGACTTTTACCTATGTACATTTTTGAGATAGCAGGGTCTACCAGTTTGGGTTAAGGCCTTGCTCAAGGTCCAAATGGTGACATCACTCAGTTGAATCTTGGATTTGAACGTATAACCTTCTGATGACAAGCACAGCAAGCGACCTAACGCACTGAGCCACACTCTGATCCTGAGCATTGCTGGGTCGCCAGTCGGGGCCGGGAGGATATTTTCCACTTTTTTTCCGCTTTGGCAGTAGCCTGCTGTGAGGGGGTTTTTGTGATGACTTCGATTTCGATTTCGCTTTGTTTTTAGTTTATACTTGGTTCAGACAAAGTTCCTTTGATGAGTAGTAGTAAATTTATCGGCTTTAAATTTTAAATAAAATAATAATTAATTAATAAAATAATAATTAAGTTCCATTGTAATGCAAGTAATAACTTGTTATTTTAGTATACTCGGCGCGGTATTGCATTAACGTTACGCTAATTAATCTTTAAGTTTACTGGGCTGGGTGTACAGGGTCATAGTGAGTTAGTTAATTATGGGGCCGGCTCAGTGTTGTGTTTGCAAGATGTTTGCCCTTCTGGACGTTAGT
>JABFEA020000048.1:2274147-2297015 GCA_019775915.2 Cyphomyrus plagiostoma
TCGGTCTCCTTTGTGAAATACTTCGCGTATTCCATCTTTACCAATTTGTGCAATAATTGTACAGATGAATTCTGGGTTGATTTGGGCACGCCTCAGAGTCGTATTGTGCGCAGTATCGGAGCGAAAGTGGAGCTCCGCGCTCTGACCAAATTCCACCCGCTCCGCTTCTCGTCCACGCTCCGCTCACATGCTCTGTACTATACTATGCTATGCTATGCTATGCCATGCCATGCTATGCTATTTAATACTAACATGTCAGGGAGACATCAAGTCAGGTTTTTATAAGCTGTGAGAGATGTGTGAAGTATAAAACAGGTACTTACCCAAGTCTGCAGCACTGGACTTAGACTTTGTGGTCATTCTGGGCCTGAGAACTGACTGAACTATACAGAATGGGGACCAAGACTGTCCATCAGCAATACTGTAACATGCTAAGTATTATTAACAAATGCGACTATAAGAACATATACAAATATAACACAATTGCTATATACTTATCATCCGTTTGATCAAAATCTTTCCAATATATTAATATTAGATATTTCAATAGTGTGAATGGGGAAAGCTGCAATGTGCAACACTGACCAACAGGTGGCAGGGTTTGATGCACTTCCACAGGCTGAGTCACCACCACTGGTCTAGACAGTGTCCTGTAGTGGCACTGAAGGGGAAAACAAAGGGACTCAGATGAGAGAGATATTATGCTTGTGGGCCTCCTCATTTTGGGCCTACTGTACCTTTTTGCGATTTGGTTGAGTGACGAGAGCAGGGATGCGGATTCCCTCCCCACAGCCAGCCACTGCAGCGTCCCGGGTGGGGCTGGGCGAAGTGGGGGCAGCTTCTGCATCACACTGGTGAAGCTGGCAGTGCAGGAACTGGATGGGATTGTTGTAGATGGGCTGGAGGATGAAGCTGAACCTCAGCCTCCAAGACGCGCTCGCCGCTCCTTCTCCCTTCTTTCTTTCCTTGCCCCGGGCCTCCTCTCCTCTTTCCTCTGCTCCTCGCTTCTCCTCCTCCTTCTCTGTCGCCCCGCTTCCTGTTGCGTCTCCCACTGTGTCCTGCCTCCACCCGCCGCCGTAGCCCCGGTGCTCCCCTTCTCCGCTCAGCCTGACCGTAGAGTCGTAGGAACAACCATCCTGGATGACCGTCCAGCTGGGGGCGGCTTCGGGGTGCGAGAGCGGGGACACCACGCATGACTCGAGCTCCACGCTGCCCCGCAAAAACCCCCTCACAGACACCTGAGGGGGTTCGGAGGGAATGGGGGGGGGGGGGGGGGCTCATTCTGATGACATCACAGCACTCGGGACACGAAGCTGGGGACACAGGCATGCAGAGCAGGGACACCCAACCCTGCCCTGCATTCTCACAAATCCCCAGACCTCAGCTATTCAGTTATATGCCACAACGCTGCTGAATTCCTAAATCTGATTGGTCAGCAGGGTGTCGACTGATTTTCATTGATCAAACACATAGTGCCAGCCATTAACCCTTACACGTACAGAGGGCTCTGAATTTGTGAAACACTTGTGTTCTGCAAACTAGTATTTCAGATTTCGCTTATTTTTGAGTATTTGTTTCCACAGGAAAAATGCTATTAAAAAGTATTAAATAAAAATAGCATAACTATGCAATCTATGCTTTGTTTACTTACACCACATAGTTTAAAGAATTGTTAAAGCACAATTAAAGGACTCACTCTAATTGTGAACAGACAGTATTAAAAATATTCGAATCAGTCTTTGGAAGTTAATGACACACCTCGGAGTGAGATGTGCACGGCGAGTTGAGGGTAGAACCCACCTCCACGTGGACGCGGCTGTTGGCCATGATGATATAGGGTCCTGTCATTTTCCTCTCGAACCTTTCTGTCACAGACAGACGCATGGACAGGGGAGCTAGAGCCAAGCGTCTGTCTGACGAATCCTCTGACCTGGCCTCCTGCTGGGCCCAGAGGCCTCTGGGGGAGGCCTGGTGGGGAGGGGGGGCTGTTCCTTGATTGGCTGGGGTAGGGATGGGGGTCAGAACCTGGCAGTTGACCTTTGGAGCAGGACAGAGAAAGAAAACAGCATTTAAATCTCTCTGAGTGAGCTCCGCCCACAAGTAGGCAGATCTCCACCCACAAGTAGGCAGAACTCCACCCACAAGTAGACATAACTCCGCCTACAAGTAGGCTGAACTCTGCTCACAAGCAGGCAGAACTCCGCCCACAAGCAGGCAGAACTCCGCCCACAAGCAGGCTGATGACATTGACCTCCTTCGGGCAAGGCCTCCTCACATATATGATCAGTGGGGCCCAGTCCTCCCCTGTCTGGTTACGCTCAGCATCCACGGGGCTATCTCTCCACAGCAACACCTGAGGCATGATGGGAAAGAAGACATGTGACCGCATCACCCATCATCTGTGTCATCAACATTAATTATTGTTACAGTAAACAGGAACCATAACAGCAGTAATTCGGCAGAGATTCACACTTTCCTTTAAATAACCTGCCACCCCCGTGTCATACCGGAACATGCTGTTCTTCCCCTGCGCCCCTCGCTCACTGCGGTAATGTTTGTGTGAATTAAGGCTGCCTGGACATGCCAGCCTGGGTCATTCCTAAAAATCCCTGTCCCCAGGCGGCAGACGTCTGCTTTGTCACCACACACGCAGAGCACCGAACACGCTGACTTCTGGGCCACACTGAACTTGTCTTTCGTCCCCTATTAGCTCGTGATGAGTGACACTTTGCCGTCACTCGGTCCCTGGTCTATGGAGATAAGAACGTTCAGTCGACGAAACCCTGCACCGTTCGTGGTCGTTAACATCCACGTCAGTCGTCTTTTGATTTCCCCCTCATCCGCAACATCCTTTCTTATGTGAGCAGCGTTTAAAATTTAATTTTATCCTGCTGCTATTCTTCTTTAATCACATTTGCATCTATATACATTTGAAAATGACAACAACTAAAAAAAGTATTAAAAACATGTTTATTATAGACGACGTTTAGAGTGTTTCAAACTGGCAGCCCTTCGTAATAATAACAGGTACTTTATTGATCCCTGTGGGGAAATTGTATTTACACCTTCCTCAACTTGCTCTGCTTGTGGAGTAAGTTGTCCATGAAGGGCAGCCACCTGTAGCGGTGCCCAGGGAGCTGGGGGTTAAGGGTCTTGCTCAAGGAGCCACAGATGCGCCAAGGCTGGGTTTGAACCTGCGACCTCATGATTACAGGCTTAGCCCACTGAGCCACACACTGCCCCCAAAGGCTCAGTACCCGTGAATTAGCTCTCAGTTTCAAAATGGTTGGTGACCCCTGGTGTAGCTGATAATCACCAGTCACCAGCAGCTGAACTTCTTTATTATTAACTCACTTTATCAGCCACCGGACAACTCAAATTGCACCTGCAAACTACATCCTCTTTTCTCTTTTCTGCTCCCCAGAAATCACACCCCCCCTTGGACACACACTCCCCTTAAACAGAAGAGCAGGAACTAACATCAGAAAAACAAACAGAAATAATTCTGTGATTAATAAACAAAATCCCTCATTCTTTTTCACAACTTGTTGCTTTTTATAAGCGTTACAATAATTAAACCAGACTGACTTCATGTACCCAGAAAAGGATCTTGGGGTGTTGGGCCTGTGCTGTGATGCGCAGGTGACATCCTGGGGGGGGGCGAGCTCCTAACCCATTGCATGACACTCACACACTAGCACACCTGGGGCGACGTAGGAATGCCGATGAACCAAAGTTCTATTTGGGCCCATCGGCATGGAAACACAACCTTCAATATTCAATCCCACAAGCGTGAGGCAACACTCTTACTGCGCTCCACGGAATTTTATACGGTTCCTTTTAAGGCAACGTGAGCTGATACTGGCTGCATCCGTCGTATCCTTACCGCGTTTCTGTACCACACCGCTTTAGGCTGCGTCTCCATTACCGCCTCGGTCCCACAGGAAATGACAGGGAAAATCAACCGGAAGTGGCTGCCATTAAACTGGGCTTGACACCGGCGGTCACTCAACGTCACGGCCGACACTGGGAAAGGTGGCTGAGGGGAAGGGGGCACAGAGGAGACGACCGGCAACTTCATTTGAGAAAATAAACATGAAAAATGCACCAGATGTTTAAAATGGCAGCAAAACAAAGACAAGAAGTCAGTAATAATGTAATAATGCATGAGATTCGAGAATTTTATGCGTCACATGCATGAATGTACTGATGCACCAGCAGGAAAATAGCTGCTAATGCAGACTGCAGCAAACAGGGTGGAGAAAGGAAAACACAAAGTACTAAAATGATGGAAATTATTATAAAAGTATATTAAATGTAAGGATATAAAAAAATATTTAAGCAAACATTCAATGTGTGGGTTGCAGCTATAGCTTGTTTATGCTCATAAATAAGTATCTTAATCACCATTATGTGTAATGTGTCTTTCATTTATTGGTACACATGTCTCACAGCATCCTCAAAGGGTTCAACAGCGCAGTCTTATGGGATATGAACCTACGACCCTCAGGTCGCATTCCTGCCACGGCGCTCCTCACAGTCATACTCCTACCTGCAGGGCGTCCGTGTTGACGGCCACCTTAAGCAGCCCATCCTGGCACTGTGTGCTGACAGACTTGCTGGCATCTGTACCCGGTTCCTCCTGCTGGCTCAGCCACTGCCTCAGAAGGCGTTCCTGGCCCCACTGGGGGGCGCCCTCCACCCACATAGACTGGGACTGCATGGTGGGGATGTACTCTGCACACCGGGAGGGGGAAATGAAGCTCTCTCATTGCCCTGACACACATCTACCCACACGGCCACGCCCTAAACTACACAGACCAATTAAGCGAAGCATAGCTCTCACCGGTCCTGCCCCCAGCCAGCCTGATTGTGAAGCGATTGGCCAGATCGGCCTCTGTGTATGACGTCACCGTTGGCAGGCCGTGCTGTTTAGCCCAGGCTAAAAGGTCGCGGGTCTTATAGAGGCTGGGTATTACAGTGCTGGTCATCGTCAGCCCGGGTTCGGAGGGGTAAAGGGGGGACAGTGTATTGGATGACTGTAAAACAAAAAAGGTTTCCATCAAAATAGTAGCGGTAGAGCTAATGCCCTGATCACGACTGCTGTAGGTGGTCTACATTATTGATTCCCAATCCGGTCCTGGGAAACCCACAGATGATCCATGTTTTTGCTTCCTCCCAGCTCCTGGTAGGAGCAAAAATGTGGATTGTCTGTGGGTTCCTGAGGACTGGCGGAGGAAACACTGCTCTAAATGCATGCTGGGATACTCACATAGACCGAGATGTGGCCTTGCAGCCCAATGGTGGTCAAGGCCCAGTTGACCGGCGTGGCGCTGCTGAGGACCAGCACCAACTCGTACCAGCCGACATTGCCCACCGGGGGCAGCACTGAGATGGGCACCTCTACCTGCAGTGAGCTGAGATAGGAGTGGGGGAGAGGCCCCAGCTTGTGTTTATGAGGCAAGCAACTTGCAGAAGATTACAGAAGCAGCTGGTGTGGATAAACACACACCAAGACTGAACTGGGAACATGAGGAGCGGGAGATAAATGCCATATAAATGCCAAGTGAAAAGGCGTAAACTAAATCTACAAGGACTCTTTGGTCATCAAACCTAAAGTTCTTCCGGGGTGTCCGTCCGAAAGCTCACCCACACATTCCAGAACCTGCTGACTGCAGACTGATCACATGAACTTCGACCTCCCAGCTGGCACCGCCCCTCTGTGGAAGGCAGCCCCTGATAGGCTGTAGCTGCAGGTCAGAGGTCATGTAGCTGTGGGACAGGAAGAGGGACTGCAGCTGGCACTCGCTGGGCATGGTGGGGTCTGCAAGACGGCATCAGGTTAGACAGAGAGAGAGAGACGGACTTATATAAGAATTAGGTCTCCATTTATTCCAAGCAGCTCATCGTGGCTGTTCATGGCATAGATATAAAATATGTGAATGACCAGATTTGCAGCCCTTTAAATGGATGGTGTGAGCCCAGCACCCCCATGTGTCTCGCCACACGTCTTACCCTCCCCAAGTCGCAGGTAGACCCGGTTAGCGCGCTCCGCGTGATTGAGGGACGAAAGGGACGAGTGGTTCTTTAGGACCCAGCGGTGCAGTGGCCATGGCCGCCAAGGCAGCGACGGAACCTGCCGGACTTGGACCGCTACTCCACGCGTTTGGACGTCAGAGAAGGCTGACATCTGGCAGGTAGAGCTAGTGTCACCCATCATCATCATCTTCACCATTCGCAATGATTTTGGGCCGAATGGCCTCCTCTCGTTTGTAAATTTCTTATGTTCTTATTTTCTTAGCTCAGCTACTTAATTAAGTTTGCACGTTATACACCAGCAGGGGGATCCCTTTCGAGCCAACAGGGATGCAGACCTGCACCATCACCACCAAGTTGGCAGGCAGTCTCTCTCCCTCTAGCCACCAGGACACAGCATACTGGGAGCTCAGCACCAGTGTCACGGGCCGGACGGGTGGAAGGGAGAAAGACAGCGGACGCAGCAGCACGGTCACCTGATGGGGATGGGAGTGGGGGTGTGTTTAGCAGGTGCATGGTATCAGAATGCTGAGTGGCTGGCTGATTCATTAATGTTCAAGAGCACCTGATTGGGCTGGTCAGCAGAGGCTCCGCCCACAGAGATCACGTGGGTTTCCTTATCGCCGCTCTCCCTGGCCGCACATCCAGGCCCTGCCCCAAATTGCTCCAGCAGACCCTGCACGGGGTGCAGTGCCCCTACTGGAGAAACTGAGCACTGCACCTGTGCAAAGCACACTGGGAAAGGCGTAGGCGACCAAGCTTAATATTCTGCACTTCTAATAAATGTCTCAAAAGATATTTTGAAAACAAAAAATGTAGTGATATTTAATACCGAATGACAAATACCACCCTGCATGCTAAACCCTGTAACTATGAAGAGAGAATTGTATCAATACTAATGACTAGATAAAGTAATACTTAAAGAACAACTTATAGTGTAACACTGCCTTGCAATCTGCTGTTCATCCATCTGCACGCTATTTTGGAAAGTAGCCAGCCCAAAACCTTTAGTCTTATCCCCACAGTCTCCAAATACAAATCGCACCTGCAGTTCTCGCTTCCAAGAGTAGGAGGCAGAAGAGAGATGTTTGGATCCACACCGTTCTCATTTTCCTAGGCTGGCCTTAGTGGCTTCGGGACATGCTGGCGGTGAGTGAGAAGAAGCACAGAAAGTAAGCAGAACGCCAAGGTAACGATAATGCTGCTGCTCTTACTGGTGGTGATAAATACCCTTATTACTACTGTCATTGTAATTTTCACTTTGATCATTATTATTAATTCAAAACTCCGGTAAGATCTACACATTACCAACAATTAAACTTTAACGTTATTTACATGCATGCAACGCACTCTTTAAGCAGTCATCTAAATTTGAAAAGCTATCATTGCAACATGGTAAAAGAGAAAGACGTATTTCAAAGGAGGTCAGGTTCTCTTTCCCTCCCCATAGCCCATAACTGGAGCAGTAGTGTGTAGCGACGGATCCGCTGTCCATGTGTTATTTCTGTTTTGCAGGTGACCGTATATTACACTGCAACAGCTGAATTAATGAAAGGACTCAAAGCACACAGAATCCCAATGAATCGGCAGATGTAGTCTTAAATAATGTACTTAATCAAGGTACATTTTTCCTGTATCATGAGTATAATTAGTATAACTATGGATAAAGTATTTTTTGGGGGGTGGGGGGACTCTACACTAATCAAATAAATACATTTATGTAAAATAAAACTATATAACACATTCAATTGCCAGTCATGTTTTGTTCTTTGGCATACAAAGGCATACCTAAAGAGTTTTACCGGCACAACACAGGCAAATCCAAGTTAATGGATGGATCGGTATCTTCCCCACCTACCTGCTCTCAGTAATAACTCGAAGGACTTAATCGACGCTTACAGGACGTCTATGAAGTCAGGACGGTACCAGAAATGCTGCTGATACAGAGGCTCCGCTTGGGACGTACGATCGGCTCGCCGAATGGTGACCAGCAGTCCGCCGCTGCCTGATGTTGGGGCTGCGTTCATTGACTCACCGCCTACTCTGTTGGAGAAATTCAAAAAACGTGTTATACCCTCTTCTGCGAGTGCTAATCTTAAATAAAACAGCACAAAAACTAATCAGTATAGTTAAAAAATCCAACTACTCACAGTACAACCAAGAAACGGCGCGATTTAGTCACCGGACCACCTTATAACCCTAAACTGCACGTGCACTAGCTGTACACTTGCTGTACTTCAGTACATTTGCTTTACAGGCAAAACCTACAATAAAGAACTGAGGGCAAACATATAAGACTTTTGTTTACATGCCGATATCTTAAAATGGTGTACAGTATAAGGCATTCGATGGGATACCTTGATGAAAAATTGTCAATTGACCAGTTAACGCTCAAAAACCTGAACTAATATAAGGTCTGACCTACCGATGGAAAAGTCTGTTTGACGTGGGTTACAGCAAAATTGAGTCTTGATCTGCAGCTGGTGCTGGAAGCCGTCTCCACATATTTCACTCTTGAGAAGCACTCCCGCCCCCTGCATCCACACACTCCGATTTAGACCAATACTAACTCACTAAACACTGATTACATAGGTCATAATATTTGATATGCGCACCAAACAATCTCAGTATCTCACTGTAGCGTTTGTAATCCATGCAGGACATAACGCTCATCGATCGCCCCTTAGTGAAAAAAAAAACTATTCAGATTGAAAAAATCCCGAAAGACAGACGAGAGAGGAAAACGAGGATGGGGAAGGAAAGGGGGAATAGTAGTAGAGCCGGGAGGCAGATCCGACAGTAAGATTTGAGACATGGAAGACGGGAAGGGGAGAAGGATGAGGGATTTGGGGACGGTGAGATGTGGGAAGGGCGACAAAGACGCTGGAAGGAGTAGGAGAAACAGAAAGAAAATTGAAAGTGAAAGGAGTGTGGTGTCGCGAAGAAAAATTGTTGGAAATACCTACGCAATGATTAAATAAGTGCAGGAATAATGACACTTTCACTCGTTTGGTTTACCACCGCACTAAATTCTTTCCAACGGTAGTGTTAGTTATTGAATAAAAGCTAATTAATTACGACGGCATACATTTTTCTTTTCATTTTAAGTGCTTGGGTTTTGAACTGTATAAGTGGACTTTTCGGTCAAGAAGTTCTTGGTCATTGACTCATTGCTGAAGTTAAATCAAGCACGTAGAGTATATATCTATTTTCATTTGAAAATACTGTTTATTTTTTTACTGTTAAGTGCATTGAAAGCCTGAAGGATGGACGGCAAAAACCTTGTGAGCATTATGATCTCTTGTTTCTGTTCCTGCACTTTCATTCTCTAGGTCAACTATACACGCCTATTACTTCATCAACACCCAGACAAGTCCACAAACTATTATACCTTATTGACGATTTATTTTCCGATTAAAACACATAATCTGCTGCACACATCCTACAAATGTTCTAAAATAACACAATAAGCAACAAACTAACACATTCATATTTCTCCTTTTATATTTGAAGCTCTGCAGCAGACTGTTTTTACAGATGCGACTGATAATTTACGTAATACATAACATGTGTGGGTAAAAATTTTTAACACAGATCATGTAATATCCAATAGGCTTACTCCTGGCTAACTAATGGCCACAGATACAACCTGCAAAGCTCGAAGGTCCCTTGATTTTGACCAGCTGGAATGGACTTACTTGTATCAGTTTGTGTGTGTGTGTGTGTGTGTGTGTGTGTGAGTAGGTATATCTTACCTTATGGGGACACATATCTATGTATGTTAGCAGCCTCTGAGAACGACTGTGCAGTGTATGTGTGTGTGTGCATTTTGCCATGTGTGAGACAACGGGCCTAATAAATAACAACAGGTAAACATGGGAAAAACAGAGCAAAGGATGACAGCATATGGGGTGGGTTAGGGATAGAAAGAGACATTGTGGGAAGGGAACTGATGGCAGCAGGTGAAGATGGCAGATTCGATACCCCAGACCTCCTATGCTGCTTGCTGTCTTCAGCTTGTGTGTCTGATATAAGACGCACAATCAAAGACTCACTAACGATGAATAACAGACACCTAGAAGGACACCGATAACGGTTATCAAAAAGCTCAATGGCAATAAGCATAAATATATTTGTGTCTCTTAGACTCTTAGGAACAAAAATAAACAGCACTGTAGAAGGCCAGAAGCTTACGGTATCTAAACTCTTTTTCACTTCGACGCCAAACTGCAGATGTCCAAGGCTCCACCATGTCGGCCTCCTTATCATCTCAGGCAGGAAAATTGTCATTTGCTTCTTTAAAGCTGGTTTTCCTTGTGGAAATTCCAGTCAAAAACACATTATCCCGAAGTTTGGAAAATGATTTTTCAAGTGGCTGGACTGACATAGATTATTTACTGGTATAGTTCACTGACCCAAACCTGAACCAATGATTCTGCTGGTGAATAGTGCAGGTTAGTTCTGCCGTCCAAAGCGACATATGAAAGCCATTAGAAAGGGGAGTTGCATAGGCAGCGCCAAGGGTGTCGGAGGGGCACAGATACCCTGGCAGATTCAGGGGCCCCACACTTTACAGGGGTCCATGAATACATAAAATTATATGTAAACTTGGGCGGGGGTGGGGACCAAGGTGACATTTTGTCAGGGGGCCAAAAATTTCCATGCATCTGTATATTTGTCGACCTTAAATGGGTCACCGTGGCAACCATATATCTTATTTAGGTCATGAGCATCTACCACAATGAATACGGCTGACGAGACACAGATGGAGCAGGCCAGGGTGAAGCAGGTCGTATCCCTGAGACATAATGGCTCCCTCAGTCAGTCTGCCATCCCTCCCCATCTATCAGAGGTTTAACTCTTCATGGGGTCCTGCTGGAGTGATAATCTGAACCCCCGACCCCCCCAACTCTCGCTCTCCCCTTGCCGGCTCCGCATGGCCCGGTCAGTGTGTCCCCTCACATTTCCGCAGACAATGGCAAATTGCGCAGACCAGCTGAGTCAGGGTACTTACCCCTTATCATACCTGCTTTAGCAGGCTTCTCTCAGCAGGGGGCGGGGGCTGCTCTCCTTCACCGTCCATCCGACATCCATTTCTCCACCTCACCAGTTACATTGCACTCATTTTGTTCCCAAAACTTTCCACAACAGAAGTAGCTACAGCAGCTATTCTTTTTTGCGTCATCAAACCATTACCAGTAATGCTTTTTACCTGAGTGCCTATTATTTAGCAGATTTTTTTCTGGTCCAAATGCACAAATGATAAAAAAAACATGCAAATGCATAAAGATAATCTCTGTTTTCCAGTCAGAGCTGCGCTATGATGGATCCACTCCGTGGAGTCGCTCTTCTGCCGTGGACAGGGAAGTTTGCAGTCGCAATGGGGGGAGCGAGGCGTGGAGACAGAGGCGAGGAGTTACGGAGAGCTTTCGCCTTTGCTTTCTCCTGGGGAGGACGTCCCATCATCCACTCTGCCAGGATGTTATAGAGCTGACTCTTGTCCTCTTGATCCTCCTGACAGAACAGCTGTGTTACGGGAAGGAAAATGGGGGCCAAGAAAAAACAAGGCTTGTTTGTTTGAGGATCCCTGGTTTTTAGCTTCAGTTTCTTTTTTACTTGGCATTATTACTGGAAGTGTATTTATTTAAAGCCGACTCCAATTTGTCATCTTGCAGTTATTGACGGTGCCTGCAAGTGTGTTACCTGCCAGTACCCAATCCCCTGAGTTAGCCAAATCTTGGCAGAGACTGTGGTCAAGGTCGTGACCAACTGTGAACGCTGTGATGCAGTCACTTTACCACAGGTCAGAGGGGCCACTGCACCCCCATATTTTTCGGATGGAACATGCTTTGCAGCATTTTCTCCACGTAGGACCCAGAGAACCAAGCCGTACCATGTTTTGTTCTGGGGGACTCTGCGGTGATGCGACAGAGTAGCAGCCAAGACTGTTACCAAACTGTACTGCCAATATGAACTCCTTACTCTTATGATTTATGAAAGCATCACGACATCATTGCCCCTAATGTGCCGAACAAACTTCCAAGCCATTTTGACTGACTGGTGCCATTCTTAATGTTCCACTAAATGTTTGTATTCCGCAAAAATACCTCTGTACGTACATGGAGGAGGCTTTGCAAATGGCATTCTGTCACCAACCAGAATTTTCCATGAGCAAAACATGTCACCTGAAGGGTTACAAAGGCCTCTCTCCAGAGAAGGTCATTTTGCGTAACCAATTGTTCCACTCAAACCAGTTTTTGGTTTTGCCTATTTATACAACTAGCTACCCAGTTTATAGAGGCAGCTGAGAGGCGCGATTGCAGCACCCATCCGGCGACGCTGTAATCATGCCATTGCGGGCTCTGCCCCCACCCAGAATACCGCTCTGCAGCCACAGAAAAGACCATTTTATGTTCTTGACAGTTATAACCAATACCAGAAAAAATAGACTCTTGAAGCAATTTTTTAAATAATTTGATGGTCTATGTAGCACTGCATGACACCCACATCATTTTTTTTTTGAGACAAGATGTCTGATACAGACAAGAATGAAACGACTGTATCTATCCCACAAAAAGGTTTTTATTCCGCAATTTGTCTGGGTCTCTGTGTGTTGTGCATTTAGTCTCCACTGTTTTTCAGTGCATTTACAGCCACTCCTTTTCAGGAATATGGGATCATTCCGAATCGATTAACTGAAAAGGAACCTTAATAGTATCGTAAGGATGGCGAATTATGGTCATATATGCAGTTTATGATAATATGTGCAAATATACCGTACCGTGCAAAAGTCTCAGGCAGCCAAAACAATTATACATGACAGATTCTACATACAAAATGTGCTACTTTAGCCATTTCAGAGCCTCTAATAAAGTCACCACTGGAATTTGCAGGAACCGTCGAATACACCCTTGTATTTACTGAGCTTTGACTCTATGTAAAGGTCAGGGGTGCCCCTGAGGAGATGTTTGGGAACTGAAGCGGTGTTCATCTAGCTGTCCTACAGGATATCAGTAACTTTTCGGAGAAAAGAAGAAGTTTTTTAGTTTATCTTGTTTGTGATTTATTGTATTACTGTTAATCTGAATATGTTCTAATGTTAAATTGTGATTCCCGAGGAAACATGCACTTAGTGCCCTGAAAATGAGCATTAAACACTTTCTTTGACTGCCTAAGACTTTTGCACCATAGCGCATAAATCACATGTAATTTTTTTTTATGAAATATTATTCACTGTCTGGACAGATGTACTTAATCTGCCATATGTAGGAAACTAGCAGGCTGAACGCCTCATTAAGAATCTGCTGCCTGTATTTTTTAATCCAGAAGTACAGCAGGGTGGTTTCTGTAGTAATTATTATTGTGTACTGTCAAGTACAGGTCTAATCAACTTGGCCCAATAACAGGCCATATCTCTATTACTCTGTTCAGCAGCTTTAGCTGGGTTTACTCAGCTATAAACAAGCTGATATCTCGGCTATTCGGTAAATGCTATTTCTTATGCAGTAGACAGTTTGGGTGTAAAAGTGTAGGTGTAACTGGAAACAGGGTAATTGCTTATGTATACTTTAATTGTTTTTGTGTATCCATAAAATGTGCATGGTGAGACAGCTTTTTCAAGATCTTGAATTTTATCTCGGATCTTTCATTACTACCAAAATGTGAAATTACATTTTAATATCTCAGTCTTTATATCTCATTTATATGTAATATGTTGTACTTTCCACCAAATGATTTTCCTTCCATTATTCTGAAAATTAAAATAAAGATTTCTCTCATAAGATATGACTGAACTAATTGTACAGTTTTATCTGCGATTAAATATCTGTTATAATTATTTCTGAAGGAAAAAACACATAATTGGTATATTGTATGACTGGTCTCCTTTCCATGGATTTCCCCCATCAACAGCCATGTACTGTATGTTAAGTTTCAAGTCCTGTGACTGTACCGAATAAGATACTGGCAGAAGTGGACTTCCTTAACAATGCCTCTTACGCAAGCCAGTCTGCATTACTCACTGCTGGGTCATGAGTAAATGCTGCTCCACGAACAGCTGGCTAGCCGTCTATCTTTTTGCAGTTTGTTGTGGTCAAGATCTCAGGACAAACAGTCATTTATAACGACTCTCCAAAAAGCGAATTAAATCGGCAGAAAATTTTGTTGGTGATTTCCACTAGGAACAGGTGTGGCTCATCAGAAGCCAAGTGGGACAGAAAACCTACTGGATAGTAGCTCTCCAGGACTAGAGTTAGGAGACCCCTGCACTAGGGGGTGAGACACTTCAAGTTGATCCAGGTGATTTTAGCAAGCTGATATGCAGAGGTGGATAGTTCAGGTCCAGAAAGACAAAATCCAGACCAAAATTTTGTGTCAACAGACCCGGTGAGTATAAAGAGGCACAGTCATGGAGCACTCAAGTGGTTGGTTGAAAATCTTGGTTTGGATTTATACTTTCTGGACTTAAACTACCCAACTCTGCTAATATGTTTGCGAAGCAGATACAGCGGCACAGATATAGTCTAAATTCTAGTACCAATTGAGACCCAAGTGGCACCCTAGGCAAGTTTCACACCTGACAAAGTGAAGCAGGCTTGTCTGCACCCCCTCAGAATATGATGCCCTAGACAACTGCTTGTGGGTTGATTTGCACTGCCCAAATTACCCAGCCTGAATGAAGCCAGGGTGCCCTGACAGTGAAGCCAGAGTGCCCTGACAGTGAAGCCAGGGTGCCCTGACAGTGAAGCCAGTGTGCCCTGACAGTGAAATGCACCGGTGCCGAGTGTTTGCACTCTCCCGCTGTCAGCACATGCAAAGTTGTGAGGAATTATGAGCATGATCTGGGCCCTCCGTGTGTAACCCTGTGGCTCATACCAAGGGTCTGAATCACGCCTCTGCTCTATGTGTGTAGCACTTGCATGTCTTCCCTTCTCCCAGTGTCATGCGGGTTTCCTCATGTGGTCCAAATGCATGCTGCGAGGTTAACTGGCACTATAGCATGCATGTGTGTGTATTATGTTTATATTACATTGTGAGGACCAAATGACCCCACAAAGTGACAAACACCTGTTATTTTGACGTTGTGTGGACCATTTTTCAGGTCCCCACAAAGATCTGTGAATGCAATCAAAAAAGTAAAAATGCCAGAAGTTTCCCCATAGAAATGAATGGAGAGTCCCCACAAAGATATAATTACAAACCTCTGTGTATGTGTATGTGTATGTGTGGAGTCTTGTATTTTGTTTGGTTGCTTATGGTTAAGGTTTGGTTGGGTAGGGGTTATAGTCATCATGTTGGGATTGAAGAGTTTTCCCTTTAGAAATGGAGAGTCCCCACAAAGATATAATCACAAACCTGTGTGTGTGTGTGTATTTGTGTGCACTGTAACAGCCAGCCTCTCCAGGGCAGACCCCCGCCTTGTGCCCCATGCTGCCTGTACTCGGCTCCAGGTCACCCTGACCAGTATAAGCAGTGTAAAATGGAGATGGGCTCACATGTATAAGGATAAATGATTTAGATGGGGCAAGAGTGGATATCACTTAATGAATATGGCTGCTTCCTCACATTAGTGTGATGTGATTTCTTATTTAGCTCACATGTAAAAATAATTACAGGTTCATTTGTATGTTTTACATTAACATTTACATTATCTTCATAATGCATTCATTATGTATTCATAGAACATTCAGTGCCCCTTCATAATGTATTTACAATGCATTCATAAACATTCAGTGCTCCTTCAAACTGAATTTATAATGCATTCATAAACATTCAGGGCACCTGCATAATGCATTTATAATGCACTCATACAACATTCAGTGCACCTTCATAATGCATTCATAGAACATTCACAAGCAGCATGTATGTATACCATAACATCTTAACATACATTAACAGCTTTATATACTGTATGTATATGGGGTGGCATGGTGGTGCAGTGGTTAGCACTATTGCCTCACACCTCTGAGACCCGGGTTCCGGTCTCCGCCTAGATCACATGTGTGTGGAGTTTGCATGTTCTCCCCGTGGGGTTTCCTCTGGGTACTCCAGTTTCCCCCCACAGTCCAAAAACATGCTGAGGCTGATTGGAGTTGCCAAAATTGCCCGTAGGTGTGCATGTGTGAGTGACTGGTGTGTGAGTGTGCCCTGCGATGGGCTGGCCCCCCATCCAGGGTTGTTCCCTGCCTCATGCCCGTTGCTTCCGGGATAGGCTCTGGACCCCCCGCGACCCAGTAGGATAAGTGGTTTGGAAAATGGATGGATATATGTATGTACATATATGTAAATCCATCCATCCAGTTTCTATAACCACATGTCCTATTCTGGGTCGCAGCAGGTCTGGAACCTATTGGCGCAAGGAACAATGCAGAACAGGGCACAAATTCATGGCAGTGAACATTCACTAACACACCTATGGGCAATTTGGTAACTCCAATTCACCTGAGCATGTTTTTGTACTGTGGGGGGGAACTGGAGTACCCAGATAAAATCCCATGACATCATGGGGAGAACATGCAAACATCATACATGACCCACCATGCCGCTCTCACATATGTAATTATTTACTTATATTTTCCTGAGTGGGAATAAATTGGCAGAAACACTTTTTCCAATGATAAAAACAATTCTTTGCAATGCAGAGGGGAAACTGATAAAATAACTCTCTCAAACATTAGAGACAAAAATGTTTAAAATATTATAAAACACAATTAATTGTACTGCATAAAAATGAGTAACAATTATTAATGTATCTTGTACCACTTGATAAAAATGCCAAAAGTCCTTACGACTGTGGTTGCAGAACAAGACCAAGAGAGGAGGACCATGTGATGCTAGAAAAGGCATCATCAGACAATACAAAAAATGCAGTTAGGAATCACAGAACTACATACCTCTTTTAATATGCTGAATCGTGCTTTTAGACACCCTTTCTGTAGCGCCCCCCAGTGGCCAAACGCTAGCACCTCCTTAGCATGACGTAGAGTAGAACAAAAAATCACTATTCATTACACAAGTGTGTCAGTGGCAGAAGTGGGAATATGAATCGAAAATCTTCTTTGACAACCTGGC
Organism: Cyphomyrus plagiostoma; assembly: GCA_019775915.2. Lineage (NCBI taxonomy): Eukaryota > Metazoa > Chordata > Actinopteri > Osteoglossiformes > Mormyridae > Cyphomyrus > Cyphomyrus plagiostoma. The sequence goes on from JABFEA020000048.1 coordinate 2,291,254, forward strand.
TTAGTTATCCAAGTCCGTCAGTTACAGTAGAGTCCATTGGATACTCCCCCCCGCCGCCCCCCATCCTCACTGAAATGTCAGCAGAGGTCTGAAACAAAATCGAACTCCTTGAAGATGTTCTGCTCCTTGCGGGAGAGGGAACGTGGCTCCTTGGGAGGCGTCAGGGTGGGTACTTCAATTGTAAACTCCGCATCGAAGTTGCTGACGTCCTCCCTACCACCGATGGTAGGAACAAACGGTGGGTGCAGCCGCCTCTGCAGAAGATCCTCCCAGTCCAGCCCCTAAGAGCCCAGAGATGATGGCTGTAGTTTAGCACACACACATGCATTGGGGTTACATCCTGGTTTGAGTAATAATGTGCAAAGAGTAGAGGAACAGGCAGAGGGCAGTAGAGATCTCGCAGCTGGTATTACTGTGCACCATCAATCACTGATGGGTGTATCTCACTTTCCACTGGGTCTACTTAATGGTTTCTGCTATAACAAATAACCCCCTTACTTACACAAAAGCGGGATTTCTTCATGAGCCAGATAACTTAAGCCAAATGTAAGGATTGTCCTATTGCACAGTTTTCATGTTTGGCTTTGTCCAGCTAACTGGGAAACCCTGTTTTTTGGAATCCCCCCCAAGCCACAATAACACTGTTCACATTAATTTTTGGTGACATTTAGCAACAGGATAGTGCAGGATATAGGTACATAAAGCATGTCAGGTTGTGGGTATAAGTGAACTTGCGAGTTGAGCAGAATAAATCAGTGTCCCTCTTACCTCAAAGAAGGGCTGTTTCTTCACCTCCTCTGCGTCCGTCTTGTCTGAACCGAGCCGATGTTCTGGATCCTTCCTCAGCAGCTGCGGTTGACATTAATCCCCGTTACTATGGCAGCCTCAGTCCGACTGTAGCCGAACACCAAGCTTTACCACGAGGCCAGCAGGAGGTGAGCGGGGCTTCTCACCTTTTTAATGATGTCAGTGGCTTCAGTAGACAGGAACTCTGGGTAATGAACCTCGTCATTAACGATCCTGTCAAACACCTCCTCCTCATCGTCACCTGGGAATGGAGACTGAGACACAGACAGTCAGCCACGCACGTTACCAGCTCTTGCGTGTGAACTTTCTCAACAGTGACAAAGACAAATGCAGATTTATAAGGAATACGATCATAATATTTTCACTATGTTTTTCACTACTGTAGAATAAGCATGTTATGCCTACCAGCCCACCTGTTATACTGTATTATGCACAGTATCTGAAATATGCTCATAATTTATGTACATAATTTAATTACATTGATAGTCTTGATCGCCCTTGATTTTTTTGCATGACACCCCAAAGTTAATTCCTTGCGGTTGACATCAATCCCTGTTATTTGCCAACTGATTTTTCTGATTTATTCGGTAGTATTTAGATTTTTCGAAAAATACTGACCACAACCCTATAGTGGACAGATTCAAAGCATTGTGAAAAGCCATGTTCTTCATTATTGAGATTTTTTTGTAGAACAGAATGGTGATTTAGTAGCTTGATTCAGTTTGCAGACATGAAACAAATACATGGTTTGTTCTGTAATTTAAATGAGGAACATTTCACAGCCACAAGAACCAGTCTATTGTTCCCTGTCTCCCTGTGCACACAGAACCAACCTACTGAATGGCATGAGTGAGTTACAGGAGGCCAGAGGGCCTTGTACCCTGACCTGGCCCCTCCCCTGAAACATCCACAAGCATTTCACAGCCATCGTCTGTCAGTGTGGAACGTCCCGGCTGCCAGGTCAGATCAGCCTTTCCAAGACGGTTCCGCCTCTCACCTCTCCAGCCAGCATCTCGTACACCAGTACTCCCAGTCCCCACCAGTCCACAGCCCGGCTGTAGCTTGTGTCTGTCAGTATCTCTGGGGCCAAGAATTCTGGCGTGCCACAGAACGTGCTGGTTTTGTCTCCGTGACCCATTCCTGGGTAGAGGTTGGGAAAAGTTCAAAACAACCGAGTATCATTACTCTGACGGTATTTATTACTTCACAGAATGACAAGCATTAGCTCCCTATCTAATTTCCGGCACACTTGAAAAATATAAAATATATTACATATACTTTTGTCTGCACAGCACCCATTATTGTTACGACATGACCCTTACCAGCACTATAATCACATTACCTACCTTCTTTACAGAGCCCAAAGTCAGCTATCTTAACATAGCCTTCACTGTCCATCAGCAAATTGTCCAGTTTAAGGTCTCTGACAAAAATGTAAAAAATATGCATATAGTTGATTACTAGCAAGCACAGTTATTTAACCGCTGCGCCACCTAGTGGCCCCGGGATAAAAGTGTTGCTTACCGGTACACGATCTTGTGCTGGTGGAGGAACTGGAAGCCAAGGACCACACAAGCGGAGTAGAACCTGAGGGGAGGGAAAGAAAGAGAGAGACTCAGAGCACACAGCGGGGGTGGGGGGGCGGGATCTACAAACACAAAGTTGGCAAACACAAGGAGTCTGGCTGCTTCCCAAGTGTGCAGGTGCAGCTTGGCACGGCTACGCGTGGCACTGCCAGGCCGACGTGGGGTGGAGGGAGGTGCCTACATAGCCCGAGGCTCGGAGAAGACCTCAGTGTGGATGTGCATCATCAGATCCCCCCCTGCTGTGTACTCCATGACAAAGCACACATGTTCAGGGGTCTGGAAACACGCAAACAGGTTGACCAGGAACGGGTGCCGGGACAATGTGACCATCTCGAATATCCGCTTCTCGCACATCAGGCTGCAGAGTCAAATGAAGCGGGGAGAAGAAACTGGATGTAATCAGGGAAGAAACAGTATGAAATCAGAATCATCTATTCTTCTGCCCTTATATCCTATTCAAGCAGCGCCCTCTGGTGGGTCATATTGTAAAATTGTCACAGTCCTCAGGGGCTGAATATTTTTTTTTAACACACTTTAACATGCATCCCAGCACACATCACTCTCTTTAGACTCTCCACCTACAGTTAATTTAATTAGCAGACACTCTTTTCCAAAGCAATGTATAATTCAGAAAGCAGGGTCAGACGCTGGAGCACCTGGCAGTTAATTAGAATGTAGTGATCAGTGGTCATTGTTGACACACCACAGCACACAGTGCACAACAAGAAAATGTGCCCTCTGCATTTAACCCACATGTGACATAGCAGGGGGCAGCTAATTCAGCGCCCGGGGAGCAGTGCTTGGAGGTGGTACCTTGCTCAGGGTATCTCAGTGGTGCCTTGCTGGTCGAGGATTCGAACATGAACCCTTTCATTTAAAAGTTCTGCTTCCCTAACCATTAAGCCACCACTGCCCTGTTAAGGGCCGTGCTCAGGGGACCAGTGGTGACATCACTCTGCTGACCCTGGGATTTGAACCAGCAACCTTCTAATAACCACCACAACAACCGACTCTACTGAGCCACACACAGCCCCCACATAAGGAATATTGGAATATGGCGTTAAGCTCCTACATAAAAACTGTAACAATTTACATATATACACCCTTTGTGTACCTCTGTACCTCTCAATCTCGTCCCTTGCTAAGACATCTCCCTTCTTCAGGGCCTTGATGGCGTACACGCCGCCTGTCTTCTTATATTCTGCTAGCAGAACCTGTGATAGAGATGAGCTCAGAGTGGCAGGTGGACCAGCTGGCCGCAAAAAAAAGTACCCAGATTGGGGTCCTGATGCTGTACCTTTAAATAAGGTAGTTGCTATAGTTACGGAACATAATGCCAATGATAGGTTGAAAGAGTCCCCTATATACTTTCTGCTTAATATATTGGTGTATATACCTTGCCAAAATGCCCCCTCCCCAGCACTGCGACCAGCCGGAAGTCCTGCAGACGCAGTGCGATTCTCTTATGCCTCCTGCTGGGAAATGGTGAGAACCTTAAAAGAATAAGGGAACCCGTGAGTGACCGGCAGCTGGGAATGTACTGTCCAGGACTTATGTGCGGCAAGGAGGCAGGCGTACCTGCTCTGGGAATTCTGGGAGGGAGTCCGGCCCAGCCGAACAGGGGTACTCCCTGGGGAGGCGGGGGGCTCTGTTTCAGGGGCCTTTTCCAGAGAGGGCGAGACAGGGAGAGGTCAGGCATTACGGCCGGCCCCACAAGCACACTAAACTCTGCCGGCCCCCACAGACCCGCCACACTCCGCCGGTCCCCACAAACCCTCCACATTATGCCGGTACACCTTGCTTTCTCATGATTCCATCTGTTAATTTCATCCATCCATCCATCCATCCATCCACACATCCGCTTTCCCATGAATTATAATTTTCCCCATAAGTAATAATAACAATAGCTGCCCAATATTTAGAGTTAGCACTATCTTAGCAGTTTCTAGCATCCAATAGCACTCAGATATCAGGGTGTAGGTGCACAGCGCCCTTCTGTACGAACCTAATGCCTTTTCCATGGTATAATTTTTTTTTTGTTATAGGAACAACCAACAAAAGTGTCATTAAATTAATAAATGTAAATGTGAGAGAGTCCCAGTTCCCGTCAATTCAAACGTGTGGCTGGTGCTGAAGTGCGAATCAGTGCTGACCACCTCTATGGCTTCCCCCCTCCTCAGCTTTTGTTCTATAGGTGGTTTCTAGGTTACAAGCGGCTGCTGCAGGCAGGGCCGGCAGAATAGGGGATCGCCTGGGGGGGTCCAAATTATCTGCGGTGCGCAGGCAGTGAGATGATCATCAGTTTTCTTTGTCGGGGGGGGGGCTTCCAAATAAAGCTTTGTCTTGAGCCCCTGGAAAGGTAGAGCTGGTCCTGAGGTACTTTATGTCTGCTACTGTTATCAGTGTTTCAAGCATCTCTAAGCATCTTTCATTCCTGCTGTGTGTTGTAGCTGTTGGTTGTTGCTGTGTATTGTAGCTGTTGGTTGCCTTATGCTTGTTAATGGACTACTATTGCTGTTCCTGTGTTGCTTTAGCTTTGGCCTTTACCTGTTTCATTTTGACCCCCCATGGTGCTTTTATTTTGTCTGATTTTTGTATGTAATAAAGTCACTTTGTTTGTTGGAGTTCCTACATGGATTGTTGTCATACTTTGAATTGCCTCGCTGTAACAGATTGGTTACCTATGGTTAAGGTTAGGGATGGGTAGGGGTTAGGGTTGTTATTGTTGGGATTATGTTTGGGATTATGTTTATATGAATGCTACCTACCTGTGTTTTTGCCCCTGGATCTCGCTTGCTGTCACTCTTCCGTGCTAAATCTCTACTCAGGCTTGTCCTCCGCATTGAGCTCTCCCTGACATGCCAAAGATGCACAAAATGCATCAGCAAATGAATGTCCAAAGAAGCTATGAACAAACTACAAAGTTACAGGAGTAATCCAGGCACCAGGAGGCTGCAGTCTTAAACTGCCTAAACTGTTTCAGTAAAATCAAAGTGTCAAAGTACAACAGGCCTTGGAAAGAAAGTGAACGACGTTACCGCGAGCTTTGTGAAAGTGAGGATGGGCTGATCGCGGGGATGTGATTCCTCAGCAGCCGCACCCACGTGGTCACGTCCATGTTCATCTGCCGGGCATGCAGCAGTGCCCTGCCTGCACAGAGCCAAGCACGTGTAAATTCACCGAAAGCCGAGAAGAGGCAGTAACACTGTCTGGCCGCTAGAGGCCAGCATTGCACTGTGTCTAAAATAACGTTTAAAAGTCGGATCACAGTAACTGTTTGAGGATGCATGAAATACAGGTCGTCGTCGACTTACGACCATGATTGGTTACGACTGACTGGTCGTAACACGATTTGGTCGTAAGTCGCAT
>JABFEA020000048.1:2301651-2315788 GCA_019775915.2 Cyphomyrus plagiostoma
TTTCCCTAAATAAGGTAATATTCCGTACACCACCTCCATGTCCCTAAATAAGGTAATATTCCGTACACCACCTCCATTTTAGGATCACATTTCCCGTAACCCATTTCATTTTACACACTTTGCATTTGATTTTCCTCCTCTCTGATCCTTTTAATCACCCCATGTGCTGCTTTGGACCCTCCTTGCCAGCTAGTGAGAAGGATGGAGGCAGAGATTTAGTGTTTTTTAATTTCAGTTTTGGAAACAGTGAGCAGACATGGAGGCCTGGTTAGGCAGCCTGGCTGCCAGAAAGACAGACGCACAGACACAGAGAATCAGTGTTGGACAGATGCACAGATGGCTGGATGAAAGGTCACGGGGACTGGCAGACCAATGGGGAGCTGGACAATGGGGAGCTGAGCAATGGGGCAATGAGGAGCTGAGCAGTGGGGTGCTGAGCAATGGGGAACTAAGCAATGAGGACTGGAGCAGTAGGGAGCTGAGTAATTGGGAGCTGAGCAATGAGGACCTGAGCAGTGGGGAGCTGGACAATGGGGAGCTAAGCAATGGGGGGCTGAGCAATGGGGAGCTGAGCAATGGAGAGCTGAGCAATGGAGAGCTGAGCAGTGGGGTGCTGAGTAATGGGGAGCTGAGCAGTGGGGAGCTGAGCAATGGGGAGCTGAACTGTGGGGAGCTGAGCAATGGGGAGCTGCACAATGAGGAGCTGAGCAGTGGGGAGCTGAGTAATGAGGAGCTGAGCAATGGGGAGCTGGAAAATGGGGAGCTGAGCAGTGGGGAGCTGAGCAATAAGGAGCTGTCCAATGGGGAGCTGAGTAATGGGGAGCTGGACAACGGGGAGCTGAGCAGTGGGGAGTTGAGCAATGGGTGGCTGAACAGTGGAGAGTTGAGCAATGCGGGCTGAGTAATGGGGAGCTGAGCAATGGGGAGCTAAACTGTGGGGAGCTGAGCAATGGGGAGCTGCACAATGAGGAGCTGAGCAGTGGGGAGCTGAGTAATGAGGAGCTGAGCAATGGGGAGCTGGAAAATGGGGAGCTGAGCAGTGGGGAGCTGACAATAGGGAGCTCAGCAATAAGGAGCTGTCCAATGGGGAGCTGAGTAATGGGGAGCTGGACAACGGGGAGCTGAGCAGTGGGGAGCTGAGCAATGTGGAGCTGAGCAGTGGGGAGCTAAGCAATGGGGAGCTTGGCAATGGGGAGCTGAGCAGTGGGGAGCTGCGCAGTGGGGAACTAACCTTGCGTGTCGTTAGCATGCCTGGCTTTGTGGATCTGCATGCGGATGATGTCGATCTTGGTCTTGCTGTCCTGCAGCATCTGCTGTGTGGCCTGGAGCAACTTCTTGTCCTAGTGGAAGGAGGTTCAAGAAATCACTGTTGCAACTGTATGTATCATATCTATCCATCCATCCATCCATTCACATACCCGCTTTCCATTTCTCCACATAAACAATTAGCTGAGGCCTGGCTCCTCAAACTCAGGTTTAAACTGCAGATCAGTTAAGAATGAAAATGGGTTCAGCACAATGGTGACCCATTACGTACACATTAACATTCATTATACTACGGCACTGTGGAGTTTGTGAATATGAGAGCCGTGGCAGGCGGCCGACATGTACCTTGGTGGAGCCTCTGGTGTAGACGGGGATCATGTTCTCGGCACCCTGCTTGACCTTCAGCTCGATGTTCAGCTGCCGCTCCAGCGCCACGATGAGGTCCCGACTCTCGGCTGAAGGGCCAGGCGTGGGGAGGGTGCGGGGGGCACCTGCAGACGCTGACACACACATACCCCCTCCCCGACTCAGCAGACCTTCACGGGTTACTTTTATCTGCAAATGATAACACAACACAGCGCCCCCACCTGGGCTTACCATGCGCCTCCTCTGAGCCCTTCACCATGATGTGAGCATCCAGCTCCTGCAGGTCAGCCTGCAGGCTGTCCAGGCGGCGGCGGGAGCTGCGCAGCTGCCCGTCCACCAGCAGGGCGCAGCGTCGGTCCGTGGTGACGCGTTGCAGGTTCTCGGCGCCGGCCTTGATCTTCAGCTCGCGCCGGATCTCCCGCCGAATGCTGTCCCGTTGGGCGTCCAGTCGCCGCTGAACGCTGCTGTCCACCAGGTCTGAGCCATGGTCCAAGGCCAGCTCCTCCAAGACAGACACCCTGTCCTGGTTCTTCTAGGGTGGAATGAGATGGGGGGTAGAGAACGGCGTTACCTCATCATTGCTTTATTCAGGTGTAGGGGGGCAGTGTTCTAGGTACCTCACACTTTTCACTTTTCAGGGGACCCTTAAATGGGGGCTGTCTGCCTCAGTGGATTTAGAGGCTGGGTTAAAAGGCTGGGTTAAGAGGCTGGCCTCACACTGAACTATACTTCGGCTCTGGAGTTAGGTTCAACTAGCTTAACTAGGCTTGCACAACGCGTGATGTTGATACCGACATTGCACGTTATGCACATGCAGTCGTCACATCTCAAGGGCTGCGGTAGTCAGTTGGGTTTTTGTTAGGACATTTTTACTCTGTCATAGAGGAACACAATTTAGGACCAAAAGGTTCGTTTTCGGCTGTATGGAAATACTTGGGATTTGGCACAATGTTGAACAAAAGCAAGTGATTTGCCAGCACAGCTCATGGCAACATCACCAACTTATTTGACAGAGCTTTGTTGGTAGTTCATAACAAGTTCTACTCGGCTATAGCTTATTTTGGGTCAATTTTAAATTATTTTTTTATTTTATGAATTTCGCAATATGTATTGCAAAAAATTTGAAATTCTGCAATTCGACATTTTTCCCAGTATCACTCATTCCTAAACTGAAAAAAGAGGAACTTCAATACCACCACAGTTCAGCCTATGGTAACGGGGGGAAGGAGGAGGGGGTCACTGGCTGCCTGACATGGCTGTCACTTTGGGGGAATAAAGATTGAGCCTCAGTGGGCCTCACAGAAAAGTTCAGAGTCTCACAAGCCCATTTCTGCGGGAAACAGGGCTAAGGAGGAAAGGGAGGGCTGCTTGCAAAATGCACAGTAATAATCACATGACCCCAGATGCAAAACCAACGGAAATGAAGAGTTATTTATATATCTGGGCGGTGTGATCTTGTGAACGGCATCACTGCACCGCACTGCACCGCATTTCACAGGGCGGTGGGGGGGTAGGTAAGCAAGGGCACATGGAAATGGGAAGACCGCATTACACTTCACAAAGAGCTACCCAGAAGAGCAAGAGGAAGGAGCCAGCATATAACAGGCAGGGGGCTTGGAAATCACCTAGAGAGCCACGGTACAACGGCCAAACAAAAGACCTCAAACATCACCAACGTGCAGAAGTGAACTGGAACCACGTCCGAGGCTGGAGAGACGCATCATCAGCTGCGTCCTGCTTCGTTTTTAAGGGAAGTAAAGAGAAGAGAAGCAGAGCCACAAAGCTATTGTCAGACTACAGTCGCCCTACCGCTTTTACAGTTTCCCAGGACTTGGTTTGACCGGCGATCGCGATCTGCTCTGGCCAGCCGTCCGAAGCACCGCCAGCCATGACCCAATCAGCATCTCCTCCTCAGAAACATCGCGCTGCAGAACCCTGCCCTACTTACGTCTCAGGTTCAGGTCTAAACCCGAACGCCGGGAGAGATGAAAAGCTGCTACCTTCTCTGGAGGTCAAGGAGTGAGCGAGCTGCCGCACATGCGGCTAACGGTGCCACTTCCTGTTTTGCTGGGCGGAGAAAAGGGGGCGAGAGAGAGCGAGGGAAGGAGAACGCAGTGAAGCACGCGCAGGCGGGCGCCACGTACAGTTTCCCTACCTATCAAAGACTGTCACTTAAGAATGAAGTGAGGCTTAAAGGATCCTTAGCGAGATTAATTTCTTTTGCAAAATAAACACGCCCCTGTTTGCTATGTAGTGTGCCAGCATCAACAATTATAAAACTAGCAGAACTGATATTACTGGTATCTGCGTTATTGTTCATGTCTATATATTACACTGTATACACATAATGCACTTAATGAAAACACGAGACTCCAGTAAACAGTACGGTGTAAATGGTATAGTCAGGACACCTGTTCTTTCTCAGCATGACACACGCACACACTCACGCACAGAAGGTAGAGATAATAGTGTCATATGGGCAGCACCACAACAATGCTATTAAAAAACAGTGTTGCAAATCAGAGCATTTGGCCCCTGACCTCTTTGTGATTAAGCAACAGGGTACCCAAGTGCAGAAGTGCCAGTGTGCAGAGAGGAACAGCACAAGTGAGAGACACGGAAACCGATGTGGATGTGCAAACACTGATAGTGGCAAATAGTGGCAAACACTGCTATACATAGCAGCTCATAATGTAACATAAAAAGATGAGTTCCAATTTAACATTATGTATCTAACTTGATAACTGACTTGATAACTTTAATACATGCAAACTTAAGCCAGTGTGCCATTCTTGGTATCAAAATCCTGCAGAACACAATAAATATAAAACAGCCACCAGGGGGCACAGTGGTTTAGGTCCCCACACTACACTAACATACACAAAGCCATTGATAGACGACTGAAATTGCTTTGGGGAAACAGAGAAACGCAAACATGGAGCACAGATACACAAAATGCACACAGGAACCCAAACAGACTTAGTAACAGCTGTTGGTCAAAGCAGGAAATGAAAAAAAAATACTTCCTACGCCTGCACAGTAATGCCACGGGATTTCAGTCACATACACTCCTGCAAAGAGAGAGAGTTAAGAGAATCCACCAGACACCCACAGCTCACAGCCACCTCAGCCTGAAAAGAAAGATTACCTACATCGAGAACGATCCCCATTCATTCTGCACAGCCAAGCTCCTTGTGTCAGCGCGGGAGGTCTGGGTCTTAGGTCACTAGATAAGACCTGCATGTAGCTCTCTCCGTTGCCGTCTTGCTTGTGTACACTGCTCGCCACGGCATACGGAACTGGTCACTGTGATTGAGCGCTCTTAAAGCGACAGTACCAGTGTCCAGAACACGTCACCGTTTTCATGGAATACGCTGCTGGTATGTCGCAAGGCAGTAAATGACTAATGGGCACACCTCTTTGGTGTCATTTAAATAACAGCAAGCAAATAAAAATGAAATGCAGGATTAATGATTCCAGGCGGGGAATGGATGTTCACCATTGAGGAGTTTAAATATTTTGGGGCAGAAGGAGTTCAATTCCTTTAAGATACAGGCAGTCCCCGGGTTAAGAATGTCCGACTTACACTGCATACAAACGAAATACCATAAAGCCTATTATATTAAAATTTCGGTTTAAAAAATGGCTCGTAATCACGAACGTAGGCACTACTTTGTGACGCACATGAAAACATCGCGCAGCTTCAGTGGTTCTTGAGGTACAACACATACAGTACCGTATCGTTACTTTTATTATTACTGTATAATCATCACTATTACTTTTAGCACTTACCCACAAATTCGACTTAAAGACACACCTCGGGAGCAGATCTTGTTCGGAACCTACGCAGCGCCTGGAGTGCAGTTTGGAAGCTTAATTTCTCCTTAAATTTTGCTCAAGTTCCCTAGACACCTAAATATTTAATGTAAAACGTACTAGAAATAATAACAGCCTAAACAACCCATCCAAATTAATGATATAAGGAATAGCGCTAGTGCTAAATTAATGGCGACTTAATTACAAACGCATTTAAATACTTATTTTTGATGTATAGGCCTACTTCAAACTCAGAATTTGTGTTACTTTACTCGCTACATTTATTATTCAAATTTTAGAAAAGAAGACTATTTTGAATTGTTCCCTTTCTCTGATAATACTTCCAGTAGGCCGAACCCCTTAACATGCACCAGTGGTGGCGGGTGAAACCTGGATCGACGTGAAACCCGGCGAGCGGTAACCGTGCCCATATTATTCCTATTAAAAATGCAGAATTAATGGAATTGAAAAGCTTAAAAGTTACTGCTATAAAAGCAAGACTGCAGTGACAGGGATCGACCGCTAATAAGTGATCGAGTGAGGCTGAGACAAAGATTGTTGTTGATTTGGGAGGATAAATTTCACATTAACGGATTCAGTTTACTGAAGAGAACACGAGCGTCTGTGCAAGTTTTATTTTTTAAAAAACCTCTTTTCCTTTGTTTGGATTAGATATCCTGCCCACCGATCGAGGAGAGGTTATACTGCTGATACCTACCTTAGAAGGATACTCAAATAAACACGAAATAGAAAGTGCGCCATTTAGTAGGATATTTTGGCCCCTTTACATAATTACAGGTCTTATAAAAGTAGGTTATCTGTGCAAAAAATATAAAATTATAACTACAATATTACAATAGCGCACATGCTGCATGTAGGCCTATTGCCTACGACCTAAATTGTGTAATATCACATGTATAATACATTTTGGGATTTATGATCCATTACCTGAAACTGCGATTCATCTGTTTAATTCATTAATTTTATTACCATAAATGCGGTTAGTATACAAAGTACCCTACTTATTGTAGATAATTATACTATAACATGTATACCGTATAATTATAGGCTTTTATAAAATACACTAAGACATAAGCTGGAAATGAGTTAAACTGTATTATTCCAGGACCGTTAGATATTCAACTGCGAATTTACATTTAAAAGGCACAGTTTTTTCACAAGTAAAGAACTAATTCTTTAAATTATCTGATAAAAAATATTTATGTTTATAACAATAGAACTTTATTTAAATAGTTATCAACAAGGTCAACATTAAAAACAAGTCTTTTGTGTGTACCATAAACGACGACGCAGTAGCGCTACGCTCCGGAAAGTTGAGCTCTGCCGCTCCTTTCCCGCCACAATGAATGGCAGCTCTGTGCTGCTGGTTCGCCCCGCTGACGGGCATACCGCTATTTCCTTTCCTTTTTGCAGGGAAATAAAGTACTTAGGCTGCATTTCAAGCTTGTACTTTATGATAAAATCTGCTTTTACTTCGACTGTTGCTGGAAGAATGAGACTGAATTAGGCTCAGATACGCTTTTGATGAGTCAAAACCATTTAGCAGAAAAGAACCGCTCAGGTGCCTGTTGTGAGTGAATAGCCTCGCGCCTTGCTAAGGTCTTTACACACGCATCTCTCAGATACTAACAACACTAGCATGGTATATATATAGCGTTTATAGAGTAAAAAAAGAAGTGACACCTATGACATACTCTCAGTTTCAGTCTTATTCATTCCCCCAAACCCCTCCCACGCCCTAATGATTGTCCTCTCCCAAATGGATTCTGTTCCTATTCCTCTGTCCTTTGGCAGTCCTCCATTGTGACATCATCAGTACCCACAGATATTCTATTCAAACATGAACTGCAGGGATGAGGTCATGCTTTTGGAATGCAGACCCCCTCCACGCCCGAGTTAACTGAAAAAGCCCCCCAAAGAAAGAGACCAGAACAAGTCATTCGTTCTCTCCCCACTCTCTCAGGGTCCTAGTGTGGCATGCTGTCCCACCCCCGACGACGCTGGCCCCCCTCTCAGGCTCTGCTCACATGACCACAACACAAGTACCTTGTGTGAAAGTCCCTCATGGCCCTTTGAATAGCACACACTGCCGTCTCCCAGCTTTGCCTCGTTAAACTTTGCCCCAGAGAGTGTATCTCTTGTCTTTCTCACCCACACCTCAAAAAACAGTTTGGATTCAAAGCAAACGGTTGAGGGGGGGGTTGCAAGGGTCACTCTAACAAAATAAATGAACCAACAACATTGACCACATTTCCTCATTTCCAGTGGTGTTCTCTTTTCTTCCAGGGCCCATTAGTGCCAGTAATTGTCACACATCTCCAAAACCGAGCACAAATTATTCTACAATCACAATACTCTGTGTGCCTAAGATCATTGAAAAATTTCCTGGGCTGCAAATTTGTGTTCTAGGAGCAGATTGTTTTTCTAACAGCTGGTAATAGCGGTCTGCCACAACAGAGGATTTACCTGTATATTATAACAGAGAAATGCTGTGGAAAATTAGCAAAGGGTACGGAATGCCCGTCATTGTGGACCCGTCAGTTCTAGGGCAGAAAACTTGCACATCTGTTGCATCAGGAGGCTGTAACATGTGGCGTTCACTGCATGCACTAAAACTCAAAGCCTGAGGACTAATGGTGTGTTCCATTTGAACTCAGAAGTCCAAGTTCCTAGTCAATATTTTCAACCAGAACATCCCCTGAAATCGGAATTCCGACTCGGAAAGTTGGAAGAATTTCGGCAACCCCGATCTCAGAATTTAAGATGGGTGCAGCCTTCGTCAACAGAAGTGAAAGCTGTAGTTAATATATTGTTCATTGGCAGTTATGTATTATTTGTGTCTCATTAATTCGGTTGTGCACACAGTACTGTCCAACCGCTATCTACGCACCGACATGTTGTATTGGAATGCAGTAAACTCGGGGTGTAATGTCATTCCCAGCTCTTACTTCTGAGGAAAATGGAACAAAGTATACCACCCAATAAGATGTGCTCACTCTGCCCTCAGTGAAGGGTGCCTCCCTTGGGAGCACGTGGCAGCTCTGTGTGGGGAGAAGCAATTGACAGAGGTAACTGGCAGTGGGAGAGCTGATTGGGGGCAGAATTGGTGGCCATAGGTGCATCTCCAGGGTGCCCTCAACACCACCAGGGAGGAGGAGCTTGGGGGGATAATGAACCCCAGGCAGCAGGAGGGTGTAGGTAATCAGCTGCTGGACAATGTCGATTTTCATGCACCTGATCAGGTCTGTGGAGGAGCGGAGGGCGGTGTCTGAGAAGGTATTGTGGAGCAGCTCTGTTGAATCACAGCTTGGGACCCCGTCTTCACTCCTCCTCCTTGCTGGTCTCTATGACCTCATAGATGGTGCAGGGGCTGCAGGATGGGTGGAACACTGGTGTATGAGCTGCTCCTGGGGCTCATGGTTGTGTTTGTGTCACCACTGACTGCGTCGCGGTTGACATTGAAGGAGGTCCCATCTATGACGACCCAGAAGCCTCTGCTCCTCCTTCAACTTCAGCCTATCCAACTCTAATAGTTCCTGTCTTTCTAATCCAGGGATTCCTAACCTGGTCTGTGAGGACCCGCAGCCGGTCCATGTTTTTGCTCCCTTGGCTTGGGGCTTCCTTGCTAGTGAAGCGCCACCGTATGTGGGATCACCTCCACCCACATGTGATTTTTGCTCCACCCTGTGGGACATACGAGATTACCTAATCTGAAAAAAATGCAGGCCACTCTGCTAAATGATGATCTTCTTAACTTTAAACATGTCTACCACCTGTCGCACTAATATATCAAACCCCCCGATGCTGCTTCCTCTTTCATCAGATTCTTTTTTAAAAGGGATGTAGTCCTTCAGGACTGTGGCCATCAAGGATTAGCGCTCCTCAAACCAGGGGGAGGGAAGTATGAGGTTAAGTAGTGGAAAGGAAAAGGGCAGAGGATGGGAATCCAGGACTTACAGAAGCTACAGGAAATTAGATATAAGACAACAGATGGCGAGCATCAATTGTCCTGGTAATTTTCCAAACAACATTAAAAGGGTCACAACAACATGAATAAACAACCAATCGGCCGACACTGACTGCACTCGTGCTGTTCTCAACTAACTGGCTTGAAATAACTCAAAACATTGAAGGTGATGACTGTTCATGGTCAGAATGTCGCTGAACGTAGGACAAAAGACACAAGCTAGGAGAGGATTTTCTTTATGCCGCAGCTTTTTGCCTTTGTTTGGGAGAAGACGTCTTGGTATTTACGACTGCCGGGGATATGGTGGAGCTATGACAGATCTTGTTGTGCTTAATCTGTCAGCTTTTGGGACATGCATACATCGCATCTATCCATGGCTTGTATATATTAAATATGGAAATAGGTGGGGGTAGCTTCACATCTCCGCGGCTGGAGTTGGAGTGTGTGGCGGTCTGTGGCCCACCCTTCCCCCCCACCCCCCACACTTCATAGCCGTGTTCCCAGCAATAGATTCCCATCTCACTGCATCTCTACATCAGAAGGGTTAGTAATGTAAACGATGGGTGACTATTGTACACAGACCTTAAATCGCACCTGAAATGAGTCTCAGTGAATTTTAGGGTTGCTTAGCAACCAGGGGCTTCATAGGGAAGGGAAGGACAAAGCAGAGAAGATGGATTCCATGTATTCAGATGATGAAGGAAGGCAAGCAGAGAGTGACTCAAACTGTATAAATTATAGGGGACTGAAGGAGGGTAATCACAGATTTCCATGCATTTGCCCCCTTTAATGTGGTTCCACCATGCTGGAAGATGTATAGGTTACTGATAGTGGAGACCAGTAAAGGGACAAACGGACGTTCTCTCAGTACTCTGGACTTACAGAATCCCAGTGTGTGTGGCAGCTTAGAAGACCAATCAGAGACGCACACGTGAGGGGTGGACACGAGGTACAGAAAAATGAGGACAAGGACAAGGGTTTTTTATACCAAGATTCTGCATTTAATACCATTTCACAGACCAGTTTAAGTTCCAATTGAAAATACCATTGCTTTGAGTTCAGGCGCACGCGAACACAAATATCCTTGTCGTCACAGATTCAGGAAATCCTGCCATCGTTCTACGCTGTTTCCTGAGATTTTGCGATCCAGCTTCATAGCAAAGTTTCCTACGACTTAAATGTCTTAATTATATAAATTGCAAAATTACAAAGAGAACTTGCGCTGCATGTCTGAAATGTGCCAGAAGTCCCATACTTTTTAATGAAGTGTTCCAAGATTTGAAATTATGTCGAGAAAACTTTAGGTAGTTTGGTCTGGTGATTCTGAAAAAGTAGCAAGGATAATGAAGCCTGGGGGGAACATTAAAAGGAGTCCGGGGACCTTTTAAAAGCTGCTTTCCAGAAAATATGAATGATAAATATGGAGCCTTCTATATACTGCAGAAACCTAAGATCCTAAAACTTGCCAGTTCAGCTTCCCTACACAACTAAAAATAAAACTGGCCATGGGGAAGAAAGGAGAGTTGTGCTAAAATTTTAGTCAAAGCTAAAACGGCATTGTTTTTGGAATCAGAACAAATTTAAGTAAAGATACTGATTCCCATAACCAGAAACGGGTACACGAAGAAAAGACAGGTTTTCGAATCTCATAACATGGAACAGAAATAAAATAGACATACAAAAAAAAAACAACTTTGTTTGGTAAAAACAGTAGGATAATTACACAAAAGGTAGAGTCCATTCCGTTGTATTCTGCCCCCTCCCAAAAACAGTCCTTAAGTGCCCCTAACCACCCCTGAACCCTTACATAACAGACTGTTCAATCCATGCCAGTTTAGCTGATCCAATATGCAATAAGCCAAGAAGAATACAGACAAGTAATTGTAGTAGCTATTGAACGTAGAGAAGTTGAAACCATTGACTTAATTATGACCACAGTAGTAACATCACAGAAGTAGTGGCATGGATACATCTAGTAGATTAATCCCCTCATTTTCTTAAGCGCCACCTCTTACCTTCCCTGCTTCTACAACATCTATCCCAGCAGCAGGAAGAATGAGGAACAAGGGGGCAGAAATAGGTGCATCACACAGGTGGAACTATACGTTACCTGCCAGCGCGTTATCTGTTTTATCACAAATGGCAGTGAAATAAGGAGGCTGGGACTCAGAATCCTCTCCAGAAGTGTGGTGGTGTGGGGAGAGGTGTCCATCAGCCTCCAGCGGCCCTGTGGAGCTCAGGATGCCAGGAAATCCTATGTCAGACTTCCCTCTCAACAGATACTGCTCCTCATCTGGGTCGACCTCTTCCTCCTCTTCATCTTCCTCTTCCTTGACATTTTCCTCATGATGACATAGAGGCAGAAGAGCTACTGGGGAGCCTAGGTGATCATCTATATGTCCTGTGGCAGCAGACATAGTCAACTCCTGGACTAGACATGGATCCTTTGTGTCCTCAAGCAGCTGTTCCTCATTCTCCAGAGAAAAGAGACCTGGGCT
Source organism: Cyphomyrus plagiostoma (assembly GCA_019775915.2). Taxonomy (NCBI): domain Eukaryota; kingdom Metazoa; phylum Chordata; class Actinopteri; order Osteoglossiformes; family Mormyridae; genus Cyphomyrus; species Cyphomyrus plagiostoma. The sequence goes on from JABFEA020000048.1 coordinate 2,313,586, forward strand.
TTTGCCACAGCTTTCAGCTGTGGAGTGGGCATTGGATGTGGGACAGTCGAAGGCGTAGGAGGGTACAGAGGCAGCAGACTGAGGTGTCCCCCCATCTTCCTCACCTGACTCGTCTAGCGCTGGTTGGTCCTTACCATCCAAGTTTGCGTTGTCAGTAATGTGGGAGCTGGGGTTATTGATATGAATTTCCCCTTCATTGTCACTGGCCTCATCACCTGAAGAAGACTGTGAGGAGGGAGCTGAAGTGTGTGCAGTTGGAGGGTCGCCCATAACCTCATCAGCAGGGAGAGTCTCAGCTTCCTCTTCTTCACCTTCCACGTCCCCCTTTTCTAGGTGGATGCCGAGGTCCTGCTCGATGTCGGGTTGGGCTGGGGGTACAGGTGTGCGCTGCTTGTCCTCCGACCGAGATTCCACGCCTGAGCTGCTGTCATAATCGGCGAGCTCTTCCGGTGTCCCTGTCTCGCTGCCGCTGCTGCAATGAGCTACCTGCTGAGCGTCTCCCAGGGATCTTGGTTGGCACCCTGGCATCACAGGCCTAGAAACTTCATCCAGTGGGGATTTATCAGATGCCTGGAGGAGAGGCTCTTCCTTTCGTAATGTGCTTCCAAAATCTAGCCAAGCAGGCTGGGCAGGTAGCACAGGCTCAAGTGACTTGTCCAGTGGCTGGCTGGCTGCTATTAGGGGTAGTTGATCCCATGGTCCTGTGGAGACAGGGGGCAGTGACGGGGTCAGATTTAGGTTATACAGGCAGTGTTCCTCCTCAGCATGGTCATCCTCTACAACATTCTCATAGCTCTCCAGTCCACTTTCTGTGACAACCTCACTGGCCATCTCTACATCTTCATCCTCTTCCTCATCTTCATGTGGTAACCCTCGGCGGTCTTCTGCTCTTTCAGACCCTACATCCATGTCATCCTGTTGATCTACTTCCTCATCCTCTTCCTCCTCCTCATCATCATCCTCTTCCTCTTCATGTTTTTCTGGAGTTTCTTGCACAGAATTATAACAGAGAGCCACAGAACATACAACTGCACCCTCTTCCTCCTTCAGGTTGGTCTCACCCAGGATGCATGCACCATCCACATCTTCAGGCAAGATAGCTATATCCTGCTCTAGTGTCTTTACGTGACTCTTACTTAGGTCTATATTGCCCATATCCACTGTCGAGGGACTCTGAAAACTTACACAGCTAATCAGGTCAACAGACTTCGTTGGGAACTCCTCCTTCTGCCAGCTACTGCTCATCTCTGACATTTGCAGACTAAACTGTGCTTCTTCTGTCTCCTCCTCTTCCATAAGAGGAATCTGTGGCGTGGAATCATTATGCTGAGATAGATACCCTATCAGCTTATCTTCCGGTTCCATCAAGCTGGCCTTCTCCTGGTTACTGGTTCTCTCTAGAGCCCCTAACAAGTCAGGTGTACTCAGTATCTGGGTCCCATGGTGACAGTCATTCACATTTGTTGCATCTATAACTGGGTTTGAGAGACCCTGGACTGCTGTGCAGCTGGTCAGATTGGTAAACTCTGTTAGGTATTCCGCAATAGGCTGGCTCTTTCTCTCCAACTCCTGTGTATCATTTTCCTCTTCCTCTCTTCTCTTTTCCACTGCGATATCTGGCAGTAGTTCTGAATGACGAGATGGGGCTTCAAATATTTCACATTCCTTCCCTTTCACCCTGGCTTCCATCAAACTCAAGGTTCTCTCTGTAGTCTCCAGCAAGTCGAAAGTGCTGTGATGCTGTACTTCCTGCTGACTGCCCTTCACATAATCATCATCTTCATTATCATTGCTATCATCATCCTCACCATCATCATCATCATCATGAACATGATCAGCATCAAGCTCTAAATCTGTCCTCATTGGACCCTGGAATCCTGAGCAGTTGGTCTCAGCTGGGAACTTCTCCATGAGCTGACTACTGCATACCTCCTGCAGCTGCAAACTGAATTCCACCTCCTGCTCAACCCGATGCTTCTCTTCCTCCTCCTCCTCCTCCTTTTCCTGCTCCTCCTCCGATTCATGCTTCTCTTCCATCTTCTCCTCCAACTGCTGTTGTTCCTTTTCCTGCTCCTCCTCCGATTCATGCTTCTCTTCCATCTTCTCCTCCAACTGCTGTTGTTCCTTTTCCTGCTCCTCCTCCGATTGATGCTTCTCTTCCTTCTTCTCCTCCACCTGCTGCTGCTCTGTTTCCTGCTCCTCC
>JABFEA020000048.1:2317834-2335602 GCA_019775915.2 Cyphomyrus plagiostoma
GTGGGTGTGTGTTGGGGCGGCTCCGGGGGGGGGCGGGGGGGGGGGGGCGGGGGGGGGGGGGGCGGCGGGGGGGGGGGCGGGGCCCGCCCCCACAAAAGCGACAGACTAAGACCTTGCAGATTGTCTGTGCCTTCCTCTGACATTTAGCCAAAACGATTTAGGGAAATTTCACAAAGAACTAGGGATAAGTGTGCAGTCCCAGAGGGGCCGTCACATGCCCTGGGCAGTAACCCTCTCTTCTTTCCCCATTCATTTTTCCAGTTCTCCAACAGAACTGTCATTTCATTACCAATCTGCGATGCCTCAGATCCCTTCTGGATTTCCCCTAGAGCAGGACAGCTGAGTTGATGGGGGCGGGGCTGGGCAATGATGGGGGCGGGGCGGGGCAATGCCCAGTGGGTAAGGCCTCTGTACTTGTGATCGGAAGGTCACCGCTTCCAGTTCCGGCCTCAGCAAAATAGCCACATCTCAGTGGGGCCTTTAAGCATGGCCCTTGCCCCCCCCCGCCCAAAAAAAAGCTCCAGGGACACCAGATAAATAGCTGATCCTGCACTCAGACCCCAAGCTTTGCTCTTAGTTTTGTATATTTGTGTTTGTCTCTCAATGGACAGCAAGACAGGATATGCAAAAAAGCAACCTTCCAGTGATCCCGAACTCAGGCAAATGGCAAATAAAGCGTAATTGTCATTAATGGGAGCAGCATGGATGCCGCCCCCAGCCTGGGTGACTTCTCTAATTGCCCCACTAGTGGGCCTCATCCGTCACAGGCTACCTGGCAGCTTGGGGACTCCTCACACACTTACTCACATAACACCCGCAGCGGAAATGTGACTCCTGTAACAAACACAAATTTACCATCATCATTAAAAAAAACCCTATTATTCATTATTTTTGGTTAAACTCGGCAGATGAGCAAGAACGGGCACATTACAGGATATCAGATTCTTACGGTTTAGTAATTTCTGGCAGCTTAGAGAAAAACATTAGGCTATTATTTACAGGGATGACTCAGTTGACATGGGACAACCGGTAGATTAATCTAAAGGGCAGGGTGAGTTGTGGGAGCTGGTAAACGGCAGGATGAGACCTGAGCAGGGTGTGAGTTACACCCCCTCAAAATGCGTACCTCTCCTGGACTCTGGAAACTGCGAACCGCGCCCAACTATGGGCTGGATTGAGAAAGGCTGGTATGAAGGGAGGGTTAGATGCCAAACAGATGGCACGGGTGGTAAGATATTCACGTCAAGGCTCTTCAAATCCGGCCCTGGAGGCTGAAGGCTTTTCAGGCTTGTGTTTAATCCAGCTGTCCCTAAAGACCTCCCTAGTTTATGGCAATGCCCAGTACCACACATAGGTGACCTAGATCTATCATGAATGGAGTTTCACAAAAAAAACATAGTGAATGACCAGTGCATAGCACCAAATTTAGAATTGAAGTTTCCAGTTGCCAATTTCCATCCATCTATTTTCTGTAACTGCCTGTCGTATTCATGGTTGGGGGCGGGGGGTACAGTGGCTATGGGTACAAGGCAGGAAACAACCCAGGATGGGGCGCCAACCCATCGTGGCGCACAGTCACACAGCAGTCACTCACACACCATTCACTCACACATACCCACGGGCAATTTGGTGACTCAAATTAACCTCTGCATGTTTTTGCACTGGGGGGGGGGGGGGATCAGATTTAGTTGGAGAACATGCTATCACCACAAACATCAAGCCATGACAGAGACTCGAACCCTGATCCCTAGATCCCTTGTACATTTAGCTTTCAAAAACCATATGGGAGATGGGGGGTGTCCCAGTACAGCTTAATGCCTAGCAACACGCCTGTCCCAGAGGTATAAGGCAACAGTGCTAATCACCACACCACCATGCTGCCCCAGCTGACATTTTAAAAGAATGAATTAAACTCTCTGTCATTCCATTGGAGTGCTTGTCTGTTGGAATGTCTGTTAGAGTCGGGCACAAGTGCAATGAATGATCCAGAAAATCAATAAACGAAAACAGATACGGCACAGCCAGTATTACAAGGTTTTACATTAGTTCGTGGGATGGTGAGAAAATATATATAAAAAACTGCATCTTCCAGAGTAGTAGGAGAAGCGCTGCAGCCCCTCCGCACCACAGGAATTCGGCTCCGCTTCGCGGGCTTCCCAGTGCGGTTGAACGTTACAGCCGCTCCTCTTGTTGCCAGACCACAGGGAAGCAGCTGCGAATCCGCACACATGGGGAATTTCAATCCTGCGCTCCCGAGGAAATGCCAGCCGACCAATGGAGAGGCCGGGAGGGTCCTGGCTAATCTCTGGATGGGAATGCTAATTGTGTTGTGCTTCGGTAAATATCTCAGCGTGGGTCTCCCCCTGCGGCACACCAGTCCAAGAATCAGGCAACCTACAGTGGAGATCTTTGCATAGTTTGGTACTGAGCCATGTCAACCAGCTGTAGCCAAAAGGCCCAGAGAATGCAAAGTAGGCTGTCTGGCTTTGGGTGGGTAAGACATGCAGGTGCCTCTCATTGGTCAGTTGCCATGCCTACTGTCAGCGTTGCACCTCAAGGGCGAAGTGTGTCTTTGCCACCTAGCCAGTTGTCATGGGTGTCAACCTGAAACAACTGACAAGTGGGGAAAAATCTATATTTTTCAACACCAAATGTGAACTATACTGAATGGTATTTCAGATGCTTTTGAAATACTTCAGTAGTTCACTAGAGTGCCGAATTTCTATGGTGGGAAAGTACAAATTTAAGATTCCACAGTCCGTCAAGTCACATCCAAGTGCAGTTAGCTTTTCCGTGAGTGTCAGGCGTGCTCCAATTTTATATGGCACTTTGGGGAAGGACAACTGAACCATTGAGAAATGCTGCACGAGGCACCACATCCGATTCCCCACAGCTTGGAACTTTACTAACCATACAGGTGGTTCGTATCTGCAGCCTTTAAGGCTCACAGATGGACGGAGATCCCCAAAAGAGGGTCCCTCACTTTAGCAACGTACTGAAAGAACTTGGAGAATGTGGCAGCAGCTGAGATGATTCGGGAGCAAGGAACAGTGCGGAATTTAAAAGAAGCAGCACAGAATTTAAGCACAATAAAGCTAGAGGAGGTATATACACGATTTTCAGCTTTCCTCTCACTGCCTAATCTCCAATCCGTCCCCCACCTCTTCCTTCCTCCTCATACTTCACCTTTCTGAAGCCTGCATTTGACTGGGGTAAGTGCATTTCTGGAAGTAGTGATGAAAAGTGTGGGCAGATGCGCACGGAGAGCAAGAACGAAACAGAAGCTTTAAGTGGGAAATACAGGAGGCTGCGGTGGGTTTGCATGGATAAATAGCAGATGCTTCAAACACATGGTCGCTATTTTGAAATATGTCCATGAAAGAAAGATCACAGGGACCGTTAGAACAAAGCAGCAAGGACTGAGGTATCAACAGCAAGTTCCACGTGGGCCTGCAGACCAAGACCTCAAGAGAGAGGTGGCCCCCCTTGGCAGGGATAATGAGGAAGCTTCTTTTCAGAGTGCCCGCAGAACAGAACATCTTTGTCCTAAATTAGGCTTGAGGGATGAGTTGTCTACTGCGCCCAGATACTTGTCAAATATCCTGTGGCCTCTCCCAGGTCTGTGCTGGCAGACGCACCATGGCTGGACTGCCGGTCCTCCGGATTAAAGGTCACACATGTCAATCTTTGGGTTTGACTCCGAAATTGGTCTCGATCCAGGCATCAGCTTCTGACCTCCTTTGTGAAATTGAAGATATGTACCTTATGGACAAACTGCTTTGTTCCTTATGAACGCCGCTTTGTTCCTTATGAACATATCTTAGACTTTGTATTAATTTAGTCCAGAGTCATTCAACAGGATCATTCCTGACATAACATTTAAAAAATTACTTTTAAATGAAGCTATTGAATTAAGTCATGAAAAACATCATGGCATGGCCAGGGCATTTAAAGTGCTAGAAGCTAAACGGCTGCATCATAAACTGTGAATATGACGTTCCATCCTCCTTAAGAGGCACTCAGAAAAATCACACCGACGACCTGCTGGCCTACCTGGTAGCTATGGACACCGCCGGCTTATCAGGTTTGGCTGCCGCCCCGGAGCTGGATTTGGCGGGAGCCGCCGAGGTTGGTCTGGGAGCTGGGTGACAGACGGGGACGGGGGGGACGGGGGTGCAAGCGATGGCATTAAGAGGAATGACGAATGACAGTGAAATGGAGACATGGGGTGAAAATGAGTGACAGGCAAAAACAGACATGCAGAGAAATCAGAAGAAGATTCAAGATTCAAGGGATTTATTTGTCACATACAGTACAGCATGCAGTGAAATGTATCTCTATGTAGAGTGACTACTGTGAACATTCCTGTTCTCTTTATACGAGTTATAAGTATGTGGCAGAGAGCTGTAGCCCTGAAAGCTAAAGAAGGGTTTTAGATAGCAGGTTGCTTAATACTACAGGGTTTCAATCTCATTTAAGCGGTTGTCACAACGATGTGAGAACAGCGTTGCAGTTGCGCTCTGGGGATTGTCCTCACAGAATGCGAGCATATGGGCACGAGGCGGATGCAGCAGACAGCGCATTACCTGCGGTTTTGGGCTTGGCTTTCGCATCATTGCTTGTCACAGCTGGCGCTTTCTTCTTTGGCGACGGCGTGCCGGCCGCTCCAGGAGCGGAGGCGGGTCTGGCAGCTGCCGGCTTCTTTTCCGCCGGTTTGGTCGGACTGACGGACTTCTTGGCGGGTGCCGGAGCCGGGGCCAGTTTCTTCTTCTCCAACGCTGGGGGGGCGGTTTTTTTTGGCACCCCATTTGACGCCGGCTGCTTCTGGACGCCGTTGAGCACGCGGTTCGGCGCCGGACTGGGCCGGGGAGAGGTAACACTGGCCTTTGTGCTGGTGACGACGTTGGTGCTGGCCTTCGCTCTGGTGGGTCCCTTCGCTTTGGCCTTGGTGTCTCCAGATTTGGCGCTCTTCGTCTTATCACCTGGGGGCTTCCCTTGCCCCGCAGACTTCTTCACCTCGGGGGATGCGGCTGGCTCCTCGCACATAGGCCCCGCCCCTTCCCTCGCATCCATGGGTTCCATGGCTGCCGTGGCAACCCCATCCGGTTTCATCTCCCCTCTGGTGTGGATTTCCGAGTCGTCAAGCCTGAGAAGCCAAGAACACGAGAGGCGGAGTCAGTGGCGGCATTGGAGTCGCTGAAATTGACCTAAAAACACAGAAAAACTGTTAAGAATCACCTGGAAAAATAAACACAGAAACACCCATAATTCCCAAGACTGTCTGCACTGAACAGAACAGAAAAATGAGGGCAAAAACCTGTGGTAATAATTAGCCGCCAAGCCACCATTAGCACACTGGGATAATTCATGAACCACTTTAACATCTTCTGAAAACATGCACAGGGAGGCAGGAGAGAGCGCCTTTCTGACACTGCTCCATTTAGGCTGATCCCAACAAGCAGAGTTAGTATGGAGCTGAACAGACCGGCGGGCCAATCTTGACAGTCGATGCAGCCACAAAGTGTGCTTGTGTCAGCGGCTGCACTGAACTTCCAGCACAAGCATGCATCTGTGAGAACAAAGGACGGCTGTTTTTGAAATTTTGTTTAGAGCTACATAGAAAAGGAGGGAACGTGTCAGAAAGGGCCGACGGGCAGAGAGGGCCACTGGGCAGAGAGGGCCACCGGGCGGCACCAATCTCTGTCTCTACATCGGTCAGTGGACGGGGCTCAGGATCAACAAGCCCCTGGCCTAAGGGCAGTGTAGTACTGGGAAGGTAAAGTTTGAGAGGGGAAAAGATACTTTAAATCCAGCAAGACAGAGAATGACTGAGGTCCCCTTTTTGAAATCCAGAGTCTGCTGAAACTTGCAAACCAAATGCAAACGTGCGAATGGACACACAAAGGGAAAATCGAAGGGAGATGATTCAGAGAGACAGCTCTGCACGGCAGACACACACGCCTCCTTGTTCTTTGGGGTCCTCAGGGTGTCCTATTAATAGCGGGCTTTGGGCGGGGGGTGGGGGGGGGGTCTACTTATGAACTCATCATTCACACTCTCTGAGATCCTTTCTTATGAGCCCATATGTGTCAGAGAGCCATTCGCTTTGGCTACGTATCGGTGAGACGCAAAAACACCTTCAGACCAGTTAGTCATGCTGCCTGGGAGGCGGGGACCGTATGCAGTGGGGGGTGGTACTGAAAAACCTCTCTCTTTATTAATGTCACTCTACATCATCAACTACATGCCCTGATAACATGGTGTGTTTGTATGCGGGTCAGAGGTCATAGAAGGGGTTACACACACACACACACACACACACACACAGGTGTATAAATGGAACCCTAGTTTAACATTCTGCTCACTGCACAAGGAATCGCTTTGCAGCTGCCTCCCGTTGCAGACTTTTCCTTTAATGCAGCTTCACTGCACAGTGCAGTCACTGGAGCTCACAGACGCCCTCATGCGCAGCCGCACACTGTGCAGCCAGGCTCTCGTGGAGCCGTATCCCAGGTTACGGACCCGAAGCCGCCAGGCAGGGCCTCTGCTTCCGGGGATACAGATGGAAAAGCATAGCCCGTCACTGAGACCGGCTCTTTGACCACGGCACCACCTGCTGTCCCATGAGGCTGTGCCCACAGACAGCTTATCAGAGAGGCCATTACAAAGTGGATGACTGCATAAAAGGGGGTTTGCCCCCATCGAGAGCAGGGACTGAGGGCCATTGTTCCGGCGGGTGGCCCAGCCTTGACATTGGGTGGGAGGGGTTGAAAAAAAAATGGGCGGAGACCCAGGCGCATGACAACAATCCCCCCCCCCCGAAAAAATTTCCAAACTATAATCACACATTGTATAACACTCTTGCTTAGGAACTGTCAGTTGCAGTGAAGTGCACAAAAACTGATTCTGAACAAAGGCAGAAAAAAATACCACACACATACACCCAAGGAGTCCAGAGAGTGGCAGGGGAATCCACCTCCAGGGGGCGACCTCGGGGGCAGGAGTCCAGAGGCCTCTCACATGTCACACATAACTGGATTCTTACAGTGGTTTGCTGATGCCCTTGTCTATTTGCAATGAACATAATGCATTAAAATAACACTAACGATAACAGAGAAGAAATCAGCATTGACAACCCCCCCCCCCAGGTCCAGTTATAAGCCAGAAAAGGGACATTTATATGCATTTATTCGGCAGACTTTTTTTTGTCCAAAGCAACAAGCAAGTGGGCTTGGGGACAGAGAGGACCAGACAGCCAGCCTGAGGCAGTTAGAGATTAAGGGTCCTGCCTAAAAGGCCACTGGCAATATGATTATTGGTTGCAGAATTCGAATCCAAAACCTGAAACTGAGCTAGACATTTGCCATTGCAGTCAAACCCCAAGAAGCTTGCAGGCCCTCAACCAACCGACACACTCCTCTGCTGTACAGCCACAGGTAGTGCCCTCAGGGCAGTCACACATCCCCCCCCCCCCCCAAACCACAAGAGACATGGGGATTAACGCATGACAGAGCTCGTTAACCCTGGACAAAGGCTGACAATAATCCCACACGATCAGCTTGTCCTCCACCCCGGGTGCACGGAGAGCACGAGAGGAGAGAGGGCACGATAAGTGACAACGTTTATTTTTAATCCCCTCGGAAATGTGTCCGCTCACCCTCCGGGGTGTCCCACCTCGAGGTGGCAACACGTGGGACAAGGGTGATGAGGGGGCAGCAAAACAGGGACAGAGTGACTGTCCTACCATACAGTGGGGGTAACAGAAGGAATGGGGGGAGGGGGGTGGCATAGAGGGTAACTTGAGAAGAATACCGCCCCCCTGCACTTTGACTGCTGTCTGCCAAATGAAGAGACCTGCCCTGGGGCCCACACTGGACCGAGGACACGAGCAGCTGGTGTGGCGGCTACAGGGAAAGCCAAATCCACCAGTCCACACCAGCTGGGGCGTGGCCGAGCGGGGCTGACATCATCTGGATCGGGCAGAAGCCGGAACAGACACACACGCACGCACGCTGTCTGTAACTGCAGATCGAGGGTGGATTACCCACTTCAGGAGAAACCTAATCCTTTGTAGGTTTAGCCCTAGTGAAAGTGGAGTCCTTTCATAATGACCACTGCACCTGCTAGCGGCACAGAACAGCCAACACGTTATATTCAAAGCAGCTTGCGGGGATTATCAATTTATATTAAGGTGTGTAATTTTTAATATTCACTGAAGTATCTCCAATGCAAAAGATCAATGACCGCTTGATCCTGGAATTTAAACCTCTCTAACAAAAAGAAATGAAGAAAATCAGTTTCTCCATAACGCTTTGTGTTGCTATTTTCGCAGAGATGCCTACGTAGATTTCCTGGATATAAATCATACAAAGTACAAGTGCCAGGACAAATATTTTGCGGTGATTATATAAAAGGCTAATAATATAATATTTTGTGGCTTAGTTACACTATAAAAAAAATCGCAGATGAATTAATAACACTTAATTAAATAATTCATTGATGAGTCAAGCTTACAGAATACTGAAAGGCATTCTGAAACAGAGAGCTGTTACAGCTGTTACAGAAAGACTAAAACAATGGCGAAGTGCATCGACAAAAAGGGGAAATAAACGTGACAGCCCAATCTAATGACAGCTGTAAATGCAAGCTACCACCGAGAGCTGACAAATAACCAGTGGGGCTACATTAACAAGGAAATGGTGCCAACTTTATTTTCTTCTGCAACTCGACTTCTACATCGGATCCCCGTTGCACGCATTATGCAATGGCACAAATATGCCTCAGGAAATTTATTAGCATAGGTGCATCCGGACGGAATTAGTAACTGGAATCAGAACATGTTTGTTCCCTGCTGAGGGAAAACGCGGCGCTCCGCTTTCAAGTTCAGCGCGATTTCGTGAAGCGATGAATACGGCGTGCGGCATGCAGAGTCACCAAAGTGATCACAAAGGACATCGCTCTAGCGAAGCCACCCCATCCCCCCGCCCCCGATCATCACCATTGATTGTATATGCCTTCTCATTTTGTCCACCTCAGAGAAATAATGCGTTGTACTACGTATCATGACTTAATAATCGCCGAACATTATATATATATATATATATATACACACACACACCGAGTAATATACAGGATGATACTTCTCGCAACACGCTATCGTTCTGGTGGGATATTCAAATACCGTACTGCATTGTAACCAAGCATCTGCTGAAGTTTCTCGTAGCAAGGCAGTCTGCCACAGGGGAGAGAAAAAAAACGAAGCGTCAGACACTCATTTTGACTGTCATCAATAACTCAGCATCTCTCGACCGCGAACCGGGGGTCCTATGTTTTATTGTCTGAACGGCAAATGGGGGAATTCAAGAGCCGGCTCCATAGTCTTTGCAAAAAAAAAAATGTTAATGCACGTGCTCGACTTGCCGGGTTTAATTACGGATGATTTCTATTGTCCAGCCAGCCACAGATGAACCAGACAATGCAACAGTTTCAAATAATCACTTCCCCATCTTAGCATTCGCCAGTTTTAAATACATTTACATAAATAATGTCAGATATGCATCTCCAGTGCGATCCTTTATCCGATTTTTTTTGTCAGTTAAAAGAATTAAGCTGTAACTTGTGGAATACCTTCTTCTGTCCTCATAAAATTGGGTTTATAGCACCAGAAAACCCGTGAACCACCGAATGTTCACTGCTAAATTATCCATCGTTCGCTACAGGGGGTTTAATGGAGTGTTCCACAATGATCAACTAGCTGCACGAACAATGGGCTCGGGTTATGAAAGGGAGAAATGAGAAAAGTTTATCATGAGACCAATTTCAAACTATTTTAAAAATTATTACATATGTGCACGCTTACTAAACAGCATGTTATAACCCATTTCCACTTAAACGCCAATATAATTAATCCTCTTTAAATGTCTGAGTTACTGATCAATTTCAGCCTCCTCCCGCTCCTGCCACCGCCCATTCTCCCACCATTTCGCCTCAAGGCGAACTCCACATCTCTGTTGGGTTATGTTAGAATGAATTTCCCGCAATCCTTTGTTTTATATATCAAGAGAGACACTGACAACTTTAATGGAAGCCGGTTTACCGTACACTTTGCCAGCAGAGACGTACACCGCAGTTTGCGACGTAGTTACTAATGAAATACACGGCACGTTCGTTGTCTTACTCTAAGCTCTCCGCGGGATGTAGAAGTGTTTTGCATTTCAATGTTGGACTAATTTGCATGGCGCCGCAGCTCTAGTGTGTAAAGTCATGAAAGGTTACTTGTTACTATTTTATAAATCTACAACTGTACTATTCAACCGGCTAAATATTCCCAGTTATTGAATACGTTGCGTAGCTAGATGCCTTTTGCGAAAAGTGGTGGCAAAAACTACTGACAGATAACGACACTGAAATTGTCTTATATGATATATATTTATAAACAAATACACACATATATACACATATACAGAGACTTGCTCAAATCAATTATACGGTTACCAACTTGCCTTAACAATATCGAACTACTGTTCCTCCAGCAACGCCCCGATCCGGCTTCTATTCTTCTCCCGTATCCTTTCACAGGATGACTCTACCCAGCGAGTTAGCAGACGGAAAAAAGAAATTCCTAATAAGTCGAAGGAATCGTCAGATTGCTCAGTGCTTAAAGGGTCAAGACTCTTCTGCGCTGCTGTGTGCCCCAAACTAACACTGATCACCGCACAGCAGACAATGCCCACTCCCCGGGCCGGACAGACGGACACTCAGGGCGGAATTTACCACGGCTGACAGCGGGGGTGATTTCGCACACAGACAATGGTCAAGGAACGTCAATTTCTGCAGCCTCCACCAATCACGGCGCGAACCGAGATTTATGCAAATTCAAGATGATGTCATTTTCCGGGCAACCACGCCCCCCGGTTCTCTCCCCACACTGACATCCAACACCTTTCCTCCTTTCCCCCTCCTCTTTCCCCGCCCACCTCTCCCTTCTCAGCCACACACAGAAACCTCCCGCAGGCTTTCTTAGCTGTGCGCTCGTCCTACTACAATAGGTTGGCACCGAGACGTACCAAATGCCCCGGAGAACGAGGGAGAACGAAAGCTTCACACCAGTTTTTTTCCCCCCCTACAGTTAATTTAACATAACTGAAACATTTATAATGAATTATTACGGAATTATACGCCTCTGTTTTTCTCACCTTGATTAATTGCAACACAACATCATTCTTTCCTGTGTAGGTGGATGAGCTCCAGTCAGTATCTTGGTACATTAATGTGGGGATGACAGTGGGGTAAGTCTGTACCCCACAGTTGTTTGGTTCTCCCAGTCTAGACAGAATGAAATAAAAAGGAAAGATGGAGAGGGGGACTCAGCAGGCGAGTTAGTCAGAAAGATAGGAAGGGAGCTGATCAGACAGACGACAGTGGCACACTGTATTTACTGTAAGTCGCCTGTTTAAGTCGATAAGTCTGTCTGTAGACTGGGCAGTGAGGAGGGGGCCGCAAGGGCATATTAAGACAGTATGGAAGAACATGAGAAAATCCAAAAAGGAGAATTGGAGAGGGCCGTGTGGGGGGTGGGCTGGCTGGTGGCTGTGTTAGTGAAAAAGGCACAAGCACAGTCTCAGTCTCGCCGCCTTTGTTTTTGCATGTGCCTGGCTGCAACGTTTTGCGCGTCTTGTCGCTAATCGCTTTGGGCTTGGATCCAGATAGGCATCACTGTTGAAGCGGCACATGCTGCCAGCGGCCTGCCACCCTTATCAGCAGCCGTTAGCGCTGGCTGTTAGCGCTGGACATTAGCGATGGGCGGTAGCACTGGGCACTGACACAGACCAGACCCATCCGGCTTCACTGGAGACAAATTTTGATACATTTTAAAGTTAGCTAATGGTACCAGAAAGGCAGTACCTCCTTAAAACACAGCACAAATGTAGGGTCCCCCCCCACACATCACCAAGTTACCCATCATTCTCTTGGGCAGACAGAAATGGACATTTTGTAAGGATAGAGTGTGACAGTATTGTTTCATCACGATGTGTTGATGTTCCTGGGTGGATAGCGAAGGTCTCAGGGGAAACACAGGTTGCAGAGCGCGATCAGCTCTGTGTTCTCCTGCCACTGCATGCCAGGCTTGGGGGGGGGGGGGGGGAGATGTGGGTGCGGCTTCCCCAGTCTCCGGCTTCTGATCTGCGACTGCATTGTTTAGCGATGGCATCCGTGTGGTTCCGAGTCTAAAAGAATAAAAAAATATAACCTGGCCTGCCCATCTGAAGTGCTTTGTTCCTCTATGGGGGTCAAAGGTGCACTGGCGGAACACAAAGCAGGGAGAAGAGCAGAGGCAGGGGAAGATATTGAGACAGCGCATAAACACAGGAGAGCGCACGTGGATGTGTGCATACATGTAGACCCACACGGACCCCTGAGCAGTCTCGGCCAGTGACATTCGCGCAGTCACTTGCAGACACACTGATACACACAGGGTGCTCTCATATACACATAGACACCCATGTAAACAGACGCTCACAGGCACACAAAGACCTGCAGATGTGGAGAGACTCGTGCAGAGACTTACAGACTCAGAGACCTGCATTTAGGGGGAACAGGAGTAGGACATCATGGAAGGCGTTGAATGTCTTGGCATGGGGGCATGTAAAACATAACAATGAGAGGAAATTTGGGTCCAAAACAGCTCAGCAAGTGGAAGCAGGAAGGGGCCGGACTAATCTGCCACTCAGACCACCCAGTTATTAGACTCTTTGTGCTCCGCCCCAACACCCCCCTCCTCCCCCCCATCCCTGGTTACTGATGCAGAGACGGAAGCTGTTAACAAAAAGATCCAACATTCGTGTCGCACAGAGGCAGGACTTGCTGATGTTAACCTCTGATACTGAGCCTTATCTCACAAAGTACGACGTCAATAAAACCATTCAATGTGCAGGCCCAAGGCTCACAGAAAACAGAGTGAGTCTCTGTGGAATATTCCGGCACCTCACATGGAAGTGGCATATGGTTCTTGTGCTGCCTTATGTAAGTAATCTGCAGGCTTGTGAGGCACACTGGACCACAACTCTTGGGGCAGTCAGGGAAGACTCACTAAATAACTGTCCATATTACCTCCATCTATGTGCATGTCCTTTTGTCTGAGAAAGGTTACAGGCTTAGTGTTCTGCACATATGTGTCTCAATGTTTAAAAAGTGTCAGCATTGAAGGTGTAAGATTTTTTTTCCCCCCCAGTCTGTTTTGTAAAGTTCTATGTTCTACACTGGACGGACACCATTATAACAGCTAAATGTGTTTCTATATACATATAATTGTACAAATAATGCCTCTGCATATTTAATACATATATCTGCTTCTGAATTTACGCTACTATTGTCTCCTGTTTTCTTTTACTCGCATCTTCCACTTTCCCCTCCCACTAATTCTGGAGAACATCGCTTTCATTTTCTTGAGAATAAAAGCGCCCTCTAGCGGACGCTGGAATCATAACGACCGAGGAAAAAAATTGCCGACTGTCATTAACGAGTCATTCTTCTTTGTAAAATTTTCTCGTCAATAAAACATAAACCACCTTAGATTAAAAAAAAAAAAAAAAAACTACGGCCTTGCTCCATTAAGGCTTAAATGCCTATCAAAGCTGATGCTACCTTAAGTGTACAAGCACTTTAGTGGCTGCAGATATCCAAGCGAGAGAGAGTGATGCAACAAATGATTAAGAGGAGTGCCAGTGCAGCACAGCAGTAGGAATATAACCAATTGTCGAAATTTTATATGCCTGTAATAAAAAATGTGCTGTGTTACGAATAACTAGTACTCAGGAAAGGTAAGCAGCCATTATTACTTGGGAGAATCAATGACTGCTTCAAAAGGGGCAAACATTCAACCTCAAAACAGAGACCAACCCAACACTGAAGTGTGCAGCCCAGCGTTTTAAAAAAGACAATAATTTTCATAGCTATTGTGAGTAATTCCATTCATTCATTAACTCACAGGACCCAAAAGGCCCAAAAATCAAAATGGAAGGTTGCTTTATTGAGACATAAAATTTATACATTTAAAATGAATAAGTTATTGCTTTTGTGTCTTGTAATATAAAAACCCAACAGGGAAAAAAACAAAGACAGCTACAAGGTAACTGGAACAAGTAACTGAAGAACACTCCCTGCATTTAAGTATTCATTCCTATCTTCTCTCAACATTTAAAACAAGATTACATTTGAAGTTTCCAATTTCCTCAGCTGAATTCCACCTCATGTGTTCATTGCATTGTTTTCTGTCCAAGTCAGAAGTTCACCTTAGATTGCAGGCACACAGAAGCAGCTACTTTGTGGGTCATATTGTGAGCTTGAAGGACTGTAGAGATGACAGGCAAACAGATAATCACCATCAATAATGCAAAGTGACCCTCAGGGTTCACTATCTCAGCTGGGTCGAGCTTCCTGTGAGGTGCCTGGTTGCTGAAACAGCCCCCTGAAAGCAGAATGTGTCATGGAATGGAAAAAACGATCAATAAAACTACAGACTTTGCTATTTTCTTAGACTAAAGTAAGAATTTTCTGAGACAGGTGTGTGTGTGTGACAGATAATTAGCAAGTGAAGCTGGGTTTGTAATGAGGACAGGTTGCGGTGAGAATCGGACCTTCACACTGGTCAAGCTTTTGCTGTTTGAGTAAAACAGTAAAAACACAACAATTACGCAAACAAATAAAAATTGACAGAAATAAAAATTAACATTTGTAACATTCTGCCAGGGGACAAGACGAAGTCGATTCCCTCAAAATCTACACCTATGACTGGCATAAGTCCCTAAAAGGCCTGTTTTTAAAAACTACTCCCCCCCCCCCCTCAACAATAGGAGGAGGAAACACAGTTTGATTGACTGCTCTGCAAAATTCCATGAGGTTGCTTTGAGTCTGACACCATAAAAAATATCTGTTCCCTTATCCATGAACATCATTGTCTAAATACCTAACATTATACCACCAAAAGAAACATTTAAAATAAAAAGTAAAACTTACGAACTACCAAATTATGCCTTTATAAGGTATTTCAGCTAAGCTGACCCAGTTAGATTTAGGTTTGGTTGACATGCAAACGATCCAAGGAAAAATATAGAGACGTTAAGTCATTCTGCCTAAGGCTGCCTGTTAGAGATAAAATTAATTTAACTGAGAAATGTCATATGCATGAACTCCCAGCTTATCTTGATGCTGTGACTCACACAGCAGAGGGCGCTGAAGATCCAAAGTCAGCTCATTGTTCTCGAAGAGTCTCTCCAAGACGGTGCCAGGACAATAAAGCGTTACTTCCTCTCACCAGTCACAGCAGCAGAAGGGGGGGCAACCTGACGTTTTCAGGCCACGGAACTTTCCAGAACTTGGTGAGTCAGTGCACTTTGCGATGAAAGCGTGCATGTCTGAGACATGCTCGGGTTCCTGGGTTTGTTGCTACAAAAAAATGCAGGAAGTTAGCCAACTAGCTCCATGACACCCGCAGTTCATCTTCTAAGCCCCTCCCATGCCCGCTAAGCCCCTCCCATGGCCATCTCTTCGCATTTATCAATCCAAAATTCACGAGACTGCACCCCCTCTCACCAGCCTCCTTACCTGTGCCATCAATCTCTTTCTGCTACCCTACTTTTCAGTCAGACTATGTCCTCCATCCCACAGACAAGAAGGTCATACATACAATGCACAACAAACTGAAGTATCACATCCATGCAGGGTTAGTGGTGGAGGTGCTACAGTGGGTTTTGTATTACAGTTCCAGACAAAAGTCTGGCACACCTGTTTTTAATGCATGTCTTCCTATTTTAGCAATGTTATTCACCATATTGTAAAAGACCTCAAGGCAATAAAATAATGCATCAAATACTGTGACTATCAAGAGAAGCTTTTCTCACAAACATCACAAACTTTTCTCAAATTTAAGACTCTTCAGAATAGCCCTCTTTGGCTTTGATGACAGCATTACACTCTCGAAATTCCTTAAATGAACATTCAGATGTAGCCACCTGGAATGATTCTCCGACAGGCCTGAAGAAGTTTCCATATGTTCTGGGCACAAGTCGACTACCCAGCTCTTCGATTCAACTCATCCCAAACCAGCTCTATAGGGTTTAGGTCAGGGAATTGTGGGGGCCAGGTCATCTATGTACTCAGTCTCTGTCCTTATTCACAAGATAATACATACTGTCTGCCCATGAGGTATGCTCAGAGTTCTCATCTCGTTAAAAAAAAACAAAATGACATTCATTAAATATATCCAGACTTTTATCTGGCACTGAATCTTGTTGTGCAAAGTGCCTAACACAACAAATAACGACATAAATTGGTAAGAACTGCAAGGCACTGTGTATAACCTAAGTGGAAAAAGCAGGCAGACTGAGAAATTTTAGCAATACTAGATTTCTCTGAACCGGCATACTGAAGCCCTGGCCTGCAGAATTACAGCGCATTCCGTCTCTCGGTCCAGCATACCGTGATGTTGTCATAGGCCCCAGTGATGAGGGCGATGAAGAGCGACAGCACCATGTAGATGAAGAGGGAGATGAAGGAGTAGAGGTAGACCTGGCTGAAGACCCACACCAGCGTGCTGCTGTCCTGCATCTCGGCGAAGGTCACGAACATGTCGTCGCCGTTGATCAGCGAGAACAGGCACTCGGACACCATGGAGAGAGAGCGGAACTGGGGGCAGGCGGAAAGGGCTTCATAAGAACCTGAGGATGGATTGAAGCGTCTCATCGATCAGAAGACTGATGGAACCTGTCGCCACTGTACAAGCCATTTGGGAGTCTAAATAATTTATCAGCTTTTCAGGAGAACCTTAACTGTATCATAAAGAAAATGATTTAAGTGCATTTAGTGTTTGCACTGAGAACATGACAGTAAGGGCAGCTACGCATCTATTTACAGGTGCTCTTTGTCCAGTATCAGTAGCGGCTCGCACATCCTGTCTGCCAAGTCTGGGGGTCGTAGGCCCCACGAACGCCCAGTAGATGTGGCCCCTTTCTGCGGCCCCAAGAACCCCCAACAAATATGGCCCCATGAACCCCTGACAGATGTGGCCCCTGCTTCCTCCATGACCTGGCAGCTTTGGTTGACATGCAAACGATCCAAGGAAAAATATAGAGACGTTAAGTCATTCTGCCTAATTTTCCGATATGACATTTAATATTGCATAACTATCTGTTAAGTCTGTGATTATGTTTTGTCTGTTTGGAAAGCCAGGATGGGAAGTGTTATTAAAATTATTTATATCTGAAATCTTGGAACAAAGACAATAATGTTTTATTTCCATTCTGTCATCATCCATACCTTTAATCCAGCCAGGGTGTAATTCATAAGATTTCATTAGTACTGGGGCGCTGAAATGATAAGAGTTCCCACACCACCCCCCTGGTCTCACCTTGACATGGTACGGCCCAAGCACAATCCAGCCACAGAAACAGTAGCCCAGGTAGATGACAGCCACGCAGCAACAGAAGCGGATCACGCTGGGGAAGGCCGCTCGGAGGGTGACGATCAGGATCTAAGCGAGAGAGAATGGCCAGCTGGCAATCAGTGTACCTTCATAATGCAATCATAAGACATTCAGTGCACATTCATAATGCATTTATAAAGCATTCATAAAACATTCAGTGCACCTTCATAATGCATTCATACAGCATTCACAAGTAGCATATAACTTAACATCAAGTATAACTTAACATCCTAAGATTCCTTAACAGCTTTAGTATACATCAATAACACTACATTTGTATATGTGAATA
>JABFEA020000048.1:2335702-2346597 GCA_019775915.2 Cyphomyrus plagiostoma
ATAATGCATTTATAAAGCATTCATAAAACATTCAGTGCACCTTCATAATGCATTCATACAGCATTCACAAGTAGCATGCAAGTATAACTTAACATCCTAAGATTCCTTAACAGCTTTAGTATACATCAATAACACTACATTTGTATATGTGAATATTTGTTGTTAATGTATATTAAAGCTGTTACGGTATGTTTGGATGTTAAGGTTTACTTGCATACTTCTTATGAATGTTCTATGAATGCATTATGTAGGTGCACTGAATGTTCTATGAATGCATAAAGAATGCATTATGAAGGTGTAATTATTGTGAAGTTTTACCATTTATTCTAAGGCTAAACATTGCCCCTTTAAAAAATTATCTAGAGTCACACCCTCTGCTGGTACACGTCCATCACTCACATTGTATTTCTGGAAGAAGCTCAGGTATCGGAGGACTCCCACCCAAACCAGGAGCGTCGAAGTGCCGAGCAGGATGCCGCACACATCATACGAGGAGAGGTTCTGTGGGGGATGGAGAGACACGCTGTGACTGACATCCTGCCGGGGATGACGGGTCCACCACCATTAGGCAACTGTCCCCACAAAGGTCTCTCATGGAAGAGAAACAGTGCAAGCTAAGTGGAGCTTAAGTTGCCCAGAGTATCATGCTGACCTTGGACTCGATCCCCATCTTGATGAAGCTGCCGGTGATGGTGAGCACGTCGCTGACGATGAGTAGGATGTACCAGCCGTTGATAAACTCCGACCTGTCAGCCCAGCTGACGCCGTGGCCCAGCCGGGTCTGGGAGAACCGCACATACTCCTGGGATCACCGGAGAGAAGGATGAACGGAGACGGAGAAGCGAGTGAGCGCTGCTCTGACCCTGACCTCTGATGTGCCTCCTATGTCGGCTCGTCTTCCTGACCTTCCCCGCCTTTCTCCTCCCCTCCTCCTGCTTTCCCCATCTGTTCTCTTGCCTCCACCCCCATTCCCACCTCTTCCCCGACGGCCCCCTGCCCTTCCCTCGCTCTCGCACCCATTGCAGCAGAACCCCCCGCAGGATGGAGCGTCCACACAGCAGGAGGGACATCAAGCAGACCAAGGACACCAGCATGTCGAGTGCCAGCTGCATGTAGTTCTCCGCTGTCGAGGTAGGGGGCGCCGGTGGGGTCAGCGGCAATAATCACATCAGGGGTGGATGAGTTAGGAGGATGACAAAAGGACAAAAGGTAAAGGGAGGAGACACTGAAGAAACCAGAGATGGTTAAAAACTTCTTTGAAATCTCTCTCAGCATACACTTTTGTGGTATTCATTAATTTTGGTGGTGGATCATCTTGCACCCCATTTACTGTGCTGCACCCCCGATCACCCACCCACCCACAGAGTCACTCCCTCACCATGTCCCGACACACTGGGGTCCGTACACTCCTGGATGGAGGCCTGGTTTATCAGACTGACCTTCACTCTGCCGCTGTGAGCTTTATTATCCAGGACTATCTGTGAGCAAGCAGGGAACACAGTAATCTGTATCTGTTAGTGATAACACTGGTGAAAAGACATCGCACTCACACGCAGGCATGCGCTCTGAGCACTAATCACACATACTGATCTGGGGTCAGCAGCTGTGACTCTCTCACTGAGTAACACCAATTTCTGCAAACACCCGTGACGTTACGGAAAATGCTGGAATGGGATGGGACCTCCCAAACACAGCAGCCACCGACACTCTCACCGTGATCGTGAAGGTGTAGCAGTCTGGGATCTCGTTGTTTATGATGGTCTGGATGTTAATGGCCTTCAGCTGGAACTGGATGGTGACGTTGACAAGCCTTGCAGCGAGAGGATGAAAGGGATTTAGGAGTCAGGCAATCAAGGATTAAAGAGAGAACAAATAGTGATTACACCTCACGAATATGGAAATTACAGTAGGACTGCGGAGTGAGAGCTGGGGACTGTATGGGACTGAGCTTTGCAGCCATAGTGAGGCATGCACACAAGAGTGTGTTTCTCACTTTTGGAACTTAAGGGTGAAATTCTTGTAACTGCTAGATGGGAGACCAGCGTCATCTGATTCCGGAGCAGGAGGTGCAGTCAGAGGATTCACTCCAACACAGTCTGAGAGAAACAAGGAGAAAAGCCAACAGACAGCGAAACGGCAGAAAGCTTAAAACACAGATTATTCAAAGCCTCGACAGTCAAACAGGCCCCAAATCTGATCATATCTGGGAAGCAGCTTCACTAATGTGTATGTTTTTTTATGATATTCTAAGAATAGGAAAGGATGTCGGCTTTTAACTAGATTACCAAACCTTTCATAATCACGTTTTGAGGCGCAGACAGGGGCTATGAGGAAGCTCACCAAAGAATTTCTTTTGCAACGAAGTACTGAGAGACACAGATGAGAAAAATGAATGATCAACAGCTGGCAGACTAAAAAAGCAGATGGATGCTGACGATCATGAAAGGAGGTTCAGCACCAAAAGACAATCCAGACCCAGTCTGATCAAGGGTGGTCAAGTGAAAGTCTGAGTATAAAACTGACAGAAGCATAGTTATTTTCAGAAACAATCCAAATATGGGAAAATGTATCTGCTGTCACAACTACACAGGTTAAATAAATCCTCTATGGGATCTCTTCCTGTTTTTTTTTTTGGTAAAATTCTTTGTTCGAGTTCTAGCCTTGCTTGGAGGTTCTGGTCATATTCGGCTGCTCGATAATAATGATTTAGTGATTAAAGCATTTCAGTATTTGTGATTTTTTTTTAATCTATTAGGGGAAAGCAAAAAGCACTGGTGTGAATTGTGCAAAGTGTGGTAAAGCATTTAATGAAACTGCATTTGCAGGGGTGAGATACAATCAAAATTCAAGAGTAATGAATCTTAGTTCATGTAAATCGATCACAATGCGCCCACTATAATGCTGTGTTAGTGCAGCATGACAACATATCCATTATGCGCATGTCCTAGCTTGTGATAATGAGAGACGGACATCAAATATCCTAAGGGCAAGACACTAATCTTTTTACTGCCCACAATAGCAGAAAAATCCTGTTTTACCAATATACCTAGCGAGCCTAGATCCAAAATAAACGTTAAATGTTAAAAAAGTTTGTCTTTGCTGGTAATGCCACGAAATGCAATGTGGTTAAAAAAAAAAGAAAAAAAAAAAAGGTCAACAATATTCTTTAATTAGTTAGATGTAATTAGAAAGAGCTAATTATACTGACTAACTTCTGTGCATTCCAAGTTAACAGCATGCAATGAAAATTGCCAATGCACAGTGTACCTAGCTAGGTGTTAATTACTTTTCAGGATAAACTCAAAAAAAGTGCTGGATGCAGTTCAGCACTGTTCCAAATTTCCCCTCTATCGTCTATTTGCAGGTGCTGTAGATAGTTAACATGTTGTTTTGTGTTGTGGATGTTAAACAAATTTGCATTTCTGCATTTTATTCTGGATGCAGACATCTTGTTAGCCCTGACAGCCGGCATACTTAACGATCATGCGTGTGCAAAGTACTCAGCAATTAAAGCCGATTCTAATGACAGCAGAGACACTAACGGGTGGTGGGCTGCATGAAGAACAGCAGGCTGCCCTGCGTCTGACTGGCTAATCTGATAAAAGTACAGAAGAAACAAGCTGATTTTTTCCAGTGATTTCATAGAAACTTGTTTATCACACATTAAATGACTGATTCAGAGTCTGAGTCTTAGGTCCTGTTTAAACTGGTGTTAAAACGCGTCTTGGCCGATCAGACCATGAGCAGACAGCCGAGACACATTGCCGTTTACTCCTGTGTTGCCATGGTGTCCAGCCGACCACTTCTGTTCGGGTTGTTACTGCCCCACGCACAGTCATTGTGACATCCTTGTCAGGGATGCATTAGCGTTTATACTACAAAAGACTTGTGGTCAAATGCGTCCCAGACTGCCTCGGAAGGTGGCTTGGGTGATCGGACCACAATGTATCTATGTGGTTATTCACACTTGTATTTAGCGCTCGTCCACTTGTGTAAAGAGTGCACAAGAGTAAACAGTCAACCCAAGCGTAAATAGGGCCTTATTCACAGTAACACACACCAATAATTCCATTATCCAAGAAGCACATTACCAAGTGAAAGGTACATATGCCTATCAGCTCCTCACGGGCCAGGCGGATGGTGTCATTGACGACGAACCCAAAGGACAAGAGACCACGAGAGGTATGGGACGTACCAGTTATGATGTGGGGGTCAATGTCAAAAGTGTCGTTGGCCGGGTCGATGGTGGCTTCCCTGTAATACTGTTGGCACAAGGACAGGGCGCTGCCGTTTACGCCCGTCCCGTACACGTAGGCATAGCGCTCCACAGTCGCCGTGGGCAGAGCGAGGTACTGAAGAGGCGAGGACGTCAGATGTCAGGTGGGGAGGGGAAAACGTTAAAGCACAGATGTGCCACTTGATTATCCTCTTCTGAGGAACCATTTACAGATTTTAGGTATTCCAAGAAAACGGAGGCAAAGGAAATTAATAAATCAAGATCGCACCTGTTCAATGGTGAAGTTGATGTGGCTGTAGACGTCGCGCTGCGTGTAGATGGCCAGTGCGCTGTCCGCACCCTGCCTATAATCTTTCAGGAAGAGGTGCTTGAAGGCCGCTGTGTTCTCCTCCTTGAAGGTGACCACCATCTGGTTGCTGAGCCCAAACAGAACCAACTGTGGCAAGAAAGCGGGAGGGACTGGGTGACACCAATGAAGAGAGAGGACCGCAGGCGACACCCGTGTTACCCTGTCCCCCCCCCGGTAATCTGAGCTTATTCCTGGAACTTGCAAACATGCAACTTGAACACCTTGGACAAGTGTCTGGCTCCTATCAGCCATTGTTTGTTGTGTTCCACTCTAGGGGTGTTTCTCAATATTAAAAACACAAAGATCGTACACTTAGTCTCGGCAAGAACGGACCTGTGAATTAGCCTAAGAACTTGGGGTGCAAAGTTTCATGGGACTGGTCCCACTTGGCAAGGATACAGCCAATTTATCCTTGATATTTAGGGCAGGGCAAGAACAACATCTGAGGATTCTAAGCATCCTCTGTAGTTCTGTTCTTGGTATTGGAATTGGTCTTTGCCAATGGTCGATGACATCAAATGGGTTTTGTTAACACAACTATGGTTAAGAATGCATATTGAGAACCACCCGCTGTCCCACCTGGAGGGCTGAGCGGGTACCTGCACGGTGACGATGATGATTTTGAGCAGCTGCAGGCCCAGCTTGAAAGGCTTGCGGCCCTTGGCGTGATACTTGTCACAGGGGCTCATGAAGAAGTACTTCAGCTTTCTGCGCAGCTCAGCTGCCTCCCCCTCCAGCTGCGGGGCTGCACTGCGGCGATCGCCCTCAGAACTGAGGTCACTAGAGCCGTACCTCGTCACTGGGGTCAGCAACTTGTCCCACTCTGACAGAACAGCTGACATGAAAAGGGAAGCAAGCAAACTCAGCTGGAACTGGGGAGTGGGAGGTCAAAGCAAAGTACAACTAATTTAACTAAAGTTGGCTAAAATGCTCTCAAACAGCATCGCCCAATTTCAGTACTGGAGGACCAGAATTCAACAAAGTTTGCAGATTTTCCTCTTCAAACATGCCTCCTAAACCAGGTAATTGGCTGATTAAGGTTCTCGAGCAGAGATGTCTGCGGACTGTGGTGGATGGGACCATAACTGATGGAGATCCCTGATCTAAAGCAAGAGAAATAAGGATGACCTCACACCCAAAATGCCACAAATACAGAGCGATCTGCTGACTGATAGCATATACAGAGACTCACACTCACAGCTGGCAGTAGGCAACAGAAATCAACTGAACACAAATGATGAAGTTCCTAAAGGAAGCTGGATGTCAACTGAATTTTGATGACTAATTATTAGGGACCGTTACAAATCTAAGATATTTTCCAATGACAATGAACATGTTGGATGATAATGTATATTTAAATACTATGTCAATGGATATGTGGCGGCTGTGTTTAGTATAGATTCTTGCATTGACGATCCAAGAAATACGGAACGTCATTCAACATATTCTGAAAGCTTAAAATATCTTTTAATCCTTTACCACAGTCAGCATACAGTAGGTTCTCTCAGACATGCTGTCAGCACCTTATTGCACACTCTCCCCGCAAATTGTACCATCTGAGGCAAAATGAGTCATGACAACGTGACGAAAAACCCTCCCAAATATCCATGAGTTTTGAACACTTCAAATGAACTACATATTAGATGGAAGGTTTTACATCACAAATAAATGCAATTTTTTAATACATTGTCAATGCGCATTTACTTAATTACTATATGAATATCACACTTCGAACCTCCAGGAATATCTAACAGCCAGATGTAACTATGAAAAAAACCGTAATCATACGTCCGTATTGAAAATGAATATAATCAGAATTAGAGAATTCAGAAGACTCGGAAGTGTGGGTTGTACTAATGATTGCAGAAACTTAACGAACGAAACGTCTTATCCTGTATCGTTTGAAAACCGGTTTCTCAACTTTGACAGGGTTATTGCAGCTCCAAACCAAGCACAGACGAAACACAATGCCTTTGTTCTATACTACCTCTTATTATTCGGAGGAAAAACACAGAGAAACACGTATTCGACAACATGAGTGGGACTGACCTATTGATTTTTAAGAAAGTAAAGGTAAAAAGGTGTAGCTGTACTTATGAACCTCTAGATGGTTCATGTCTGTAAGGTTCTCATGCATTCTAAACGCCTGCATAAATTTCATACATATGTTAAAAAGGTTTATAACTGCCTGCCATTGCATTCATAAATGAGAGAACACAAGTAAACGTACATTTGAAAACATTAGATGGTGTTAGTCACGAATTAGAAAAGTACCAGGCTGCACATGCCTGCTAATTACAGACCCAGACTGGCACACTGTAATTTAAAGGATCTCCGTGTTTTCCTTTCCAAAAACAGCACAATAACAAGTCTGTGACCATTAATTACCTTACCACCTGTCCTAGATAATTTAATTTTTTTAATTTATGCTTCAGTGGTTTTAGGATCAATGGGTTATTTTAGAAGCTAAATCATTAGCCTGCTTACTCGAAAACACAACACGGCTTAGAAACCAACCGCACAGTGACTGGCTGTTCGTGCAACATTTTACAGAATTTCACACGGGGTCAATCTAAACGTTTCATGACATTATCCACCCATCCATCCATCCATAAAACAGTGCATCACACGCTACGCGATTATATATCCACAATCATTTTAAATCGGCCGTCTTCGATTTATTTGTCGATTATTAAATGAGAAAATAAAATTCTCGCAGACCAACCTGAATCTTTTCGGCTGCAGTTATTACAATCCCTTGAAGCCATTATGAAATCTCGAAACGCGTTAAAAACAACTAAATAATTATTACATCGTTGCAATAAAATGATATAAAGAGCTGGTGACAGAGCTGCGGGTACTGCGCGCCGCGTAGCGTCATCCGTAATTGTACCGGTGCAGAGAGACGCCGCGCGCACGCGCCTGCGCTACCGAGAGCCGCGCCCGCAACCGGCGTCTGCTTCCTCCGTGGTCATGTGAGGGCCGCATTGTGACGGTTCTGAGACACGGCACAGGAATATTCCGATCGGAGGGAGTTTGACGATAAGGTAAAATATCGTGTCGTGGATGGGAGCGCGTTAATCATCATGCTGTACATGATCTGCTGTCCACCTTGCGGGACACAGTTAAAGCTGTTAGGTTAAAAGAAACTTGTGTACGTTCAGACACACATTTGCTGTGCATCTGCATAGTCAATAAAGGAAAATGTCATTTTTAGGTGACACATACTTAAAATAATAATGGGAACCAATTGCCTGGATGGTGTTCCTTAGGTCTCTTGGAGGAACATGGATGTCATGGTAGATTCAGGGAGCTTAAAATCATCCAACCCCCAGCAAACTGTATCTACTGTACATGGAACCCATATTTCTTCAAATTGAAAGATGAAAGTGCCAACACACTTGGGAGGGTCCTGAAATGCCATTTTGTTCGTGGGGAGTGGTCAGCTACACCCAAGGGCACCCTCCTGATGTCCAAGTCCATCTTCTATTTCAGCAATTTTTATATTGTACTAACAGAAACAAGGCATATTTGACTATATTCCTTATATTCATAAAGATTAATCATAGGAAATGAGTTAAGAAAAAACACAAGAAAAAAAGGTGAAAATGCTATATCTTATCAAACTTACAAAAAATAATTGTACAATAATTTTCCAATATATATTGTTTTATTTCAACACTTAACATTTCAGCACATGAACTGCACTTTAACAAAAATTCAAAACCCAGATCAACAGAATATCAGGTGAGACAACTGACACTAAAATGCCCAATTTTTACACAAAATACACACACACACACACACACACACACACACTACTGATCAACCATTTCTCCACAGATTTGGTCACCCGGCACATTTCTTCTCCATTCATTTGTTAAGCTGGTCAGCAGAGACATGTTCAACTAGAATTTAACTAGTTAAATTCAGCCACTTTGTCACTGAGTGGATGACAAGGCTACACACTTAGCATGCAGCGTCGGGTGTCAGGGCTCAACTCCAGTCTGCAAAGGAATCAGTTCTGTTTCACTCCCTCTGACCACAAAACAGCTTTGTTAATGTCATTAATTAGGTCATCTCACCTGGTTCCAGAAGAATCAAAACAAAGTTATTTTTAACATCTGCAAGATTAACCCTCATCAAAATGAGACATAAACCCCACTGATTCTGACATTTTCCCCCCAGTTCCTGGCTCGCTCCCCCCCTATCTGCCATCCAGGGCTTTGTCCCGTGCGATGACCGCCTCGTCAAACTTGATCATGAGCGTGGTTCCCTTGTGCCAGTGCGCGGTAACCTTGGCCGGGAAGCCGCTGTGGGTGAGGATGGCCTCCACGATCCCAGCCGTGAACGCGGCACAGTTCAGCGTGCTGTTCTCCTTGGGCACCGAGATAAAAGCGTTGATCAGCGGCTCCTTCTCGATGATGTAGTACGTCTTGTCGTCGTCGTTCGCCTGTTCCAGCTTGTCAGCCTCCTTTCCGAACAGGGCCTTCCATACAGACACCTGACAATCAGAATTATTTATGTTAAACTATGCAGCTTTTAATAAACTTGATATCTTGCAAATACACACTGATTCGTGCAATACCAACCGTGCTCATCTTTATATGAATACAAAAACAATGTGTTAAATCGTTATTCTTTACTAATTTTGGAAAGGTGCTCCTGTGCATTAAGTAAATAAAAATGTAGCAATCTTTAATAAGAAATTAATTACAAAACGATTCCCACTTATGCTTTAAGGACAGAGCGGGCGCTAAGCACACAGCATACCTTTATGAAGAGCAGTATGTTGAGCACCTTAGTCTCCCTTTTGCCGTTCTTCTCTCGGAGAACCAGTACGTCCAGCAGGCTGGCGCCCACGCCCTGGCCCAGGTCGGCAAGGCGCGCCTGCAGCTCGGACACGGAGTAGACGCGGCTCTGGCAGTACTGCACCATTTCGGAAAAGAGCAGCGCGAAGGCGCTGACGCTGACCTCCGTCTTGGGCCTGGTCAGGGAGCGCTCCAAGATCGCCGATTTGCCCCTGGTGAAGCGGGTGTCCATCCTGCAGTCTGCGGCCTACACTGCAACGGGAGCTTCTAATCGCAATATCTTATTTAGCTTATTCAGCTTAACATCAAGCTGTCAGTGCAAACGGATCCAGCACTTGAGTCGACAAGTCCAGGTAAAACCGGCAGCTGGCTGATCGGCCGCGCTTCTCACGGGCCGTATGATGTAGAAGATCACGCACGAAAAATGCTGGATTTGTTATACAGGACACCTCATGCAGTACATTTGTCTATATAAAACTAAATAAATACTTCAAACATTGCAGGCGTGGAACTGAATAATTTCACAGAAAACCTAACTGCCTATGATGAGCTTCGATGTTTTGAACTGCAGACCCTAACTTCCTTTTCCGGGTCAGGCGGCTAAGGACGCAAAACGGGATTTAGTGCGCATGTGGAGAGTAATCAGAAGGTTGTGCAAAATAAACTTTGCACGCATTTGCGGTCGTACAAAATTAATTGCGTGTGTCGTGGTTTTGTGTAAATTGTCTCTTTCTTGCAGTTTTCCCCTTGTTTAACTGTGGGTGAAAGGTAGCCGTGCACCAGTAGCTCTGAGGAGAGGAGGACGGTACAGGTTCTGCCATTCGCTATATCCAATACCATGGATATATAGATAATTTGGCAAATAAATGTCATTTTAATAACAAAACAAGGAGTCCGTATTTTTCATAGTGTTACAGTGTCCGCTAGAGGGCAATGCGTAGTCATTTTTACTCAGTGTTACGCCCTTTTGTAATTCCGCGTAACATTATAGGTGACTTTTAATGTAATGTTTTCTGCACCCGACGTAGTTAAACATTTCACACCAATTAAAATAATGTGTCGCTGGATATAGTTGTTTTATGTTTGATATATTATTTATATTCATTTGCTTCACCATAAGCATGCAGTCTTTGTGCAAGAGGGTATAGATGGAACACCGCGTGCAGTAGACATATCTCGTCTTTTCCTGTAAAATTCTGTTTGCTCGTGTCCTACCAGTGTACAAGTATGTTATCATCGGTATGTTTTCGATAAGGAAAGGACCATGCCAAGAAACGACGATCAGTAACATAGTGTATCTGTGTAAAATGGGGTGTGTGTGTGTGTAAAATGACAGACAACTACACTCACCTAAAGGATTATTAGGAACACCTGTTCAATTTCTCATTAATGCAATTATCTGATCAACCAATCATATGGCCGTTGCTTCAATGCATTTAGGGGTGTGCTCCTGGTCAAGACAATCTCCTGAACTCCAAACTGAATGTCAGAATGGGAA
>JABFEA020000048.1:2356685-2368891 GCA_019775915.2 Cyphomyrus plagiostoma
AGCTCTTGTAAAGCTTGTTTCTGTGGGGGAGGTGGCGGATGCTCTCCACTTATAGCGGCGCCCCCCCCCCCCCCCCCCCCAAGCAAAAAAAAAAAAAAAGGGTGGGGGTGGTGGGGGTGGGGTGTTTGGGTTTTTTTTTTTTTTTTTTTTTTGGTGGATAAAAATATGGGTTTTGTAATAAAATTTTGGGAGACAGGAAGGGGGCGGGCCCCCCCCCCCCCCCCCCCCCCGACTGCTCACCCTCCCATCTCGATCTCCTCGGGGCCAGGTCTTCCCGTTCCAGTTCCATGCGCCGCTGCCCCCTTGTGGTCCACCGTAGGGCTGACAGAAACTGCCCATCATAGTGGAGCCATGCAGATGATGTGGGGGGAAGGGGGTCAGCGGCACATCATAGAATTCTGAGTAAGGGGGCGGGAACAGTGACGGTACCCGCCCCCGGAGACCTCGGCCTGGTCCAGAAGATCCCATGTAATTCTGGTCACTCCAGCAGGCAGACAGTCGCTCAGAGGAGGAGGAAGATGAAGGTGGCGTGGAGGAGGGGTAGCAGCTATATGAGTGCTGGGAGAACTGGGAATGGTGGTGCAGGTGCTGATGAGGGGGCAGGGCAGGGGAATCTCTGCCTCTCCAGTACCCGCCCCCTCGACGGTTCTGGGCCCGGTTCTGCTGGTGCTGGCCGGCTCTGGCACCCGCCCTGAAGTCTCTGCCACCTCTGCCCCTGGATCGCGCTTCCCCCGCCCCGCTCGATTCCCGCCGGCCCGCTCCGCCGCGGCCGCGGGAATAAGGGGAGCCTCTCTCAGGCGACGGCATCCCAGCAGAGCTGCCCGCACCCCCCCCGGTGGCCTCGCCGCTGCCCCCTGCAGTCGCCTCTCGATACAGCGAGGAGGAGACAGACTGTTTCTTGTCGGCTGGGAGCATGTAGGACTGGAAGCACTCAAACCTGAAAGTGCTACGTGAGAAAAAGCAGGGGGGGGGGGAAGAGAGGGAAGGGGAGCAGAATAAGATGGAGCAGCGGGCTGGCAAAAATTACAGCAGAAATAAGGGCTCAGCTCACACACGACGGGAGAGAAGGATCCTGCAGCTTTCATTTAAAACAAATGATCAATGTGTTACTTAAGATCAACAGTGTTATTAAAACTTCTAAGTTAACAGAGCATTTTAAATTGGCTAAATAATAATAAAAATGCAGCATAAAGTACAAAAGGCTAAATTAAAATGTATGAATAGAATGACAATTACTGAAGTCATTAGCGGCATGCATTAAGAAAACGTAGGACTTAATTGTAAAATTATGGTAATTCTGCTATTTTTTCCTTTTGACACAGGAACTGCTGCAATTAAAAAAAAAACTGATGCATTACTCTGTTTTGGCACACAGGACTGATATTGGCATGGATCGATGCTGCAACAATTCATGCGTCAGGGGATTCTCACCTCTCCTGACTTTCCTTGCCTCCCGACTCCTTGGACAACAGGTCCAAGCGCTGATTGATCTTAGCAATGATGGAGTCTGCGTTGTCTGCCTGCGAGCCACCAGCGTTGCTGCTCCTCCCTCCTCCGCCCTGCTGCTGTCCCTTTCCCCTGCCCTCGTTCCAGCTCATGGCCACTCCGGATTCAGTGCCGCCCCTGGGGGGCTCCCAGGAGCTCCCATACACATACTGGTCTGCAGAGGGGTCACTACCACTGCTGCTCTGGGCGCTGTAGAAGCCGTAACCCTCATAACCTGCTGGGATGGACGGATCGTTCAAGACCCTTACAAAACACCCTGGAAAACTCTTAAGGGACATTAAAATGACACTTGCCTTGCCATGCACTAGCGTTCGGATAAGACACTGCGGAGAAAGAAACCAGATTGCACAGCAGGATTACATATGACGATATAGCTAAAAGAATTTACTAAGGAAACGGTATGAAAGTCAATAAACGAAAGAAAGCAGAAAGTGTGGTTATTATTGAAGATGACCGTATCTGTAAATGCTATGCGGTGCGGATCAGCCGTGGAACTGACCGGAGGTACCGGATCCGCTGCTGCTCGAAGGGGCTGCGGAGCTCCAGGACCCCGCACCTAAACCGGGGCACACAAACGTTAAGCACTTCAGCCTGGACGGGGACAGGAGCTGCATCTTATAAAAGCTTCGCCCAAATTAACATAAAGGTTAAGTCTTCTCGCGTTGCACTCTTGGTTCGTTATTCACGAAAGAACTCATGTTAAACCGTAGGTGTGAGATGCGTAATGCATCTGGCAACTTATCAAGACTTTCACAGACAATGCATAAGTCATCCATTCACTATCCAATGCAGCACAGCGGTATATATAATATACTATGTTTTAAAACTGATCACGCATCCGAATGGTAACTGTCATACCAACCCAGTCTGTCCGGGACACAACCACACCTACTAACGTTAGAACACAGCTTGACAACAACAAAAGCAGCTAATTCTACTCGGATTTAACAGCCTGCTTGGCTGTCTCACACTAACGACGATCATAATTTTAAAATCAATGCTTACGATATGCACGCCACTCGACAACAAAGTATTACTCTTTACCCGGAACATACACTACAGTCTACGGAGGCTGGCAACACTGCGACACATACTACCTTTTCCTTAGTTAATAAATGTAGTACGGTGTCTATTCACCCACATCCACACCACCGGAGACCAGTAACTAAATGGCAACTGAGTCACTTAGATGTCTGTGTAATCATACCACCAACGAGCTGGCACCTATAGGCACACAACTAAAGTGACTAACTTTACCATCACCAGTTAGCTAGCCTCTGAAAGTGCACGCATGAGCAGATGCCTATGAGAGCTGGGGCTTCCTCTGCGCTTCTGGGGAGTCCCTGCCAGCTTGTTTAAACCGCTGGGGCAATAAAATGAAATAGGAAGGCCTGTCGGCATGCCGAAATGTTTAATACGTTTCACTTGTCGCTAGAACTGAACTGACCTCCAGGCTGCTTGCTATCCATTTCCACCGTCTTCTCATTGAAATCGAGCAAATTCTCAGGGGGCGTGTACGAAATCACGAAAAAAACACCCTAAGCGCCACTGCATTGGTAAATTAGCCAAATGGATTGAAAACCAGTGGTTAACTGACACAGCACTCACTAACCATGTGCGCCGTATCTAAACGCGATTGGTTCATTTTTGCTGTCACTGTAACATCCATAAAATAAATATTTGCCAATTTCCAGTAGCAGCATAGCTAAGTGACTGTGATTCGTCCAGCAGGTTGTCAATCATCATGCGGACGGCTGTACGAACCGTGATTGGAGAATGAATATTATTTTTTTACCCAAACATATAAAATTAGGCGATAACAACCTTTAGTTTCAGCTCCTTCCTGAAACAAACGCATGTTCTTTGAAATATCCGTCAAGCATTGGGATACTTTGATAAATAGATTTAAACATAATGTAAACATATATGGAATTGTCGAAACGACATAAGCCGCCCATTTAATGATACAGAAGTCTCATGCAATTGCACTTAGTCCTATTTTATTATTTAACTGTTCTTTGATGTTAATGATTTAAAACAATAATTACTGTAACATTTTATTCTACACCACTGTGTTGCACTGGCAGTGCAATAAAAATGCTACCCATGCTGCATAAATGTATACAACTCTAGTATGTGGAAACATACATGGCAATAAAGCACATTCTGATTTCACTTCGTTTACTAACGATTATTAAAAGAATCTACGACCATAATGAATTTTAAAAATCATTCAGTTTATATAATGCTGTATATACTACATAATGTTTACTTCAGAATTGGTACTAAAATTATGTATTTAAACTAATCTGATATGTTGCCGTATATATTATCCTTAAATAAATCTGGAAATCCGTAAATGTGGAAGTAAATCAATACATCTACATTCATTCTACAGATTTATTTATTCGTTTTTAAGTCATGTTTCGTCCTCCATATAAGAAAGTCCTTCAGAGGCGTCGCCAGGATGGATCAGCACCCATATCAGCGTTCCGTGGTTTCAATGGCTGTAGGTCATGGAGCCGTGGCGCAGTTGCTAAAAACGCAAGTCAGCAAGCAGGTCAACGAATTCTTCTGGAAAGTGCCTGAGGACAAATGTAACCTGCGCTTATCACTTTTGTAAGAAGTGCCACGCTTTCGATCTACAAGCATAAATGAATGTTAGTATCGTTCATTTTTAAAATACACAGGCCTGTTGTTTAAAGATTCAATTCAACATTTACGATGCTCAGCTTTTTAAATGACTGCAGCTTAGTTAAATGCAAAGGAAGTAGTAAAGAATGAATAATTTTACTGCGATGGTTTGCGTCGTATCCTATTTTATAATCCCTGCCTTGCACCAGCTGTTTCAGGATAAGATCCGAACCCCCACGATTCGGCACAGGACAAGCGGGTATGGAAATAAATGAATGCATAGTGTTATAACATGGGGTGACCGTATTTTGCTTTGAAAAAAATAGAGGACACCAGGGGTAGGACGCAAAGAGAGGAGCCAGAGCAGCGCAAATATGCACATAGAAAGGATTCTGACTGTAGAAAGTGAATGTTAACATGAAACAAAGCGTAATAATGGACATTTCAGACATTTTAGGTCCCAAGTCCGGAAAAATTTGGTCTTATGTTCACCTTGTATAAAATTCACATTTATTTACTTGCTGTCCAAAGCAACTTTTCAGCTGGGCCGCCCGCGTCCACGTCTTGCGCCAACCGCGTATTTTGACGCCAGACCTGGGATGGCGCTGTGGGGAAAACCGGCCCTTAGCGGTAATCTGGGAGCCGCTCCCTCTCACTCAGGGAACAAGGAATAGCGGTAACCCCGATGTAAACACGTGGTCGATTCCACTCATTCAAACGTGGATCTGGTTAGAAGACACTTTCTACAAAGAGGAGCAACTCATACTATTATTGCTTGGGATATTGGCATGTGCGCCCTTTAAATATTACAAGAAAGCAGCTGGGTGAATTCAACGTGTATAAACCCACGATTCCTAATTCTAGCTGGTAAAGTAACTATGGCTGATGGACCAATGAAGGTGTGTTCCAAGAGACTAAATTTGGAAAACGACTTCTCAATGGATCACTGATCTGCCATCACCCGACGTCCTACCAGGCATCACGACGACCAGCCCTTTTGTGTTCGCGAGGAATGCAGAATTATATTGTGTATGAACCTCATGCGCCCCTACCCAGGTATATTGCAACACACAAGGATATACACAATATTTTTGACAGTTTTAACATACGTTACATTGAATTCACTCGCTTGATTGCGTATATTACTCAAATATCTTGCCCTTAGTGAAACATGCTATTTACAAGAGCAATGAATTGCTTTCCCCCTCAAGAACCAATCTCCCTGACAAAAAAAAGACTCCCAAGCCCAGAGGATAAATTCAAATTAAAACTTTGGGACATTAACTTCCAAATGGGGGTGTGCTGGGACACTCCATTGAATATTTTATAGACAGGGAGGTCAGCAGTTTGAATGCCTGCATTTCTCTACACAATTTTCTGGTATAAACCGAAGCAGCGTAAGGTATATTTTACCAAACATATGTCATCTCTGGGAAAGTTCAGCAGTGGTGGCAACAGGCGGCAGATCACAACTTCCTGGACCCAGAACGATGCTCAAAGTCCTGCCCACACCATCAGACATAATCAAAAGATTGTTTTCAGTTTCCCACTTGCCTTGTACTGTGTAATTTCAAGAGCTCAAGTGTATTCGTGTATACTATTAGTGTTTGTTTGCTAAATTTAAATATATTTTGTGAAAAACTGGGATTGTTCCCAGTCATTCTTATGAGTAATGCTGAGTAGAGGTCGACCGGGCTGATATTTGGCATTTTTTAATGCAACGTCCGATATCCGAGTGCTGTACCCCGCCATACAGACAGGCACGTCTGCGGGCAACTCAGTGTTATTATTGCAGGAACTTGTGCAGGAACCCATCCAGAAGTTTTGGAAGAGTCCTGGGAGAAAACGGTAAGGCTTAAATTCTGATCTTTCAGAGACCTATTTATTTAACTGGTTTGATGTGCAATGTTGTTTTGAAAGAGAACGCGAATTACGATATCGGGAACTAGCGTAATGATAATGAGCCTTCAACCAACTGTAGCTTACACTTACAGGTAACGTTAAGGATCGTTGATTCTAACAGAGCTATTTTTCATCGCTTATTGGTGGGCTCACGGACGTTTTTTAATCGCTAATTGTTAAAATTTTAATTATTATAATATCAGCCCGATGCCATCAGTTCTGTTTTTTTCTTGTGTAGTGTTTCACTGTGTGTGGGGGGCGGAGCAGGCAGCTCTCCCAAAAACTGCAGCATGTGTGCGTCTGCTAACAACATAAACATGTTAATAAAAGGTTTTGGGCCTTGTACACTACTCATAATACCATGAAGCACTTAGTTAAGTGTTTTTTTCCTTGCAAAATGCATTTGAGTGTAATTGCTTTAAAGTGCACGGAATACTGGAATTGTAGAATGAATTGAAGATGAAAGAGCTATAATAAAAATGCTTACATTGCATTTTTCTTCTGTTTTAGTAATTTAGAAGACTCAGGGACTGGAAGTGGGATTAAAAGTGAACATGCACATTCCTTTTTGTTTTGTTTACAAATTTTCTTTCCCTCAAAGGAAGAGTTTGCTTCTATATTGTGCACTAAAAGATTCTGATGCTATTTTTATTCTTTATAGGTTTTCTATGTTTAGAAGTAATGTGTTTTTGTTATTTTAGTCTATATTTAAATTTACATTTAAGTCAGTATTCAATAAAGGCTAAGTTGAAAAATGTTTTGTATCGTTGTTATATTTTACTATGCAGAGGGGGAAAACGTCCAATTATCAGCAAAAAAAAAAAAAACTGGCAGCATACATCGGCCATCGGCTGAGCCTGACTCCTGAATACCAGAATTAGCTATTGAAACACCCATATAATGCTGAGTGCCCTTATATTCAATTAACAACAAAGCTTTTACTTTGTCTGCTTTGTCTAACAAACCTGGTTAAACACAAGTGGAAATTTACTTTTTCTTCATAAAAATCCTGTTGTTTGCACCTGTGATAAAAATGAAATCTTCAGTATAGTAACTCTAGAGCAGGGATGTCAAAGTCAGATACATTAAAGGGCCAAAAAAACAAATTTGCTACAAGCCAAGGGCCGGACTGGTTCAATGTTTTTTAAAACATATTAAAATGATTGCACGTAACCTATTGAACCAAGACCTAACACAGTGTACTGTATTTTATTTAATGAATAAATGAACAGTCCAACATTTTTGTATGGCTCTGTCACTAATTTCAAGTGAAAACATTTTTCAACAGGTTCAGACAAAAACAAACTTCCTTAAAAGAAGTGAGTTCGTGGGCTACCGTTGCATTGTGGGGAATGGAGTATTGGTGCATGCAAAACAGCAGCAGGCGGCTGTGGCCTGCCGGCCGGTTCTAATACTAATCAAATATCATCCCGGGGGCCATAGATAATTCATTCGCAGGTCGGATCTTGACTTTGACACCTCTACTCTTGAGCCTGATGTATAATGACATCAAAACAAACATTTCACTGCTGAGTTGCTAAAAGAATTTTGAACGAAGTACATATTTTAACCATTCAACTATAACCCAGTTCTTTGTAGGCAATATATTCAGGACTGTGTAGGGCAATCGCATTTATTCATAGTATTCTGACCAAACCTGCCTATTTTGTCTATCAGTAAATACAGGTAAACTGACTTTTTTATTCAACGTAAGTAAACAGTATTAAAATTAGCGAGATAGAAGATATCATTAGCTTTCTTGCTCGTCCTCATACTGCTGCACCATGTCAAACAACATCTGATAGGTTTTGAATTTAGCGACGTCTCTTCTGCGCAGTGGCAGCCTTTTCACCAAGTCAGCCATGGCGGAAAAGAAGCGGCGATCTTCATCTGCATGCGCACCGTCGGGCGCAGCTTCATCACTAAGCTCCTTGAGTCTTTTCATTATTGGGCCGTCTGCCGCATCAGCTCGGCCTTTCCACTGCACTGTCTTTCTTGGGTCATCTAGAGGGGAGCCGATGCGCTGGGGTATAATACTAGCGAAGGACTTGACGATTGGACTGAGTGGTGGAGGGCTGAAGGCGGACGAGTGCTCTCCATCTGACAGGCCTGGGGAGGGTGCAGCCATGGGGGCGGAGGACACTGCGGGCTCTTCGAGTACACTGCCAAGACTATTGATGGAACTGGGTCCCGAACCCGAGTCCAAATGGCTGCCCCAGTGATCCGGAGATTCCTTCAAAACAGGAATACATACATGAGAATACAGGGCCCTCATCACCTGAGTCAGTCCACACCATGACCTCTGTTCCTTCACCAACAACATTCACATATTTATCTGCTACCAATTCATCCCAGTACCCCCATCCCCCCATGTGCTGGGCCTGAACACATGAATACATCAGCATCACATTCTATTTTGAGAGACATAACGACAAAGGCCAGGAAAATATGGCTACAATTTGAAGGAAAAAAAAAAGCCTTACTTGTCTTGCATGACATACCATTAGTTCTCCTGTTGATCGCAAACATGAAATTATACTGCAGAACACATCAGTCTGCTGCTCCTGTGGCCATCGTGAATAATGCAGTTTGTGACTTTCAAAATCTAAGAATGCCTGCCTGCCAGCCAGCTAGCCGTGTAGCAACTTCAGCTGTATTTTCATCGAGTGAAAATTACCTACGATTGTGTAGTTTGTCTCTCTCTATATATAATCCTGTAGTGAGGAATCATATAAATGCTAGTATTTCTTGAGTTCCTCAACATACCGCTTTTCAAATCCGCTGGCAGTATTTGTTATCATTCTTAGCATCATTTCTACCCCGTGTGGTAAGTCACCTTTCACCATTTGAGAGGGTTAGGGCCAGAAGATCACAGTGAACATGAAAAATCGCAAATGATACTGTGGTCCAGTTTCAATTATACAAAATTGATGGCACTGAAATGTTTGTTGAGGTAAGAAATGTAAGACTGCAGTCACAGAAACAGCTAATGTGAGGCTGTTTGCCAAGAAAAGGAGACACACCGTAACAAGCCAAGATGCATAGATCCCAGTTTTTTTTTTCTTTAACCAGAAATAACTTAATATTAACGGGAAATGGCTTGACATTGGCGTTGATTATAATCCCTCATGTTTTCATCATCAAACCACTTGATACTAACAATGTCTTTCAGCACATATTGTCTAAATAGCTAACACTATGCAGTGGAATTACAATAAAGCAAAGATCTGAGGTGGACACACTGGTAAGAAGTAAGACCACTTCCCCAAGTGTGCTCCATATTTACTTGGCAGTCAACTGCCTCAAAAAACAAGACTGTTCCCCCATCCTTTTCACTGCATGTGAATGGGAATAGTGACACCTAGAAAGCACCATTGGACACCAAAAGATTCAAAAGTACATCACAGAAAGGGCTCCTCCTTCTAATTATTAAGAGTGAACTGACCATTTTACAGCTCTCTCCAATGGTTACTGTGAGGGGGCTCGACCCCTGGGGGGGCGTCTGGGGACTCCGTGTATGGGTTGTGTGACAAGCTGAAAGGTGGCTTATGAGATCTCTTTTCTTTAGTACTGTAGATGTACAGTACAAACAGTGAAAATGTTGTTGCTTCCTGCAACCAAGTCCACATCTATGAATGGTATAATCTGAAATATCAAAAGGTGAATTTAATGGACATTTAACATATACAAACTTTGTTTTATATATATATTTATATTTCACATATATGCATATTATATATAAACTGGATTGGAAATGTGTGTATATACATATATGATAAACTGAAATATAATATGCACAATACCTCCGCAGAAGACGGCTCGTTTAAAATGGCCATTCAAATGGACCCTCAACTTGCTCAGTTTTGTGGGTTTAAAATATTCTGGCCCACAAAATGGACAGTGAAACTTTGCAGATGGACAGCAGCTGCACTTTCTACTGGAAGGTAGTGAAAGGCCCCTCTGAATTGTTATATGGAGCTAAAGGAAGATAAGTAAGCAAATGATCTGATATAATTAAGACAGATTTTCAGATAAGGAAATATTTGAAAAAGCTATAAAGAAAACTGATGCATGAAAAAACAAACATGTCACATGTGAAGCAAGTTTAAAATTTTACACTTGACATGGAATTCTTCACTACACTGCACCATACCTATCGAGATAAATTAACTTACATTTTTCTCCTGAGTTTCCATATCCATGATATCACTGTGCTCCATCTTCGTTTGATTCTCGTTCACATTCATGTCTTGCAATCTTTGATCTGTGTGTTTTCGGTCAATATGTTTTTTCAAGCTACGTTTGTTCATTAGCACTTTGCAAACAGGGCACCGCTTTCTAATAACTGCAGGCCCACAAAACCTTCCTGTAGAAACACTGGTGATTGGTGGCACAGTCAATGTGGCACTGGTGGGCATTTGTGGGGTCAAAGATGGGGCTTCACTGCCTGGCACTGCATGCTGTTTGACTTTGCAAAGTAGCAAGTGGTTTGCAAAGTCACTTCGCCTTAATACTGTAAACTGACAGTAGAGGCAGTGATAATGGAGTGTTGGCCGGCAATCTAAACCACATCTATGGATGGTGAAACCTAAAAACAGGCAACACAGCATAATGTTATATTGTAAAATACTGTGTGGAAAGTACATGTTCAACAGCTATGCATATACATTGAGAAACAACTCTCAAATTAACTCACCCTCATGAAGAACAGCCTTGTTAAAATGACTTTTTAAATGCATTTTCAACTTGCCCAATCTGGTGGGTTTGAACACACTGGCAGTGCAAAATGGGCAGTGAAACCAGCTGCAACATTTTGAGCACTGACTCAACTGCGGTAGAGACTGCCCTCTCTGAATCGTTGGGTGTTTCTAAGGAAAAAAAAAAAGACAAAATAGCTAGATCTCTTTAGTAAGTTAATATCTCTATATATATATTGCAACAACTCACCACACTTAACAGTAAGTTTTAATGGGAATTTTAGGTCGAAAGAAAATAGACCTTATTTTGACTTAAATTTGCTAGCAATAAAGCGTTATACGTCGATCACCTTTTTATACGAGCCACTCTTAGCTGGCAAGATGGCACTACAAACGTTAACAAACAGCTCGCTGACCAACCAAACACAACGATACTGACACTGAAATCTTCATGTATTTTTACGTCTAAAATGACGTAGCCGTAATCTGACAAAGTTTTGCAGAGGGCCCAATGTTATATTACCGTTGTAAATTCAAAAAACTTCACAGCATCATAATAAAACATCCTCACCGTGTATTCCGCCATCTTTGACTCTGGGTTGTTCCCGCCTATAAACTTCCGTCCTGAAACTGTTGGCCCAGAACTGGGGGGTGACGTATGGCGGTGCGCCTCTCTAAATGGACGTACCTCCACCACAGGGCCAGCGAAAAGCTGCCCGCCTTCAAACTCGAGATTTATTGT
Source organism: Cyphomyrus plagiostoma (assembly GCA_019775915.2). NCBI lineage: Eukaryota > Metazoa > Chordata > Actinopteri > Osteoglossiformes > Mormyridae > Cyphomyrus > Cyphomyrus plagiostoma. The sequence goes on from JABFEA020000048.1 coordinate 2,368,167, forward strand.
TAAAATTTATTGTTAAAATCGAGAGTTGTAGTCAAAGCATTTACTCTGTGCAGTTTCTCTAGGCTGAAAATCCACGAACGTAACTGTGAAAAACAAAAAGTTTGATGGCATAAATGTTTATTGCTTGATGGGAAAACATCACAAATCCCTAAAATGGCATCTTAACGTACAAAAATTTTGCTAAACCCTACCTATCTGTAAATGGCAAAGACTTAAAGTTTCCTCGCTAACACATTGTTGTACGGTGTAATGTATGCAATTTGTTCCCTAGGTAGCTTGATAGTTTTGGTTTAGGGGCGCAACAGATCACGAAACTCACGGGTCGATTTATATCAAGGTATTTGTGTCATGGATCTGATCATTTTTCTACTAAAAAAAAGGAAAGGCCAATATAAATTTGCTTTCCATTTCTTATGTAAGGGACTGAAGAAACTCAAAGTGAGGAACGTTTAACACAGAGGTGTCAAAGTCAAGGCCCGCGGGTCAGATCCGGCCCGCGAATGAATTATCTATGGCCCTTGGGATGATATTTGATTGGTATTAGAACCGGCCCGCAGGCCACAGCCGCCTGCTGCTGTTTTGCATGCATCAATACTCCATTCCCCACAATGCAATGGTAGCCCGCGAACTCACTCTTCTTTGAAGGATGTTTGTTTTTGTCTGTGAACCTGTTGAAAAATGTTTTCACTTGAAATTAGTGACAGAGCCATACAAAAATGTTGGAT
>JABFEA020000048.1:2372985-2383799 GCA_019775915.2 Cyphomyrus plagiostoma
CCCCCCCCCCCCCCCCCCCCCCCCCCCCCCCCCCCCCCCCCCCCCCCCCCCCCCCCCCGGCGCCCCCCCCCCCCCAAAAGTGGCTCGGAGAGAGCCACACAACAGTGTTCCAGCCAGTCAACAGCAGGGAGCGTTCACGTTCGTGCACAGGACGGGGGAGGGGTGACGGGGGTGTCTGTTTGAGGTACATCTCGCACATGCTAATGTGATGAGCAGTAGAGATGGCCAGGAATCAGCCAATGAGATGAGCAACTCAAGCTGCTTCGTTGGCAAACATTATGGATGAAATGTGCTGGGAATTCTAAAACTTTACAAATTTACACTTTCACATTCCAGGTCTGCATATCCATAATAATAAAAATTCAATTATATATCTTTACAGGTACATTGTGCATATTCAAAATGTGAATTTCAGATCTCCACAATATAATTGTGGATATGCAGACCTGGAATTCTTACTAGTCAAATGAAATCACATATATCTACAACATATATCTTCTTACTAATAAAGTTCTTACTATTAAAAACTGAATTATAGATCTATACAGTATGACTTTTTACTAATAAAAATTGAATTTAGGATATGTGAAGCAATAGAAGTCAATGGGAATATATGTATAGTAAAAATTTAATTACTCTAAAACATGAATTTTTACCAGCAACAATATAGTTCTTACCAGTAAAAATTATGATTTGTGCCTGTCAAATATGATTTTTTACTAGTAAAATTTTAAATTGTGCTGAGTATGTATTATCCTATTAAACAATCTTCTCTTATTGCTATTTAGCTTGCCACACGGCTAAATAAGTTTAGGGGTACCAGTTTTGGTAGGATGCCTGAAGCGAGGGCATAGCATTTTCAGATGGATACTTCCGCAATCTGGTGCCATGCTGCCTTCTCCAAAATCTTTGTGTTTTATCACTCTCTAGTTTTGACATCTACATGATGCCATACGGACACGTGTAACATTTCAGCAGTTTTGAAGAAGAGTCCCGTGAATGTTTTATTCCGTTGTACATTGCGGCCATCTTAAGTATATGAACAGCAAAATTATACATGCATGCTGAGTGGTGAGCATTAAAGTGTGTGTCTGTCTCTCAAAGATCTTGTGCATGAAGCACCAAACCGGACAAGGGTGCATGAATGATCTTTACTTTAATAGTGGGTGAACACAATCAAACTGATTCTGCCTGACCACGGAGGCTTCACACCTGGCTAGGTGGAGGAAGGCTGGAAAATCAGCCCTATTAGGACCATTCCACAAAGCACAGTTTCCCAGTTAGCAGGGTAACAAGCAATAAATTAATTTGGCGTATCCATATGTTTATTACATTCGGTTAGCTGAGCACGCCACATGGTACTGGTTTGGTAAATCATGGAAATAAGCACTGAAGTGGCGGTGAAGAAAGGGACAGCTGAGCAGCCACAGCTTTTGAAACACAAGATATTGTGGATAAACAAGGTACCTTTTACAGTTTAATGTCCAATGTTTATTAAACACGAGTATACAAGGAAGTTTTGTGGGTCACAATATGCATCTCAGTAAAATTTTAGGCACACTGCTAATCTGCTTACCAAATTGTTGGCATGAGTAAACGTCCATATAGTATCGAAAAGCCATACTTGTTTTGCCCGTCATCTGAAGTCCTGGTGATTATCACACCCTCTTTATAATCGTGATCACATCAGGACATGACAGCTATAGGTGAGATTAAGTGTAGTATCTGAGCAGGAGGGTCATTGGGATAGGCTGGGGATATGTCCTCCTAAATGTTTAATTTGTTGTAGGTTTTTTGATGTTCTAATTATTGTGATGTATTTCTTTTCTTATTTCTTTTTAGTACATTTTGTTCCTAGCTCGGAAGACGTCTCTAGTCTGCAAGTAAATGGAGTCCAGGCGTGGGTTTTTTCAGCCATGGAGGGACTACCTGCAGTTGGCCGACATAATCCGGGCCATGCAAGCTGGGCCTGCCGGGCCTGAAGGGCCAGGTCGGGTGGGGAACCAGCCAGGATCTACCCAGTGGCTGCCAATGTCTGTCCAGCGGCACACAGACAATGCAGTGGATGGCGGGAAAAGCAGCTCCAAGCAGCCCGCAACGGGACCTTGGCAGTCTGGGGGGAAAGAGTCTCCAGAACTGCAAAGGCCTTTCTGCAGTTTCTGCAGACACAATGGGGAGTCGGAGGCTGTCTTCCGGTCCCACTGCCTCAGGGACCAGGCGGGCGACGTGAGCTGCCCATACCTGCGGCAATACATTTGCCCGCTATGCGGGGCCACTGGGGCCCGGGCACACACCAAGCGGCACTGCCCGCAGGTGGACGGTGCGTACTGCTCTGTGTACGCCAGGGCGCAGCGCTAAGATGCTCTTTTAAAAGCTCATAACTGCTGTCACTGTGCACTTTTATCATTCCATACTGTAATTGCACTGTATTTTACTACTGCTGGATACTGCTCTTTATTTTTCTATTTTATCCTATTTGTATTGTACATTATATTTATAGTACATTTTTAATATTGTGGATTACTCCATTTGTGTGGCACCATAGAGGGCGCAAGAGAAACAGTATTTCAATGCACTGTGTACTTGTGCATGGTTGTGTTGACAATAAAGAACTCTTGAATCTGTTTTATATTTTCTTTTAACGTTGTTGTTTTCTTTGTATTGCACAATCCAGAAAGCAGGTGTAAAAGCATTTCACTACACAGTAGTATGGTATATGATGTATTTGACACGTAAGACTTCTAATTTAAGTCAGCCTGCCAATGGGCTAGTTGATGCTGGGTTTTAAATGCTGAAACATTAAGTCTAGGCAACAAGCACACAGTCACTGGGCTCAGAAGCAGTGGAAACATGTTCTGTGGAGTGAGAAATGACACTTCTCTGTCTGGCAGTCTGATGGATAGTTTGAGTTTGGCAGATGCCAGGAGAGCATTATCTGCCTGACTGCAACTGCAGACTACAATTGTACTGTAAAAGGAGGTATAATGGAATGGGGCTGTTTTTCAAAGTTTGGGCTGGGCCTCTTATTTCCAGTGAATTATTAGTGCTTCAGTATACCAAAAATTTTTAGACAATTCTATGGTTCCAATTTTGTGGTAACAGTTTTGGGAAGGCAGCCCTTTTCTGTTCCAGCATGACTGTGCCCCAGTGCACAAAGCAAGGTCCATAAGACCTGGTTGGGTGAGTGATGTAGAAGACCTTGACTGGCCTGCATAGAGCCCTGACCTCAACCCCATCAAACACCTTTGCCATGAACTATAACAGAGATTGCGAGGCAGGCCTTCACGTCCATCATCAGTGCCTGACCTCACAAATGCTCTTCTGGATGAATAGGGAAAATTTCCCACAGACACAGTCCATAATTTTCTGAAAATTCTTCCAAGAAGAACAGCAACTGTTATATCATAAAAGTGGGGGCAACTCCATATTGATGCCCATGGATTTAGAAGAATTTGTTCTCTCTAACAAGAGAAAACGGATTTGTAAGATTCTGTCACCTTGGCAATCAATCGTCCTAAATCACCCTTCACTTGTCACCACCTGTTACTTGCCACAGTCCGCCTTACTGACTCTCTAGACAGATTCTTTGACATGCCAGGAGGTCTGACCTTAAAAGACGCTGTTTCACCAAATCTTGCTTTAAATATTGTTGCAATGATCAAAGCATGCAATGGTTCCCCAAAGGTATTTCATTAATTCTCTATTTCACTTATCCACTACACTCTTAAATTCCTTATCTGTTTGCATATAAATAAATAACAAAAACAATAAAGCATACTGTTACGATGCGTTGGTTGCTGAGCGGGTAAGGAGGGAAGTCCAGCCAGGTAGATACAGGCAGACGGGGTTTATTCAGGACAACACACCAATACATGGAAACGTTAATGCCGCGTCTGCCGGAACTTACGCAGACGCAGACTTTAAAAGGCACAAGACAGGTATGCGGCAATACAAAACAGGTGAGAACAATCGGAGAAAACAAGAGGTAATGAGGTGGGCGTGGCACACACGAGGATCGGACGGAGCTGGACATAACACATACTACCAGGCCTGACAGATTACCTAAAATCACAACCATTTCTCAAACATTTCCACCAGCCTGGGTTGATATTCATTCTAAAGATGACGATTACTTAAAATCCACATTGACTCAATAAATTCATAGTATCATTACCTTCCTATTATGATTCATTAATTACCAAACGCAAACATTCAAAATCTCCAATAAAAACATGTACAGAATTGTCACCATGGTCCCAGGGTTTTGCGGCTTCATGAACCATTTGCGGTATTTTCTTACCCCACTAGATGGTGTTCTTGGCTTGCTTTGGGGCACACTTTGTTTCACCAGTTTTCTTATTTGATGTAGTGCCAAGGTCTGTGTTGCCGATATCGATCCCCATATTCTAGTCTTATGTGTGCATTAAATGATAAATAGAGGCAAACAAAAAATATCATAGAGTACTATTTGAAATTTTTGCAATAAACAGTAGTCACCCAAAATCCACGGGTGATACATTCCAAGACCTACCGTGAGTACTGCCATCGCCATATACAAGTATACAGAGACGAAATGGCCAGAATGTAAACATAAACTTAAAAACATAAAAAAAACAAGACAATGTGTAAAGGACATATAGTGCATTTTAAGAAGTATACATTGTGCAATATATTGTAATATGCAGTATCTGTCAAAAGTGTATGAAATATGCCATGTGTTTATTGTAATTGGAGTTAGCAAGTTTGACCTGAGTTCACCAACATGTACACTGTAGCAGCTTGAGGTTACAATGTAAGACAGTTTATAATAACAGAAGTAACGTGTCAAAAAATTATAACAGCAGTAAACAGGAAAACAATCAGAATAATGGAGCAGATTCTTCTTGTTGCCCCATGTCAGAGTGACAAAGTGTGACATCCAGTGTATGCTTATGGGGGGGCATGTGGCAGCTCGGCAGACCTGGCTCTGGCATCAACTCTTGAATGGCAGGAGAGTGAAAAGGTAATTTGAGGGATGTGATGGGTCCTGCACGAGGCTGCAGGCCTCACGAACACTGCGTTTGTAAAAATTGTCTTGAATTGAAGGGAGATGCACCCTGCTGTCTTCACTATTCTCTGGAGGCACAGTTACTATTGAAAGTTACTAACCTGAAGCTAACCTGGTCCTTAACCTCGCTAAGCACATTCAGGATAAACTGGTGAGTTCTTATTTGGCTAATCAGTATCCCTTATTTTCAGTCCAGGGACAGTGGGTCTTGTATCTAAATATTAATTTTTCTTAATAAATGCGGCCGGCATGGCGCTCCCATTTCAGTTTAAATGAAACGTTAGTTTAAAAGAAAAAAAAGCAGAAAAAAGGTGCGATGTATTTCAATAAAGCCGGGAAATTACTTATTTTAAAGGGAGAGTACAAATGTTTGCATCCTCATCATTACGGTCCCTCGACAATCTATTTTCACATTATAATGTGAAATCACATTACCTGTGGTGCGGCTTATGCATTATATGTGTGGATGTATGTTGCTTGTATTGCACCCTTGTAAACTTTCAGTGTTGCACCATTTCAGTTTGCCCAAACCATGGTATTTATAACCTACTTTGCCTTTACCCCTCTCCTTTATGTATATTGTATTACTAATTGTATATCAATACAGATTCTGATGACTTCACTCAAGTTCACTCACTGATAGGGCGAAAATCCATACACCCAACGCGGGGTTTCCAGGTGTCTCAAGCCTGTCCAAAGAAGTACAGGCCACGACCTCAAGAAGGAATGTCACTCCATCACAGGATACCCAGACCGGGGGAGGGGGTGGGTCAATAAATAATAATACCGTACACGGAACCTAAGCTTTTCTCCTGTCGGTGTGAAAATGCTCTTGGATTCCGACGGTGCTACACATCTACATTGTAACTGTATATTTGACGGATAGGAAGGATATATTTATACACGACAATAGCTTCAATTGACGTACGCCTATGTATCTTGTTCAAATATTCTCGTATGAGCACATAGCAGTATGCGCTATGCCCTGTTTGATCGATTAGCAGGGTCTAGCTCGATTAGTCACGCCTAGCCCGGCGTTTCATGTGTATGGGGCAAAATGGCTGCTTCCACCTCCCCGCAGTCACAAACAATAGCGGAAAAACCGTCCGGGTGTAGCGGTCGGGTTTCTGGTACGCTGCAGCTTTTCAACGGTGAGTACTGTGCCAGTCTTGGGCTTCGCGTGAGAACACGCGCTGCAGTTACCTCCCGATCACATGCAATCGATCGTCGTTATCAAATCCGTCAGAATCTGACCGTCTTAAAAGGCAGCCGTCAAAGACAGAAAGCGCGAGGCCAAGTACTGTTACGGCATCGCAATGGACTGGCTGTTTTAATAGCTCAAGCAAACAGCACATATTCACGAAAATCCTGATATCCAAAATCCGGAAGTCTACCTTTATTTTCCCCCGAGTGCAACTGTGAAACGGATCTTTTCTTTGAGTCGGTATGATTGAATGTATGTTTGATACAGGCTGATATATTTAATGCAGGCAATGACGGCGTCTGTTTCATTTCTTGGAATGTGCGGCGTGTTCATGCTGTTTCAAATCGAGAATACTCGAAGCTGCATTTCTCCATTAAAGAAGCCCGTGTCCCATGTCCTCGCCATTGTACGCGCTCTCGAATTAGTCTGAGTACTGCGCCAGCTTAAGTTATCTAAAGGCGGCTGTGACTTGAAAACCGCAATTTTGAATTATTATTAAATAACGCTTGACATGCAACGTGTGCATATGTAATTGCGACTGCCGACTTGTCCGCATAATTAAAGCTCTCTGTTTTCGAGTATCTATTAAAACCTCGATGTCTGTTCATTCATTCTTAGCATGGTTCTGGAAGACTGTCATATGAGGCCGGTTTGCTGATTCTTGGTCGTCATTTAAATGGTGATTAATATTTGCGCTGCTGAAATTAATGCGGGTGCTTGAGCAGTAGATAGACAGTTTATTGATGATTAAAAATAAAATGATTGACACATATTACCTATGATAATATTCATAGCTCATCACCTATTGACGCGAAAAGCATTTAAAGTAAATTTCAGCACTATCCCTAAACACTAGTGAGGTTTGTTTACATCGTGGAAAGCTCCTGTCTGTCATTACTCAGGTGAGGAGGAAGACTGGATGCCAGTTTTGGGAAACATGTCCACAAGTCCAGAGTGCAAGAGTGATTTTCCATTAGCACAAGAGATCAAACGTGTGGAGTCCCCTGCACATAGAGACAAAGTGGATACTAAGGGTATGTGGAAATTTATGCAGGAGAATCTTGGTCCACAGTGTGACATCCATTTGTTTAACAGCTGGTAAAATAGGGTTTGTAACACTACTCTTGAGGGATCTGCTGAGGTATCTGTTTCCTGTTGTCCCTCACCAGCCAATGGCTTCTTGCGATGCGAGGTGTGCGACGCCCTCTTTGAGACGAGGCGGGGCCTCTCTAGCCACGCCCGCCTGCATCTTCGACAGCTGGGGGTGGAGGTTTCTGAGAGCAGCGGGGCGCCCATTGACTTGCTCTACCGACTCGTGCGGGAGAAAGCTTTGGACGGCCACGTGCCTCTGTCCGTAGCGACGCACCTTCCCGCCAAGAAGCACCGGAACCGCGTGCCTGCCGCCAGGAAGCGCTCGAGCCTTGGATTGCAGTGTGATGTGGTGAATCCTGTTGAAAAGGTTGCCCCATCCCCTCGCTTGCCCTCCACCAAATCTGCTTCCTCGGGCTCCTCCTCTTCACTCTCTGCCCCAGCCCGATCCCGCTCCGTTTCCCCTCTGCTGAATAGGGCTCCAGGCTCACCGCCGCTCCGATCCCCAGAGCGCAAGCCTTGTTCGGGGAGCCCCTCCAGCCCAGTCTCTCGTGGCTCGCCTAAACCCCTCTGGGCTCCACAGGAAACGGACGCCCCGCTGAACTTAGGTAAGGACATGTCGGGGGTATGACCTGCCCAGACCTGTGGGTTGCATTGCCATATATTGAAAATGTCCCAAGACTCGCATGGCTCCGTTAGCGTTAGTGCGACTGCTTTTCCCCCCCAGCCTTGGAAGTGGATCCCAGTAAAGACATCGTGTGTGAGTTGTGTGGGGCCTGGTTCGAAACACGCAAGGGGCTGTCTAGCCACGCACGAGCCCACCTGCGGCACCTGGGCGTGGGGGACGCAGATGCCCGTGGGCCGCCCATTGACGCACTCAGCCGCATTATTCGTAGCGAGGACTTCCAGCGCCGACTGGCAGCTCTGGACCCGGAGGAAGCCGCAGAGCTGTGCCTGGCCCCTCCCTCGGTATCTTCCCCTGCAGCCAAGCGGACCACGGGCAGCTGCTCTGCACCAGGGGGGCAGGATTCTCCCACATCCCCAGTGCGGCCCCCGGCCAGCAAGCGGCCAAAGTCCTCCGTGGGGTCGCAGTGCTTCCGGCTGGGCAGCGGAGAGCAGGTGGCATCTCCCCACAGTGAGTCCGTCGCTCCACCAAGCAGCCGAACTCTACCATGTATGCTGGTTTCCACTGGCTCTGCTCCTCCCTGTTTCCCAGGCGAGTCTTCGAAGGTGGTCTGCTGCGAGTTCTGCGGCGAGTACTTCGAGAACCGCAAGGGGCTGTCCAGCCACGCCCGCTCACACCTGCGCCAGATGGGCATCACTGAGTGGTCGGTCAACGGCTCCCCCATCGACACCCTGATGGAGGAGGTTGCCCGGCGTGGGCTCCGCTGCGCCCTGCAATCTCCCCGCACCCTTAAGTCCCCACCCGCTTCCCCCGCTCCGCCATCACTGTCCCCCTTGGCGTCCCCCGCCTCCCCTGGGCGCCCCAAGTGCACGCCCTTAGTTTCCACCAGCTCCCACGGCCGCCTGCCCACCGCGCGCAAGGCCTGCCGGCCCAAGCCGGAGCCCGTAGAGGTGCCAGTCAGTGAGGCCCCCGGTATGGCAGAGGGTCACAGGTCTCAGACCAAAGCACACAGTTCTGCCCGCTGCTGGCCGGCCACAGAGGCTGCACAATCCCCCCGCATGGGTGAGTCCCTCAAGTCCATAGTCCATTTAAGATAAGATAATCCTTTATTAGTCCCACAAGTGGGAAATTTCAATTTAATAACAGTTATTTCCTTAACTAGTTTGTCAAGATTGTTCCATCCTTCATTGTTACATGGGTAAAAAATGATGCAGTTTAAGATAAATATGCTGCAAAGGGCTGAGAGCTGGCTAGGACTGGACATAGGTGGTAATGAGTCTGGCCTGGCATGTGAGGATGTTCTCCTGGTCCCCGCAGTGAGATCCCCGGAGCTGGAACCGGCTCGGGACGTCTGCTGCCAGTTCTGTGGCGAGGTCTTCGAGAACCGCAAGGGGCTGTCCAGCCACGCCCGCTCACACCTGCGCCAGATGGGCATCACCGAGTGGTCGGTCAACGGCTCCCCCATCGATACCCTGATGGAGGAGATCCAGAGGCGGGGCCTCCCCTGTCGGCAGCGGGTGAAGGAGGAGCCTCCCTCAAACTGGGAGGAGTCTGGCTGTCAGTCGCCGCAGCGACACCAACAGAAGCCCGTGATTGGTCTCCCCAAGCTCAGCCTCGGTGGGAAGGGCGGGGGCACCCCAGGCAAGAGGCCGTTCCCTGGTGGAGCACATGCGGAGGACAGGTTAACGCCCCACTCAAAAGCCTTCTCACCCCCACCTCAAGACTCTGTGTTCAAGGACAAGTCTTCCATGGACAAGCAGGCATCAGGTCACGTGGGTAAGGAGCAGTGATGGTATCTCATAGCGGGTGGATGGTGGGGGTCACTGTTCTGAGTGGCACATCTGGTTAGGTGAAATCCACGAGTTTCTGTAGGTTCTGCATGTTCCTCTGTGGGTTCCGAGTAACTCTGCACTCCGCCAATGACCACCTTTAGTTTCTGAACTGAAAAGAGCGCCTTTTCCCCGCAGGCATGGATGCCAGCTGTGAGCTGTGTGGCTTCTGCTTCGAGAACCGCAAGGCGCTGGCCAGCCACGCGAGGGCGCACCTGCGCCAGTTTGGTGTGACCAAGTGGACGATCAATGGCTCCCCCATCGAGACGCTGCGGGCCTGGATGCACAGTGAACCGCGCCGCGTGGTCGAGATGCAGCGCCGCTGCAGCTCCCTAGGGGGCTGGCCCCAGCCCAGGAAGGCGAGTGGCGTATGGTCTCCATAAGGGGGTGCTGTTGATATCCTCCTCAGGCCTCCTGTCAGTCACCACCAATGCTGCCTGTTGAGTTCCTTCTCACAGTGCAGCATCCCAGCTCAGTCCTTGAGGACCTGCTCACAGTCCCTGTTTTTGCTCCCTCACAGCTCCCAGCCATTCAAGAGCATGGACTCCTGGTACAGATGTTTTCGGTGCTGGCAGGGAGCAAAATATGGACTGTCTGGGGGTTCCCCTAGGACTAGGTTGGGAAACACCACTACAGGCGGCCACCTAGGGTGCCAAGCTACCACGGGGTGGGGGGGGGGGGCAGCGCGTTTTGGAGGGAGAGGAACATTGTCAAAGAGGTTGTTAGGTTAGTATGATGTGGGCAAAAAAGCAAATGTAAATGGTCAACATTTCAAAATGAACAAAGATTCATTCATTCATTTATTGGGCTTTCAAGTTATTTTTTGAATCGCGATTAATCGAATATACAAGCATATTGCAGTAATATTACATGATGCACTGGAGGTAACACCTAGGACACCACATGGGCTATGGTCCCTCCCCCATCCCTGTCTGTGTTGCTGTCGCTTCGGGGGGGGGGGGGGGGGGGGGGGGGGGGGGGGGGGGGGGGGGGGGGGGGGGGGGGGGGGGGGGGGGGGGG
>JABFEA020000048.1:2384090-2395350 GCA_019775915.2 Cyphomyrus plagiostoma
TGCGCTCCTTTCCTGAGCGGGCGGTGCTGACCTATGATGACATCCGGTGGTTCTTTAAGACAAACCCCAGATCTAATACCATTATAAAGTACCTCATGTTCTACAAATGCACTAGTGTATTCTGTCTGTCCCTCTACCTTCCACAGGAAGGGAATCTAGTCCATCACAGTCACACAATAAGGACAAAATAAAAACAGCAGTGGCTCTTGCATGATACCCCTGTTAACCTCACTCTGCCCATTTCCCTGTCTCTCCCTTTCACTGTCTGTCTTATTCTCTTCCTGTCTTTTTCTGTCATCTCTCTCCATCTGCCTGTTTCTCTCTCTCTCATCCCTCTCTTGCTTCCTAACTATTTTTTTTATCTTTCTGCCTGCTATCTATTTCTGTCTCTCTTACTCTCTACCCATCTCTCTCTCTCTGTTTTTCTCTCTCTCCTTCTCCCCTTCCAGGTTTTGAGCGCCGGCCCCCAAAGCACCTACCCACTTCAGAAGCCCGGGCACGAGAGAAGGGCCCCTCTCAGGCCGCCAGGTCCAATCCGGTCCCCTCCCTGGTGCCAAAGCCACCCTCCTCCCCCCTTGTCAAGGTGGTGGGTGACGTCTACTCGCTCAAGTGCCGGTGAGTGTGTATGTGTGCGCGGATCAGCAGTCCTCACTGCAGGCGTTTGAGCTGCTCCTCCTTCTTTACGGCTGTGGTGTTTGAGTGACACACAAGTTAGTTGGGTTTGTTTTCTTCTGTGCCTCATTATCCTATGGGAAGACGTACTAAATGTTTTGCTTTAACCTGATTGGCTAACTGTCTTTCCCCTTGGCCCAGGTTCTGCGAATTGGAGTTCCGTGGGCCTCTGTCTGTCCAAGAGGACTGGGTGAGACACCTGCAGCGTCACATCCTGGGCCTTGGCCTGAACAAACCAAGCCTCCCCGCTCCACCTCCACCGCCGCCGGCTGAGCCCCCCCGGCCCCCGAGCACGGCACCTGCAGTGGATATGTCAGTGCCAGCCCCACCGTTCACGCCCGCCGCTTGCTCTTCTGTCCCCATCTCTGCACAAGCCGTATAAACCACCCTCATCTACCCACTCTTCCAGTTCCCTCCCACTTTTCCCATCATCCGCTAGTTCTGATTCGCTTTTGTTGGTTTTAAAATGTCTTAAGCCCAGCCGGAGCCTGAGGATGTGCCTCTACCCAGCTGGCTGACTGGGTTTCCTGTGCCTCTCCGGCGATGTTGCCCCAACCCCTCCCCCCCCCGGGGGCGCTAAACAGTGACCTCATCTTTAGCTGGCCTGACCAAGCGCACGTGCATGGCCGCACTGAAGGAAAGTTGGTGGCAAGACCACAAGCGTCTGGTGTGCCTTTTGGGAAGGGGGGGGGGGGGGCATGTCCGTCCATGTCAAAAGCAGAAATCCAGACGTCAAGTGACACAAGTGGAATGGCGCCGGATTGGGTCACGCCTGGTTTTACACTGTTACAAGCACGACCGCTTCGATCTGATGTCTGTTTTACGCCCTGATTCATTTTTAGAACTTGCTGTTACTGCAAGTCAGCGCCGAATGCAGAACCATCAGCGAAATGACACAATGGGCCTTATAGCACACTGTGCTCAGCTCTTCATGAAATAAATTTTGTTAATAAATAGGGAAACATTTTTGGATTAGATGCATTTTAATGTTGGACCAACTGTTTTGGGAAATAGTTTTTTTTTTTTTTTGGATAAATGTTTAAGAACTGGAAATCGGTCTTTAACGTCCTCCGCCACCCTCACCCACATAAAGCCATTGAGCATTTAGTCCCTTTGCTGACATTCTTGGCCTTGGGCAGCACAGCCTTCAATAACAAGCGCTGGGATTGGGCACAGCCTTCAATAACAAGCACTGGGATTGGTCCTTCTGTGCCCAGCGTGTGCCAAAGAGTCTCCTTACTTGCCACTTTGTGTCTCCAGTGCAAGTGCAGGTGCAGGTGCATGGGCCAGACTGCACCACTGCGCAGGCTCATGATGGGCCGGCCAGCGGACAGCCGCGCTCAGCTACTTTGGGCCCAGCTGACTCTATACTCCAGGGCTGCCATGGTTAATGTGCATAGTTTTACACAGCATGGAGGCCAGGACAGTTTACTGCATGAATAACTACATTTCCTGAGAAAGAGAAACTTGTCTTGTGAAGCAATAACATAAAGCCTCATGAAACGTGCAGTTTCCACCAGAATGACAAGAACATTCCAGTGACTGCTTCACCCTTTTATTTTTTTCCCCTTAATTGGTTATAAACATACATGTTTTTATGCAGCTGTTAGCACTGTTGTTCATTAATGCGTATGTATCAAAGTGTGGTCTGAATCCTGTTGGTGTCGTTTTGATGTTGACCTTTTTACTAAATTTTTTTTTTTTTAAATTGAAAATCAGATCTTTTTCCAGTAAAAGGAGACAAAATAGGGGTTTTTGGTTTACTTTCTTTAACTATTTGTGGCTGTATGTGTGGTTGAGATTGATAGAGAAAGCTGTTTTATGTGAGAAATAATTTTCCTTGTGATGAAGTCACAAAGTTCTTTAACAGGTATCCGAGAGTTTTCATAAATTTGTTTGATATCTCTGGTGAATGAGCCTTAGACTGCTGTTATTGATGGCCGGTGGTGTGTGTGTGTGCGTGCGTGCGTGTGTGAGAGAGAGAGAGAGAGGGACAGCATTGGTTTTGGGTACATTCCAGGAAGGTGCGATATGCACAAATGTTCAAAGTTTCTGTGATCAATAAATGTGAAAGATCTTTTTTGATTGCCTTGTGAAACTCAAGGACTCTTTCCCAAAGTCAAACAATACAGATACCTAGTCTTCCTTCCTTCACTAATAGCCAGTGGCCATGCACATTTTAAATATCATTCATCATCTGTACTTTCAAACTATTGCATTTTCCCTAAACAAACAGTTGTGGTGGGACTGACATGACTTCTTGTTGGAGAGATAGAATGACATGGTAATTATCAGTGCGGAATGATAATGAGGTCATTGGACCGGCCGCCAGCCCTTAAGCTGAACAGCGTTAAATAGTGCAGTTCTGTGAATGGAGCCTTTGCTTCAGCCTGGGGCCCGTTTGCACCATGAATGACGGCTTGCAGATTTACGCAGGAGAGTTACGGTAAGTGAATGAAAATGGTTGGAGGCTGAGCTAGAGAAACGGCATGGGTGTGTAGTGGGGGGGGTGGGGGTGTCGTGTTTGTTTATTTTGTTAGCAAGGTGGTGTTAGCAGCGCAACATCCTGGTTAATTACAAGATGTATCGGCCAATCATGCAAAGGCTGACCATCTCGTGCTTCATTGTAGTCCTGAACCTTTGCCTGAAAAGTTCATAGAAACAGCTGCTCATGTTTGTTCTGTTATAAAGTTTGGTTGCATTCTGTGGTGTCTGGCAGATATGGTGAAAGAACCAATGCTGGATTATTTTCTTACTATTTAGTAAACAGGTCGGCTTCAACTTTCAGGTTAAGACTCCTACAATAAATTCAGGTAAATTGCTATAATAAATCATTTTAAAGGTACTTGAGTCACATTTTAAGCCCGCAATACTGAGAATTTCAGATATTACCATACAAATGCACTGAAAAACGATTATATAAAAATAACCAGAATATTCTTTACAATATGTGTTTTAAATGTTTTTGTGGTTAAAGTAATACAAATTGTTTGTGTGAGAGGGCAGAAGCCAGAGGAACGTTTTGGGTAAGAGGCCTGTGCTTCGAAGGTGCCACACCATAAGTGTATAATAGTCAATGTGAGACCCACATTTTCCTGAACCGCATGTTTTTTGCCAGCCTGTTTCACAGGAAGAATATGCAAAGTGCACACACAGTGATTTGTAATAGTAATAATAATTGGTACTTTATTGATCCCCGTGGGGAAATTGTCTTAAAGCCTCCCTCAACTTGCTCTTTTTGTGGAGTAAGGGCAGCCACCTTGTAACGGCGCCCAGGGAGCTAGGGATTAAGGGCCTTGCTCAAGGACTCACAGACATGCTGAGGCTGGGTTTGAACCTGCAACCTCATGATGACAAACACACAGGCTTAGCCCACTGAGCCACACGCGACAGTAAGGGCAGGACTGAAATATCTTACATTAAATCTCTGAGGTAATATTGCTAATTTGGGGTCTACCGCGTCAACCAAAAAAAAACATCACACATTCATTCATTTTCGTATCAGAATTATGGTGCGTTCGATTATTTCTTTCCAACTCGGAACTCGGATGAAAACGTCGCGAAAAACGTCACTTCCCGTCGGTAACACGCCTCTTTAATGATGTTACGTCGAACAAGATTTTGTTGTTCGAGTTCCCCCTGTGACGTAATTTCAACATGGCGTCTTACACGCTCAACAGTATTTATATTTTCTAAATGTTTAAAAATGCTTATTTCGTTAAATGTATTAATTAGTTATAAATGTAATTGCACGTGTTCGATTTAGAGAATACCACATCACAACCGTAAACAGTATCCTAGCATGCGATATCACATTTTAACCAGACTTTAGTTTTAGTGTTTTTGGTTTGTTTGTAGTTTGCCGTTCGAAAAAAGAATATCGCTATGAAATACTAAAATATTTTTTAAAGCTTTTAAGGTGGTCTGACTAGTTCTTCTTTGGAAAAATCTCTCTCTCTCCATTTGGAAAACTCCAAATCTGCTAAAATATAAAGCAACAGCACACAGCAGTGTGTTCATGGAGGCAGCCATGTTTGTTCCGAGATGTGGGTAGCTCGAACGGGAGATTGTCGGACGTGATGTCACTCAACTCGGAATTTCCGAGTTCAGAGAGAAAAACGAACGCACCATTAAGCTTTAGCTTGCTAGTGGGTCCCACTAATAAGATGTCTTGGTCCTGCCTCCTCTATCATTGGATTGGTTATCTCTTACAGCCAATCATTTTTCCTTTCTCCTTCGGAATATTTTGTGCAAGTTAAAATCCCACGAGTCTTTATCTTTGCAGTTTTCTTTTTCTTTACTAAAGGCACAAATACATCCAAAAGCAATAATGTGACTGAGATGCCCATTGGGGATTAAATATGTGTTTAACTGCCAAGGTGTACTTGACCCAGAGAAAATTACAATAATTATATTAAAAGCAACCACGGGAACCACCAAACTCCCACCCCCAACATGAAAATATTATAAAATAATAATATCATTCTAGTAGGTAAGCGCCGATTTCCAAAATATTTTATTATAAAATGTAATTACTGTTACACATACACGTAACATTTTAACATATTTATGTAAGGAACTATGATTTTGGGATCTATTTCCGTTTTCTACATCTTCAAAAGGTTAATTTTCGTAATGTGGTCACTTCAGGTCACAAGCTTTGGATAAATAAACATTTCAAGAGGACACTAAGAGGGTCACTAACCCAATAAGGGAAGTAAATAGAAATGAATTAAACTGGAACACAAAAAATAAGAACGTGTAGAATAGTTGGCGCGTCAAACGGAAGCGTCGGCATCAACAAACTCAGTCCGTGGGGAATGGGAGGCTGTGTACAGCTCTTCGGATGTAAACTAACCCTACTGACGTCATTTTTTGGATTTTAATACTGAAATGTTTCCAGGCAGATGAAAATTTGAATGGAAAAAAACCGACATTCTCCTGAAAACAGCACAATTTGCCTTTGTATGCATTGAGTGAAATGTTGATTGGAGATTTCAAGAAGGAGCGCAGAATATCTTTTTCCTTGTTTTATTTTCATGGATATAATCCCTGTTATACATTTTTTAGAAGAGGCAGACAATATAGGTTTACAGATGCTGCTCGCTTAAAGATATTTCAGCTTCACGATGGCGCGATAGTACGGAGCCTCTTATACGTGTCATGGTATACAGAAAAAAAGATCTCATTGTAATTCGTGCTCTTGAGTTACTAATTTGTCCTCTCGCGTTAGTAACACCTGCTCTCTGATTGGTAATTACTAACTCGGGAGGAGGAATTAATATCGAGAGAAAATTACTTCTGTCATGTTTTGTGCACGCTGCATTAAGAAGCAAATGGGTCACCGCAAGGCAAAGTAGGACGATCAAAGTAAAGTAAAAAAAATAAAAAATTAAAACACTGCAGTTTCAATTTATTCCATGTCTTGTCACGTTTTTTAAAAAACCCTAAATGAACCCTGAATGAACACTGTAAGCAGAGTACCTGATTACTGTAAGCAAATTATTTCAACAGTATTTGTTCAGGAATGATTCTGTTCCAAGCTTTTTCATCCATATAAGCGGTTGATCACTATAACCGTAATCATTATATAATTGCATGGTCTCCACTATAATTAATACATCAAAACACTTTCTTTACAAAAACAATTACAGATATAAGAAGTTTTTTTAAATAAATAAATTAAGTTGAGGAAGACGAGGAGGCGCAAGCGAGGCTCGGGGACGTGGAGGAAGAGCTTTCTCAGTTCGTAGAAGAAGATCCAGGGCTTGATGGCTAGCAGGATAGTGGCGCCCGGTGGTTCTCAAACGTTTTTGAAACAAGACTCGCCATTACATGAAAACAAGTATTTCCAGGGCACTCCTTTACATTCAAAACCTCGTAGGTCTAATTCCAAATCACGCCTGCTCCCAGGGCACACTATAGTGTACGTGCGACGGCACAGTTTGAGAACCACGACTCTAGCTGGTAGGGATGCACCCTAATACGAAAACATTATCCAGAAACACACAATAATGCGTCGTAAATAGAAAATGTTTTTGACTCTAAGTTTTGCGTTATTATTTGGAAAAAAAATCATGTCCATGACTGACAAGTCTATGTTTCGTCAAATCCATTCACTGTGGATGGCCATGAGATATAAAGACCCATTCTATCTGAAATGCAGGACTTAGTGAAATCAACCTAGTCATTTCATTTCACTTACTACTAATTATTCAGAAGTGACAGCTTCATTCTGTAGTTAGCTCACCAACCTAGCGCACAGCAGGCAGCGGGCTGACAGCTGGCCTATGCAAATTACAAGAACCTTTTCTTATCAATATTATATATTCGTTTTACTCTGAAATAACTTAATGCTGCAATTATTGGGACATTTCGTCACACCATGCTTGTACCGCCCACATGTGGACCACGCCTACCTCGTTAACCCCGTGTGGAATACTTCCGTTTACCCGTTGTGTTCCATTTCTTGCTTGTAGTCCTGTGTGTATTAGTCCGTATTTAAGTCTGTTTTCCCAGGTCTGTCATTGACGTAGTTCGTGTGTGCTCCCAGTCAACTTCTCAGCCCTAAAATAAACCCCGTTGTTCTTGTACTTACGGCTCTCTAGCCTGTTTCCTCGCTCACCAGCACGCAGTCATTACACATTTAAAGATTTTTTAAGCCCTCGATGTTTCAAGACTGCAACAACACCCGCGGTGGACACCCTTGGTAGTAAAACCTTGTAATATTTCCACTTTTTGAAGATAACACTTCCTGACAGTAGCTCGTAATCCACTAAGTCTGATTGCAATACTGCATATAAGAACATAAGAAATTTACAAACGAATGGTGACCATTTGGCCCATCAATTTTGTTTGGGGAGAACTCAACTAATAGCTCATTTAAAATCTTATCCAGTTGTTTTAAAGGAACCCAGGGTTTTAGGTTCCGCTACGCTAGCAGGAAGACTATTCCATACTCTAACTACACGCTGTGTAAAGAAATGTTTTCTCAAATTTAGTTTAAAATGTTCTCCGGCTAATTTTCACCTATGGCCATGAGTTCTAGTATTTAAACTAATATTGAAGTAGCCATTTGGCTGAACAGCATCCAGACATGTTAGAATTTTATATACCTGGATCCTGTCCCCTCTTAGTCTCATTTGTTCAAGGCTAAACAGATCCAGCTCAGCTAACCTCTCCTCATAAGACATTCCTCTAAGACTAGGAATCATTCTTGTAGCCCTACGTTGAACCCTTTCTAAGGCAGTAATGTCCTTTTTAAGGTATGGTAACCAAACCTGCACACAATATTCTAGGTGGGGTCTTACTAAGAATTGTATAATCGTAGCATCACCTCCCTTGACTTAAACTCCACACACCTAGAGATGTAACCCAACATCCTATTGGCAAATAGGATGTTAGAGTGGGACATTGAAGCATCAACAAATACACCGTCTTTCCCATAATCAGCTACCTTTATTTCAGTGGAACCCATAAAATATCTGAACTTTATATTTTGTATTACCTTACATTTATCTACATTAAATTTCATCTGCCAGGTATCAGCCCAGTGGCTAATTAAGTCAAGATCTCGTCATATATTTCTGATGTCATTCACAAAAATTAGTCTGCTAAAAGTAAGAGTAGTGCAAAGAAATCCAAAAATCTATAAACACATCAAAAATCATATTTCGTAAATTGCACATTTTTATGGCGCTGACTATTCCAGCTGTAAAATAAGCAAAACCAATAAACATCTTTTGTTTTAAGTACAGCTGGGTTGCATTATCCTTCATAGTTGCATCTGATTGGTCTGTACGTTTAATTGCACAGCTGTTAGACTGTTGCAGCAACAGGACATTTGCTTGGGTGATGTCGTTTTTAAAGATCAATGCCATCAAGCTTTCATATAGTCTCATAATCTACTAACACTAGAAATCCACATTGTTATTGACACAGAGTGAATTTAAATCTGAAAACTCAGTTCTTAAGATAAGTTGCAATTTAAAGTGAAATATAGGTTTATGAATAGAACGAAAATGTCAAAAACATGGTAAAAAAACAATATTTTATATTGTAATTCCTTCTAAGAAACAAACCTGTCTGCATTCTTCACTGCTGAAAAGACTTGAGAAATCAGGACCTTAATCTGTTTGTTCAGCGGCCAGGTTTAAATCTAATTATTTTTCTTGGCTCTGAAAATAGCCCCCTTTTCTCTGCTGTCACTAAGTCAAGTATTTGTAGTTCTACTCCAGAACAGGAAATTTAATTAGGCAAGTAAATGAATACCACCTGAAACACGTGTAAATTTAGCTTTGGCCACACTGGAAAGGAAATATGACTTTTGACTTGTGGACAAGTTAAAAATGTATTATTAAGAAAAAAAAAAACACAAATGTGTATATGAGTGTTTAAGACAAGATGTATGACAGCCTTGTTCAATGGGGGATTGCTTGCTTTGTTTAAAAGTTGTATAGTGTTTTATACTTTTTTAGGTATTTTACACTTTTCAGTATTATAGATGAAACATGAATATGTAATATAGCTGTAGATATACTTGTATTCACCATATGAGTTCATACTGAGCACTAGACACTTGTGAAATCTGTGCAAATCTCCTGATTGGTTCCCTGTGTTTGGAGCAGAGGGATGTGAAAGGTGGGAAGTTGGCATGATGACTGCGAAATGTCCACTGCAAGAACAGACAGGACGGCAGTTTCCATGGGGGGCTGATAATGATTTGGGGCCTTCAGAGAACCTTCACTGTAACCCATTCTAATGCCTAATGATTCCTGTGTTGTAATTTCGAGGGTCCTTTCTCATATCTCATAAATGACAAGTTCTAAGGATTTCTATTCCCTTAAATTCCATTCTGTGGGAGGCTATTGTTCTGTTGCCCAGAGAAAAGGATGGAAAACAGACCGAGACTGATTAGGCTTCACGCAGCAACCTGCCAAGCTGAGATGTAAACCATTAAAGCCAATGCAAGTGAAGATCATTGCCAATCATATAACTCTTTGCGTGGAAATAGCATATTAAACTTATTGCAGGTGTCCAGCGAATGTGTTCATTTTACAGCCTGATGGTGTTTTTCTGATGATGGACTGAGGTGTCTTATCGCCAACAAGTATAAGGCTTCAAGGAAGCCTGTCAATGAGGATGAAAATAATGCAAACCTGTCCATCCATCCATCCATCCATTCATCCATCCTCCAACTCTATACGTAATGCAAGTGTGGGAATCAAAACCCCCACTCTGGGTCCATAGGTACTGTAGGTAGGTACATAGGTTGGTTGGTTGATTGATTGATTGATTGATTGCAAGGTAGACCTTGGTGATTTTTTTTTACCACCTTCCATAGGAAACAAGTTGAAACTGTGACATTGAAAAGGTTAATTTAAAATATTGCCACTGTGTCTCTCAGAGTGTCATTTGTCATGGGTGCCTTGTGTCTGTCATATTTATCTCTACTTGCCTGTACAGGTGAATATTTCGTTTGGAAAAGAGATAAGATGCAAAGCTGAGCTATGTAATGCAATAAAACAGCTCATCACGTGGCACTGGGCCCTCTCTTCTGCAATATTCTTATAAAAAACCAAATTAATTCACACATAACATGAATAAAAACTCTAAATATGTTTCGTTAAAGCATCACAATCCCATGTCTTTTGACATAATTCTTTTTTCTATTCTTTCACTAGAATGTACCTAACAGAAAGTCACACCACCAGTAGCTTCACTGGGAGTGCGATTGTACTCTTAACCTTAGAGAACAGAAGTTAAGTCTAATTCTTCATCTGTGACCTAACGTTGCTCCCTAGTCTGGCTCCAAGACGTGCTTCTACTGGTCTCATACTGGGAGCCCTGCAGAAAACACTGGTGTTTATTTAAAAAGAAAAAAAAAACAGGCAACACTTGAGAAAATTTGTTTGTTTTATAGGAATTTGCCAGAATCTAAACAAAGTCAAGCGAGCAATAATATCTGTATGTATTCAACATTCTTGTTCCTAGGCTTTGCCTATATTGGATTTCTGTATACATAACTTTTACTAGAATTTCCCCCTAATAGAATGTCATCTTGATATTGTTGGTAGGATTTGTCTCTTACATCTGACTCTAATCCTTCAAGAGAAATGATAATTAGAAGTACAAAGAACACACAAGATTCCTGCAATTTTGGCAGCATGTCTTGACATTTAGTAATTTTTCACTCTTTCCATTAACAATGGCCGAATGCAGGAAGGTTTCTCGTAACACTGATTCATACAGACTGCCAGTCAAACAGAGCGCTGAATCCTGGCCAGTCAGCCTTCATTCCTCATACATGTAAGCTTGTTCCATAATTGCACTCTTTTCTTCATTCCTTTCCACCCATGAGATCTTAATGCTGACTGAATATCAGCAAAACATCAGTGTATTTTAAATTAGTATGGTGCCGACCATCTAAGAGTTCATTTACAGTAGGGATTTGTTTTCAGCTGTAAAGCAGACCATTATGTTTTTTGACACCAGTTATAAATTCACTATATCATTTTTTTACTGTATTATACAACTGCTTTCCCAGAGCCGCTAATATAGGCTCATGTTGACTCAGAAAGAACCAGGC
>JABFEA020000048.1:2409088-2420956 GCA_019775915.2 Cyphomyrus plagiostoma
AGAGGAACCAAAAACTCCCACGCGGGGAGAAAAAAAACCTCTGGGGGTCCAAGGTCAACTGGTTGCCCAACCCCCCTTGTAAAGTTTAGTTACATGCATGGCGTTTGTATCCCAGGCAGTTCCGCTGAGTATAATCAGCTATTTCTCCCGAATATCGCGTAAAGCAGTGGGAACTGATTTTCAGTTAATTTACCTGGTAAAATAACGTTTAAATAAATGATATAAATGCTCTAATAGTATACGTAAGTTAGTGGTTTATTTAATATTAGTTACTCTAATGTTGCGCTGCTTTATTTGGTTAATCGTTCCTTCTGTGAGGAAGGCATTCAAGTAAGAATTGCATTGTAGCACGACTCATTTCCCGACGCGTACAATTTATATTAGGTCAGCGTTCACGGTTCGACTTATGATATTCAGATGGAGTACTATGTCAAACTGGTTTGTTCGACTTTCAAGAAATTCGAGTTCTAGTGAGTTTGAGAACCGAGGTACCACTGTATCTAATCTTAAGTAGCATGCAGTAATGACATTTGCTTGGCTCTGTCAGGTTTCCAAGATATTTGGTTAATGAGTGGATTTAGTAATATGTGATGTTATAGGATGGTTGTGGTTGTTATAACCTACTCTTAGTTGCATTTCCATTACCCCTGCTAGGGGACAGTGGCACTCTCATTGTGGTGATTCACAGTTTTAAATCCTCAACTTGTATCTTTTTGCGTGCCTTGATATTAATTCAGCAACAGAAACTTCTGGAAGGAATGTGGTATTAAGCTCTTTTTTTCTGCATGTTGTCTGGGCTGAAATTCCAGTTTTATTTTAGTTTAGTTGTGGAAGTTTACAAAAATGCCTCTGTCAATATAAAACTTGAAAGTATTTTAGAACAGTTTTTAATGTAATGAACATATTTTCTGATGTTGCAATGAGATTTTTACAATATTACTTCCGTAAACTGGCAGACATTAACAAATGTGATTTATGGTTTTTGCTGGTTTATACCGCAGAAAATTTACTGTTGTAATAATTATGCGTGTTTTCACAAGCAAGTTCTGTTTTACTACGACAACTTGAAGATCAAAAGTAGAGAAAATTAACCACCAACAAAAATCTCATATGCCCTCTGTTCATGTCAACTCAATTCATTTGTATGGAGAAAAATGATGGTCCTAAATGGGTGGGTATAAGAATGTGCATAGTTCCTCCCAAGCCCCTCAGATCTTCGAACTTATCAATCGTCAGACTGATATTTACACTAAGTGTGGATCGATGCTATCGAAAAGGTTGGAAATCAGATCGATTTGAAGAAATTCGCTCGTCCTCCCGGTATGAGTAGGAATAGGAATATTAAAGTAGGAATAACGTTTTTTGGACACTCATCCGATGGTGTTTTTAATTTTCATTGTTTAAGTCCTCTCCAAAAAGAAGAATGGCCGATGTAATTTGGTGTTAGCGTGCGTTTTTTTAAAGCTGGTTTTAAATAAATTCCTTGAAATATAACACCAAAATGAACGTAAAAGTGAGGCAAGAATAATTTTTTCAAAACTTTATCCAAAGGAAGATATTTAATTCGGTGTTAATAAAAGTTACGTTATTTTGCTTTTAAATTTGTATAGAAGTTATTCTGTGTATCTTAGAAATAAGTTTTGATAACAAGCGCTTCCAGGCTTGACGTATGGCGTTAGCAGCTGTTTTGCGGAGGCGAGAAGAGTGACGATATATAAATGAGAAGCCAAGCGGATCTGGGAGATACTGTACTGGCGTTGTGTAGCAGATGTGACTCCTCGATTAACTGGCGAATGAGACCTTGCTAAATATTGGGGCGCGTTATTTTTATGGATGTTTTGAATGTTGCTACTCTTCTGTAGCACTTTTGAATTGAAAATATTCCACCGATGGGTCGCGAGCTCGGACATTAGAGAATACAATTTCTCTCTCGTGTTACTTCTGGAGGATGTTAATTCGTTACACTGGTAACTTTTGAATACAGTGGACATTTTCAAGTTCCTGCTTATGGAGATTTCCGTATTTATGGACATGCGTCCTCGATTACAAACGGTAATCTTTTCTATTTTACATAAAGAATATTTTTATTATTATTATTAGTAGTAGTAGTAGTAATAATAGTAATAGCATTGTTACACAATCGGAGGGTAAATAATCAGCGCAATTTTTTTAAAAGACTATTCTAGTGTCATTTAGAAGAGAGTAAGTTGTAATCTTGAAATTGCTTAGTTCTAGTGATGACATGTAGCCTTGACTACTGATGTATTTTTTGCTATTTAGTATATTCTGAAATAACTACTTTAAAAATTATTTTTATATTAATACAATAACTGTTACATGTATCACATGTCCGTTGATGACTTTGTCACTATAGCTAACTTTTAACCTTATACCGTAAACTTTATTTAGGTTGCTGTATTTGTTTTACACCTTTTTTTGTGAGTGCATGTTGAGTATAGGACAGGGTTTCACTGGACTCAACCCGACCTGTAAGATCACCGCAACACCATGAAGAAACCTTATGAAATCTTATCATTTTCAAACCCTGCCACACACTGTCAGATAAATGCCACAGAAATGTTCCTCAGAGTCCATTCTGTACCATAAAAGGAACATTTACCTATGGCTAGGGTACAATTGTCAGACCCTTGAGGGTACAGCCCCACTGATAAGTAATCGTACCCGCAAAGATTTTTTTTCCTGACAGTGTATGAAGTCAATGGTTGATTTAGAATTTGTCAAACAAAACTCAATATCAAAAGCTCAGGTAAAACCTCCTGGGTCTTTAAATGGTCACCACAGAATGTCACTCTTCCGGGTACATGCACCTAACTTGTTTGTCTCATGTCAACGTTATGTTGAATTTTGAGAGATTTACATTGGATAAATATTAATTAAATATTAGCTACACATAAAATACCAACTGTGAACATTTAAACATGAATGTAAAAAAAGTAAAAAATTGTATCTTTGCTTGTCACTAGGGCTGTACCCTCAATGGTCTGCCAATTATACCCTATAGCTGTAGGTAATTGTACCTTCTAAGGTACAGAAATGGAGTCTGAGGAACAATTCTGTACTATTGATGGTGCATTAAGGCTGTTTGTACCTTTAGAATGCTCCTCAGAGTCCATTTCTGTACCTTAAAATGTATAATGACAAAGGGTACAGCACCAGTGACAATCAGAGGTACAAGTTTTTACCCTTTTTTCTGAGAGTGAGGAAGGTGGAGAATGCAGATTGATAACAGACCCTCACCAGATGAGAATAAAACCCTTTTGAGATTCTGTTTGTCTGTGGGAAGTAGTTAATAGAAATATCATTGAGCAGTGATATGCTTTGGAGTCAAACAGGACAAGTAACAAGTTTTAATCAAGATTTTATATTCCTGCTGTGATAATGTACCCTATGAAATGTTGATGCACAAATATGCCCTCAGAAAATTCAGATAGGCCATTCTTTTCGGCAGACACGTGTGAAAAATGTGACAACAAGCCATGAAATAATAATAATTATTGCTGGAAAAGGAAAAATCGTGTGCAGACATTCCAAGTCTTGGTACAGACAGGTTAAGTGTAGTGCACCATTATCAGAGATTAATAACATGTGTTGGAAAAGGAGAGTAAATTGTGTTTTGCGGTGGAGAGCTAAGAATTACTGTGCAGCGTCTGTAATATGAAACAGCTGCAGAGGGTGAATGTAGCTGCTGTTTTGTTGGGTGTCTGGTCGTCTCCAGCTGAAACTCTCTGCCTCCCGCCCTCCAGCTCCCCCACGTTCCTCACCCACACCATCCAGCCACACTAGCCGTGCAGCACTGGAACATGACGAGCCCATCGCCCCCCGTGCCGCTCTCTAACCGGAGTCGGGGGGGCCTGGCCGCGATGGCCGCCCGGCGGGACAACCTGACGGGGGGGTGGTCTGGCTTGCCTCAGAGGAGCCCCACAGTGGCGGGACTCTACATGACGCTCGGCATCCTCTCCAACGTCGTAGCTCTGGTGATCCTGGTGAAGGCCTATTACCGGATGCACCGGCGTTCCAAAGCGACCTTCCTGCTGTTTGCCAGCTCCTTGGTGGCCACTGACTTGGCCGGCCACATTGTCGCCGGTGCCCTGGTGCTGCGGCTCTACCTGCACGAGGTCGGACTCGACTCCACGGATTCCACATGCAGCTTCCTGGGTGCCTGCATGGTCTTCTTCGGCCTCTGCCCGCTCTTCCTGGGCTGTTCCATGGCGGTGGAGCGGTGCCTGGGCGTGACGAGGCCGCTCCTACACGCCTCACTGGTCAGCACTGCGCGCACTAAGCTCTGCCTGTCTGCCATCTTGCTGGCGGCGCTGTGTATGGCTCTCATGCCCATCTTCAGTCTCGGTTCCTACACCTACCAGTACCCAGGAACTTGGTGCTTTATCAGTGTCTTGAACAACGTCAGACCCCAGGACCTGGCATTCGTCCTGCTTTTCTCAGGGCTGGGCCTGGCGTCTCTGGCCGTGGCGTTTGTCTGCAATACCATCAGCGGGCTCACGCTGGTGTGGGCGAGGCTGTGCAGGAAACCCCGTGGCTGCAGCTCCACCAAGTCCCACGACATCGAGATGGTGGTACAACTGGTGGGCATAATGGTCACGTCCTGCATCTGCTGGAGCCCCCTGCTGGTGAGTATGAGCTTTACTAACCTTGCCACATTCTTGTTATTTGATAAGGTTTCTAAAGAAACTCTCAAAATTTCCATACACTCTCTACTCATACTGACTTTTAAGCAAAAAAGGAAGGAGTGATTCTTTCTGTTTATCATATGTGTTGCTCATTAATCTTTGGCAGATACCATAAATCAACATATTCCAGTATCTCAAATATGCAGTTGGAAAAAACATATTGTCACTGCCAATTTCCAGTTCCCTCTGAAGTTTAATGTACAAGAAAACACATATTTTCAAAGTTATTTAAATTTGTTTATATAGTTAACTGCCTCAATTCATACTTCAGCTTTTTGCTTTGGAGTGTAGATGTGATTTCACTGTAATTTGATCCCTTATCTCCAAGCAAATGCTGGTTTAATTTTTTTGTTTGGCCATAATCGGAAGGTATTCAGATCCCATGACCAGCAGAGTGATTTCACTACTGGGCTCTTGAGCAAGGCCCTTAACCCCAATTACTCTAGTGACTGTGTGACTCTGGTCTGACATGTGCATTCTGACAGAACTAGCTATTCAGTTTTGCTTCTGGACAGAATATTTAATTACTTTATAAGTTAGATTAAATAATTATATTATACATTCCTGAAAATGTTTGTATGAGATTCTCAGAGGAAAGTGTTGCCAGTCAATTAAAACACTGACAAATCTTCTGTAATAAAGACCACATAAATATTTAGGTATGGGGCCTTCATTCAACAGTTAGCCTATTTAACAATGTATCATGATAATGCCAAAAGTTATGCTCTGTGTGTTTCTCTCTACACCAGTGAGATTCCTTTTCTTCTATTTTCCTTACAACTTCAAAAATAATTATAATGTGAAACTTTTAAAAATGGTAACATCCAAAAACTAAAATGCCTAAAGATTTCACTGTTGAAATGTTTCTTTCAAGAATCACCAAGTGTAGAAAGTTTTTAGAATTAAGATATACTTCTCGACAATTAATGAATATTCATATAATATATCAGCAGCAGTATTGTGTACTATATATGACTTTGTTTGATTTTTAAAGGCCTGGATGTGGAGAAACTGTATATAAAAAGCCATTATGGGACACATACCAAAGGTGGCGGTTCAGAAAAAATTACAGTGTAAAGTCAATTTTGATAAAAATGGAAGTAAACTCTATCTCTGCTTCCCAGATTTTTGGCTTGATGTCAGCAATACGGTCTCACAACCAGTCGCTGGGGGAAGACCTGGAAAAATACCGGTATCTAATGATGAAGGGCGTGTACCTGGCTGCCTTGAACCAGATCCTGGACCCTTGGGTCTACATTCTCCTACGTCGAGCCGTGCTGAGGAAGATCTGCCTGGTCACCAGTCAGCCGGCAAACCTCAGGGAGAACACCTCCCATCGCTGGGGGGTCAGCTCCTTTCGGGGCTTGGAGAAGTCCTCCTTAAAGGGGACCTGGAAGCAGCATGCAGCCCAGGGCTTACAGGGGGGGGTCACCTCTCTGGCAGGGATGACAAGGAGTGCTTCATCCTTGAAGGATGCTGGCTTCCTACACTGTCAGGAAAAAGGGCACAGTCCTGGCATAGTTTTGTACCCCAAGGTACAAACAACATTAATGTACTCCCAATGATACAAAAATATTCCTCAGAGTCCAGTACTGTACCTTAAATTAGACTAAAATGTACATTCACCTAACATTTACATTTAGATTAGTAAGGGTACAATTAACAGACCCTTGAGGGTACAGCCCCATTGACAAGTAATTGTACCCTCAAAAGTACAATTTGGCACTTTTTAAAATAGTGTGGGTATCAAAATATTGCCAACTGATCTTCTTGTCTGAAAGTATCATTCTTAATGGGCCACGTTCCCGGTGTAATGTTCCCTTTTGTTACTCGTGTCAGTGTCTATCTTTTGTTCAATATATTCAGTTTCTGTCTGCGTTGTAGATTTGTATTTGAAGCCTGAATTCTTATATTTTTCCGTTATTGTGTCATAGAAACTTTCTGTTGTATAATTCCATCATAGCTGCTAGGGGAGGGGAATTTGATTTGCCTGGAGTCCCTGTTAAATGTAGCCTGCTTGGGGGATGTCTGACCCTACAAAGCTGATTGTATCTCAATCACGCACATTTTTCTGTCACTTCACTATTTTGGAGGCTGTGTATGTGTGAGTAGTTTTCTGTTTTTGTTTAAATATTACAAAGCTAGTGTTTGTGACTGTTTGATATATATGAACGAAGTGCTTTTACATTTTCTTGAAAATACTATGTATACATATTTTTCCCAATTATCTGGGAAACGCAATAATTCAAATGCAAGAATAAAGCTGCTGAAAATAAGAATTTAATTGTTGTTTCTCGAGCCAAGTTTGGGAGAACGCAGTGTTATCGCAACCAGTGACCACTGCCTCTTGATCACACTTCAAGAATGACTTCGGCTCCCCTGCAACAACAGCATTTATGATAATGAAAACCAAAATACATTCTAATAAGTCATTTCAGGCTGTGAGTGGCCAGAATGATTAATCGTCTCTCTCCAGGATGTATAAACTGCCAAACCTATCAGGTTTCCAGTAAGAGTTTATTTCTCATGCACTTCAGATAGCTTAAGTGCGCCAAAATGTTTCCATGGAAACCAGAAATTCATGGTGGAATGTGTATTACTATATTGCCATTAAAATTGTATTAGTTCCCAGACAGCTTTACAGCACCCCGTAGAATCTCGTGATTTTTTGTTTTTCTTGCAGACTTCAGGATATGATCGCTGAATTGGTTTCCATATATGAACACAAAAATGCTTCCACTTTGGGAATGGAAATAACGGACCATAACTAGTAAATATCCTCTTCCATTTGCCGGTGTCTGTTTTGCCGTAGGGATCTCGTTGTAACAGAGTCTCCGATTGGACAAAACTGGTAAAAAGGCCAGTTCTACCAATCATGTGAAAGATTAGTTTTCTCAGCCCAGAGTCCCCGCCCACTGATGACGTGCTTTTAAAGTAGCGGATGTACATTTCTTACATGGTTGGGGGCCGAGGGACGGATTTCGCTTTAACAGTAAGGACAAATGCAACGTTTGTGTAACACTCTGCGAATACATATCGCAATTACGTTAAATATGCCAAGCCTCCACGCACTGAATGTTGGGGCAGCTATGATTTACAGCTAGTTGCGCAGTGGCACCCGCCCCGTAGCGCTTAGGCGCATCTTCCTTATTCAACTTCTTTGTTTGGACTGCTGGATACGACGGCTTTGGGTTCACAAACGTACGTGGTTATCACGATATGTATTAATACACACCTAGTTAACGGACGTTTACCGCGGAATCACATGCGTCAGTGTGTAGCATTTTTTTTTTTAGCAAATACGGTAAAATACCCGCGTCGTTGCGGCTCAGTCATTCGCTTCAGGCGGCCGCCCGTCCTGTTTGTTGCGGCGCTTTAGTGAATCGCTCGTCCGATTGCGTGCGGTTTATTTTGCACTTTGCTGCACATGTTACGCCGAGTTTACAGTGCAGGCTGCGAGTCTGTGGGTTTCGGAGGCCGGTATTTGATGTACCTGCACCGCAGAGGCGGCGGCAGTAAAATGGCGGCCTAGAGACCGACCCCGTTCGGTTTGTGTTTTGGTCGGTGGGGCTCCGAGGGTGGATTGATCCTGACGTGAGACGCGATGATTAATAAAATATCCAGGTAGTCATGCTGTAGCTCTTCAATCGGATTGTCAGTTTCTGACTCTCGATGCTCTTGTTCTATGTGTGAAATGTGTTATAAGGGAAATCAGTTTTGCGGTCCTCCTCCCTTTACGAGTTTATTTGGCAGCAGTAGTTAGCTCAGAAGGTGTTGTCCAACAACTATAGCAATGGGGCGTCGGGCCAGTGATTAATTCAAACTTTCTTGTCCTGGTATCGTTAGATTGTGCGTTTGCTTTACACTTACAGCATCGCCGTTGTCGCAGAACAAAGGTGTTGAATACAACAATCTGAAATGCCGATCGCCTGCTTGTACGATGGCCTTCGGTCTACGGCAAACATTTACAATAATAAGTGATATTTATGTTTTGTTTTTCGTTTATATGATATACTACTGTTAAAAGGCTGCAATTCCTATAAACTGAAATCTTAGTTATCTGGTGTTGTGGCGCGTTTGATGTATCTGTCACGGTTACTGTGTTTTTAAAGCTCATTGTGCTTGTTGGGACAGTCTTTATTTTCAGAAACCCTTAGCTTTTTGTGCTTCCACAATTGTCTGCTGCGAGGAGGCCCTGCCACACCGTCCTCATATAGCTGCCACCCGCGTGCCATTCAAGGATAGCTGGAACAGTCATGGTATGCCTATTTTGTTTTTTACATGTGTTGCGTTACTGATGGTTGACTTGAGCTGCAAGCACAGTATTTACTGTATGCCTATCTTAAGTGTGTATGAGTTCAGCGGACTGTGTACAGTATCAACAAGCTATGCATTCTTGCAAGCCATTAAATTCCTGTCTGATCCCTGTGGATTCTCCCATCTCCATCGATTCCTTCTCCAATCCATTACCCGGCCTTCTGGCAGCCTCCGCCCTTCCGCCAGCGCCCCATGCGCATGTTCGTGAATGACGACCGCCACGTGATGGCAAGGCACGCCGCGGTATACCCCACGCAGGAGGAGCTGGAGGCCGTGCAGAACATGGTGTCCCACACTGAGCGCGCCCTCAAGGCCGTCTCCGATTGGTTGGATGAGCAGGAGAAGTTAGCTGGCAAGTCTAACAGTACAGTTCCTGAGGGGCCCGAGGATGACAAGGAAAGGTGAGGGGCTCCTTTATCGTACATGTGTGATGTTTGTGTAGCAGTATTTTTTTGTGCTGCCCACTAAATCAAAATGTATCATGCTTATAATACTCCTTATACCATCTTCCAGCTAATCTCTGAATCAGTCCACAGAGCTGCTTATCTGCCATGAGCACTTAACATATCAGTTGTTGTCGGACTTCGGGGAATGCATATGGTTTTAGTACCAGTCTGATGCTGTAGCCATTTTTTAATTTGTTTTACTGTAGTTGAGTAAAATGCACATGTTTGAGATGTAGACAATTGTTGTAAGATAGCGGTATTTCAGAAAATTTTTGAAGTCGTGCTGACTGTGAAATTGAGTGGTTGCATCAGAAACATTAATAGGCACGGCTCTCTGGAGTGACAGCGCCGTATCCTTCCTCTTCAGCGGTGAGTCGAAGCCCTCGGAGCAGGCCACTCGATCCCTGCGGGGCGTGATGAGGGTGGGCTTGGTGGCCAAAGGTCTCCTGCTCAAGGGGGACCTGGACCTGGAGCTGGTTCTGCTCTGTAAGGATAAGCCTACTATCTCTCTCCTCAAGAAAGTCGCGGAGAACCTCTCCGTGCAGTTGAAGGTATGGCCTCCATCTGTGTCGAGAATTCTTCCGCCTGGCTGGGATGGAAGCTGATATCCTCATCCCCCTTTGCCCACAGGCCATCACGGAGGAGACGTACGAGGTGATCCAGTGCATCCGCGAGGCCGCCATTGTGGTGAAAAGCATGAAGGAGCCGCCACTGAGCCTCACTGTTCACCTGACCTCTCCGGTGGTCCGGGAGGAAGCGGAGAGGCAGGCTGGCGGAGGTACGCCTGGCCTTCAGCGAAACCACCTCCAGGGGCAGACCTGAGGCCACCAGAGACAATCCTATTGGGCCGTGAACAGTACCGGGTGGCACAGTACTGTTGTGTTGTAAGACCCAGTGCTGCTGCTCATAGCCGGTTGAGACAGTTATGGGAGTCTGTTTCAGGGGTGTGCAGTTCCTGCGGGCCTGCAGCTCGTAGCGAGAGCTTAGACTGAGAGCTCAGTGCATCAGTTGTGGCTCGCTATCCTGACAGGTGTTAGACACACACTTTGTGCCACAGGTCCCGACAGGACCTGCACACCTCTGCTCTAACTCCATGCTGGCTTTTTTTTTTGTGGCCCCAGTACGCAGGAAGGCTAAACGCATTGCCCGTGTCCCCCCCCACCCTTTTTTTTTTAAATGGGAGGAGTAGATGTTTTGAAGATCTCTTGAAGGCTTACTGAGACTTTTTTTTTTTAGCACAAGATGCCAGAAAAGACGAAACTTGCATGTTTCTATCCTGAAACTGTGTGCATGGTTTCCACTGCAGCAAAAGTTAAAAAACAAAAATAAGAAATAATAATAATGACAGACTGCTAAGTTAGTGTAGTATTATAGTTATGACCCGGAGGATTATGGATAATGATGTTTCTTCCACATAGTGTGGGATTGTTCTAGATGGGGCAGCTTGATATTGAGACTGAGTCAAATCAGCGGTTAAGCTTTCCTGACAATGGTGCTTTTTTTGAAGCACCCATCAAACACAGATTTTTGCCGCAGCTTATTTCTGGAGTCTTTCTCTCTAGAGGATAAAAGCTTAGCCTTGCATAAGTCCAGTGCCCCAATAAAGGCTTTGCTGTCGCTTTCGTTTTGCTGCAGTGTCGGGGATTTATATTCTAACCTTTCGTGCATCTTATTATGTGGCTGAAAACCTGATTCTCTCTGTCAAGCCTTCTAGTTTGTCGATTTTTTTAGGGACGCTGGACCTTTGACCAACTGGACGCTGTCTGTCTCGGAAGGGGTGTGGCAGTTCACCCAGAAGGGGGCGGGGCAAGGGGAGGGGCTCTTTCCCAGTCATGTACACGTTCACCCAGGTTTCATTTTCAGTCTGGGCTGAAGAACCAAAACAACCTTGATAGACTAAGTGTGCCGGCCCAGTGCTGATTGTATTAGGAGTGCTTACACACTGGGACTGAGCTGGAGGTCGAATACGATCAGGCAGAGTTTCTTCTAAAGCCAGATTAAGTGGGGTCTAAAATCCTTTCTTTTTGGGGAGTCGCCCCCCCCATCCAGTCCTCCCCCCCCGCCCTGTGGTTCGGGAAGGCTGCCTGCTCCCCCCCCTGCCCGTCTGACAGAACCCCCCCTTGGTCAAACAGTGCCTTGTCTTCTTATTCCACCCGCCAATAGAAACGCTATCAGGCACGGCGCCGCCGGACGCTCTGGACAGGCAGAAATGCCTGGCGGCCTTGGCGTCCCTCCGCCACGCCAAGTGGTTCCAGGTTTGCATCTTGTCTTATTTTGTCTTAAAAAAAAAAAAAGTAGTGTTTTATTTATCCATGCCGCTCTCCTGTCGGGGGGGGGGGGGGGGGGGGGGGGGGGGGGGGGGGGGGGGGGGGGGGGGGGGGGGGGGGGGGGGGGGGGGG
>JABFEA020000048.1:2421056-2432710 GCA_019775915.2 Cyphomyrus plagiostoma
ACCCGACCCTCTTCCGATCTGTTCCTGTTTTGCATCTTGTCTTATTTTGTCTTAAAAAAAAAAAAAGTTTTTTTTTTTTTATCCATGCCGCTCTCCTGTCCCCTCCCCCCCCCCCCTCGTATTTGTGTCTGTTAAAATGTTGTGTTAACCCCCTTTTTAAACCCCCATGCGGAAACATTTTAAAAATACAGTGAAGGAGACGCATTAAAATTATTAATCATGTTTCAGATGTATTTATTTGGCTGGTTTCCATTTGTTCTTTTTTTTCTCTTTTTTCTTTTTTTTTGTCTTGCCCCCCCACCACCAGATATTTTTGCATCCATCTTCGCGTTGCCCTGTTAGATCACTGGATTTTAATTTTGCAGTATTTCCTTTAACCCTTAAGCTGTTTCATTTGCAGGAAGGCTTAAAATGTCCTATGATACGAAACCTGTATCAATCAGAGCAATCGCTTTAATCATGAAGGGATTTATTACACCAATAAGGACGCAGAAATGCTGTTATTCTTCTGCTGTGCAGTTGAGCCTCAGCCCACATCGTTACGTTATGAATTAACCCCCCTGGCCCCCCTCATTTAAAAGCCTTTCTCCGTATTAATGTTCCGAACGTAAATGCCCAGCAAGTATTCTCAGAAAGGTTAGCTATGTAATAATCTGTTAACAATGCAGAATGTTAAGTGACTGTGGAGTGCAAAGTGCTCTGTATCCTGTAACCCGCCGGCTCCCCGATACAAACTGTTGTATGGTGCAGGTAGCAGGCGTGATGGTAAATGCAAAGGTGACGTCCATCTTCTCTAAGTGGTTAGCACTGTTTGCTAGTTTAGAGTAGTTCAGTTTGTAGGTAATTATTGGAAATAGATGAATGCAGAATGGCTTGGCAGAAGGTTCTAGATCTGAAAGTTGCCGATGGCCTGTTTTAAGAGCCTTGATGTGAGACCCGCCTCCCTCCCGCCTCTGGTTGTGCCCCCAGGCCCGGGCCAATGGACTGAAGTCGTGCGTCATTGTGATCCGCATCCTGCGGGACCTGTGTTCCCGGGTCCCCACCTGGGCTCCGCTTAGGGGATGGGTCAGTATTTTCGGCTTCTTCATCCGCCATGTATTTCTGTAGCATCTGATTCTGGGCCTTTGGTTTAGTGCTGTACTCAACGGCTTCACGGTTATGAAGAATTTATAATGGTGCCGCTTGACCTGGTAAATGTTTAATGTTTCGCTTTTTGTTATTCTCCCGTGATTGTCGTCGGAGGGCTGTTTTATTAATGATGAATGTCCCATGTTCTCCTAAAAGCCACTGGAACTGCTGTGCGAGAAGGCGATTGGAACAGGCAACCGGCCAATGGGAGCCGGAGAGGCTCTCCGTAGGGTCCTGGAATGCCTGGCGTCCGGAATCCTCATGTCCGGTAAAGCTGACGTGTCCGACGTTCCCTAGGCTAGACGGGAACCTAACTTCCTACAACGTGTCAGTATTGTTCTCCGTAAGTCCCAAGTCAGTCTCTCCTGGTGTTTTTTAGATGGTCCTGGCATTTTGGATCCGTGTGAGAAGGAGGCGACCGACGCGATCTCTCATCTTGACCGGCAACAGCGGGAAGACATAACTCAGAGCTCGCAGGTTTGTGCACACAAACGCACCGAGAGACATGCGCTGTTGAAGTCTGAAGGTGTCCGAAGGTATCGCTGCGTTTGTTCCCAGCATGCCTTGAGGCTTTCTGCGTTTGGTCAGCTCCATAAAGTCCTGGGAATGGATCTGCTGCCATCCAAGATGCCACGCAAGCCCAGGAACGACACGCCAATAGACTATACAGGTAGTGTCTGCATATATAGTGTGATATGTGTAGTTGAGTTTGGCTGGACTCATGATTAAAGTTGCTGGTGCTGGTTTTTGTGCTGCAGTGCAAATCCCACCCAGCACCACCTACGCTGCTCCGGTGAAAAGACCCATCGAGGAAGAGGTGGGAGACGACGACAAGAGTCCCAACAAGAAGAAGAAGAAGATGCAGAAGAAATGTATGTAGATGGTTCCTGTGAGATGTGGGGGACTGAGCAAGCCTTGGTGGTCTGCTAGCTGTAAGCGTACCAGCACATGCCATGCAACCTCTTTTGTTGGTCCCCTCCCCCATTTCCTGCCTCCCCCAGCTCCGGACGAGAAGGCCGAGCCCCCCCAGGCCATGAACGCGCTGATGCGGCTGAACCAGCTGAAGCCAGGCCTGCAGTACAAGCTGGTGTCCCAGACTGGCCCCGTCCACGTGCCCGTCTTCACCATGGCGGTGGAGGTCGACGGGAAGTCGTACGAAGCCTCCGGTCCGTCCAAGCGCACGGCCAAGCTGCATGTGGCCGTCAAGGTGAGGCGCCACCGAGTACGGTTTACGTATGCAGGAGTAGGGCGTTCGGGAGGTTGGGAATTTATAGCTGAATATGTGTGTGTTGTAGGGCGGTATCTATAGAGTGTATTAAGTAGGTGCAGATTTGAAACTAAATGTGTTTTGGCCTCATCGCTGCCTGCTCAGGTTCTGCAGGACATGGGTCTGCCTACTGGGGTGGAAGTGAAGACCGCAGAGCCAGTGAAAGCTGAAGAGGGAGCTGGGGACGGGGACACCAAGACCCCGACTGCGCCCAGCACTGCCACAGAAGCGCCGGCTGCTGTGGCCCCAGTTGCTGTTGTAGCAGATGCCACTGAGGTCAGCAAAGCTAATAACCATCCAAGGCTAAGTCAATTTGCGTGAAATGATGCACGGTGGTAAAATTTGTACCGTCAGCCCGTCTGACGCTGAAAACATTCGTCCTCGATATTCACGCTACGGCTGAAAATGTTCCGGAGATGACCGTCCACTCTACTTGCAGGGCGCGCGACAGCAGGGCCCCATCCTCACCAAACATGGCAAGAACCCCGTGATGGAGCTGAACGAGAAGCAGCGCGGCCTGAAGTATGAGCTCATTTCCGAGAGCGGGGGCAGCCACGACAAGCGCTTTGTCATGGAGGTGCGATCCAGACCAGGGTGCACCAGCTCTCGGGGTTCGGGGAGCTGTCCCTTGTGTAGTTCCTCACCTTCAGAGATACTTTGATCTGCCAACTGACAACTACATAGTTATGGTTGCCGTGAAAGTCATGAGTGTGATGGCTAGTGGTGAGTTTCTGGAATGGATGCCATGAGTTTTCGGGCAAAACGGATCCACACACAAGCTGCACTTGCACCTAATAAACTGACCGATACCATCATTGGAATCAGAATCTTTCTCACATGACCAAGGCTCGTGGGAAATTGTTGGTATAACTTGCTATTGTTGGGTACACAAAGACAATCGACAACAATTAGGGTACAATGCAAGAATAAGATAAAGACATGAGATATATTGCTTACATTCCTCTCTGTTGTGTATGTCATATAAATAGCAGCTGGATTCAAGCAGTGCAGTGTGATTAATGCATGTCGTTTCCTGCAGGTGGAGCTAGATGGGCAGAAGTTCCAGGGCACTGGCTCTAACAAGAAGGTGGCCAAGGCCTACGCTGCTCTGGCAGCCCTGGAGCAACTCTTTCCAGAAGGTTCCACCACGGATGCTGCTAAGAAGAAGAAACTCTTGGTAACGTCTCCCTTAGTCTTTGTTCAGGAAGCTCTAGATCTGTGTGTATTACTGGTTGTATGGGCCTTAACACTGTCATCGCCCACAGCAACATCCTGGATTTGGAATGATGGGCGGAGCTCCACTGGACCCAGGAGCAAATCCCAGAGGACGAGGAAGAGGTGGGCGTGGCCGAGGACGAGGCAGAGGATTCAACAATGGTGGAGGCTATAATCAAGGTAGGATATATGACTTTAGCTTGTCTTCCGATGATCTTCAGGATCAAGACTTAAAAATATTTCTCTCAGGTGGTTATGGATCCTATGGATACGGGAACAGTCCAAACGCTGCATACAGTGAGTATCGCTTATTTCTGTACGATATCACTTCGGTTTCTTTCGCATCTATTGATCAAAGCTGGCAACCATGTAACTTGAAGGTAAACCTGAAGCTTCAAGGTTCCTCTGTAGCTGTCTTTTAAATTAATACGGGACTGAATTCAGTAATAGCCAAGTGTTTATATAGTGTGATTTCAGAGGGCTGGAGACCGGCTGTTCATTTTGTCCACACTTTACATTCTTTACATTTTGGATAAATGTGTCTCCGGACGTCAGATATGAGCGGCTCCCACATTGACTTGTCCCCGTTAGGGCTGATATGTGTCGGCTTTTGGGAAGATGTGCTGAAAATGCGTTTTACATTTCTCTGCTTTGTTAAACCACAGGACACAATCTGTTACCTTACAGTGTCTTTGTCTCCTTCCCCAAATCGGAAAATTACCCGCCAGCTTGTTCTGAGGACAGACCATCTTGAGGGTGACCGGGCAGAGAAATATAAAAACATGTTTTTAAAATTAGCTTTTCTTGCCTCTACTTTTGGCAAAAGGCAAATCCTAATATTTTCTTCCTTCTCTGCTCTGTCTCACTTTAGGTGACTTTGTCTCAGACTGCTATGGCTACCACGATTTTGCGTCATAGAACAGCCAACCCTTTACAAATTGCAAAGGGATGATTTTTTTTTTTAAGATTACAAAAACTGATGACTTTTTAAAAGTTGCTCTCCAAAAACATAATACTGCAAAGAGCCATGGACATCAATAGGCTGTGTTTGTCTCAGAGCTTCAACCTACACCTCTCTGAAGATCTCCCCCCCCCACTCAAAACTGTTGCCAAATACCTACTCTTTCTTCAACCCACTGCTCCAGTCTTACCTGGACTTGGAAAACTAAAACAATATGGGTTGTGTGGCCCTGTGTGAAGATAAGAGATGGAGGGTTCTAGGACATTATTTTGTATGAACTGAGATTCAATGGACATTAGACTGTGTGATGTTTTCCAGCGACCAAATGGCTTTCATTAATATCTGCCATACGGACTGTTGATATGGTCCCAGTTCTACATCGTAATGAGTGATGCTGCTTACTTGTGCATGATACTGTGATTTTTATTTAGATTCTGTTTGTGGAGGAGTCCATGCAACTTTTACAATAAATGGTTTGTGTTCCATGAGTGGGACATTGGGAGTTATTTGTAATTTGCTTGCTTTATAACTAATGCTGTGCTCCATTTGAACTCGTAAATTCTGAGTTCCTAGTCGGAAATTTGAACTGGAACACACCCCCTGATGTAGGAATTCTGACTCATGAACTGAGGAATCGACACAACCCCAAGCGCAGAATCCAAGATGGCTGCCCCCTTTAGCAGCAAACGTTAAAGCTGTAGTTTTATACTGCTTATTAGCACTTCTACTTTATATTGGTCGTACGCACAGTGCTGTCCAAACGCTATCTGTGTATCTACGTATCTTGCTACAGTGTTTTTGTGTGCAAAATACTGCATAATGTCTTAACATCCACTAACATTGTTAACAATGGCTAACAGTTAACCAGGCTTGAACCAGGGCACGTTTCATTAAGCAGGATTTCCTGCTTAAGCTGATCACTTGTCAGATTTAAGGTAGTCTGGGGTAAGTGATCGGAGATAAAGGTCATTCTGGAGTAAATTAAATACAAGAAGTTATCCAGGTAAGCAGGAAATCTTACTTTTCAAAACGATTCCCTGGTTTTGTTGAACGGCTTTCCGACTTCACGTGCTAGAACACACACAACTGGGAACTGGGAATGATGTCTCTCATATCGTGTGTGTGTGACACATCATTCCCAGTTCCCAATTCCGACCTGTGAGGTAACCGTAGTGCAGCATTAGTGCTTCAGCTCCTGTAACTCTGCATCAGCTCTCAGTCTTGTTCCTTCCTTCTAGATAATTACCACAATAACAGTGGGGCAAACGGGGCCTCATCCTCAGGAGCAGGGGGCCCCACCGCCGGACCCCCTGGTGGGGCTCCTGGCCCGTTCTACCAGAATGACGGCGGTTACACGGCTCCGCCCACAGCAGGAAAACCTCTGGGGAAGAAGCCGGCTGGACACCTAGGGGGAAAACCCCCCTTCATTGGAGCTCCGAGCTACCAGGCGTCCCCTCCCCCGGGGTCGGGCTCCTACGGGCAGTTTGGACAAGGCTATGGGCAGCCGAAGAAGAACTTCGGCCAGAATCAAGGGGGCGGGGGCTACGGCAACTACAGCACTGCCTACCCCAGTCAGATGACGGGAGGTGGCGGGAACCAAGACTACAGCTATGAAGGTGAGGACAGATTCGCGGCTTGGAGAACACTTAAATGTAACGGCAGTTCGTGTCCTGTGAATTATCATTGTGACACCAGATGTGAGTAATAACCCAGGTAAAATCCAGCATGTGGTGATGGCTAGTAATCAGATGCTTTAGAGAGATGTTTACTCTGCTTCTTACGGGTCTCCACAGGTTACAGTAACCAGTCAAACTATGGCACACAAGGAGAAGGCCACCTGGGGTTCCCCGGGCCCTGCCACACCCCTGGAGGTTATGGGAGGGGCGAGCCCAGTATGAATTACCAGTACAGATAGGCTTGGCCTGCAGTTGCCAGCAACCCCATTTGCACACTCTTCGGGACCCCTGGACGAGCCTTTTTTCTAAGCGCTGTCACTGGGCTGTCCTGCAGTTTGTTTTTTTTTATAAGACTATAGACTTTGGGTGTAGTGTTGCGTTTTTTTTGCCATTGTATTTCTTCTGTTTTATCAACCGATCCTGCCAAGTGCAGACGAGAAGATCAAAGTCAGATTGGTTCATATATGAATCTGAACGATATTCTTGCTGTTTTATTGGATTATCGTGTTTGTCTACACAATTTAGGGGTTTCGCAAGTTAAGTGGACAACTAATGGGACTGACTGAAGATCAAGAGCCTAAAGACTGTACCGTCACTGCACAATGGCCTAATCACATTTCTTTGATATGGTAAACCTCTTGATTGAGGTTAACGTAGTGGCATTTTAGTAAAATTTTACTTCACAAGTGGCCGAAATTTCATTCATTCAAATTGTGTTGACCCTCCTGACAGCTTTCTTTATTTTTAAACTAAGTATGTGTCATTTGTGGTTTGTACCAATAAAAGGGTTATAATTTTCGATGACAATTTACATTTATCTAACATTACATGTGTGGGTTTTTACAGTAGTTCTCCTTAGACCAAGTATTGAATTCTCCATTTAAGGACAATTAACTAGACACAAATGGGATCAACTATTTCTGTGAATGGTGAAGTTTCATGTTTTACAAATGAGTGCAGTTCATCTTCATTAGTTTGTTTTTGTTTTTAATTGCGTAGGTCCACACCTATCCGCCGTACTTTGCTGCTTACGACTATGTAATATGTAATGATACAGTGGCATTTCCAGTTATTCAGTTTTAAAATCACATATTAATGTACCTTACACTGGATAAGTTTTCTACCATTCGAGTGATTGTAATTTTTAATGTTATTCTCGATGTAGATATTAGGATATAATCTTTTCATCTATGCGTTCCGTTAAATTATGGATCCGGATTTATAGCCAGCCATCCATCCATCCATTTTCCAGCCTTAGGCTCTGGACCACCCGTGACCCAGTAGGATATCCCGGAAGCAACGGGCACGAGACAGGGAACAACCCTGGGTGGGGGGGGGGCAGCCCATCACAGGGCGCACACACACACCAGTCACGCACATATGCACCCCTACGGGCAATTTGGCAACTCCAATCAGCCTCAGCATGTTTTTGGACTGTGGGGAGAAACCGGAGTAACCGGAGGAAACCCCACTACGACATGGGGAGAACATGCAAACTCCACACACATGAAACCCAGGCGGAGACCGGAACCCGGGTCCCAGAGGTGTGAGGCAACAGTGCTAACCTGCACCACCCTGGATTTATAGCCATCTGTCCTAAATAGTCCATAGCTCATAACACCATCACCTTAATATGATACACAGCTCTTTGAAAGGTATTGGTAGGTACGCTTTGATGTAACGTCCAATAAATTACATAGTTCATCGCTTTATTATGTTCTTCATGTTTTTCCCGGCACTTTGTCATGAAACGGTAAAAAAAATTAAATCCATTATAGACTTCATTTAAGAAAAATCCTGCATGTTACTCTTTTTCGAATACATACGGTAATCGTCAAAGACTGTCGTTTCCGGTTCCGTTTCGACCTGAGAAAGCGAAAGGGACAGAAGCATGGCCGATACCGGGGTTTTGGAGTCTGTGCTCCGGCATCTGGAGAAAGTGGATGATGGCGTTGACAGTCAAGCCGTGGCGGCTTTGCTTGGTGTGGACCACCAAGTTATCGTCGGGGCTGTGAAGAGTCTACAGGCGATAGGAGATGTAAGTCCCCAGAGGTTTATGTAGTCCGGTTGCCGCTCGTCTTCATTCAATGGGTGATGCAATATGAAAGCAATGCTAATGGAAATAGAATGATGTCGGATGCACATGCAAACCGTTTGAGTATGCATTGACATATATATATATATATATATTTAATAGGCTGTCACCCATAAAAAATACCAGTAACATGTCCATTATAATTAAATTAATAGTGTTTTCCAGTCTAATATACTGGGATTTCTCCTTGCTAGCTGGCATTGTTAGCGTTAGCTGTCGTGCCGTGTAGTAAGCGTGAAAATTCTGCCTGGTTAGTTTGCTGACATTTTGTTGCACACTTGTGGATTAGTCGTATCTTTTCAAAACATCAAAACGGACAGCAGTTTGATTGTACGGGACTGTCATAGCTCCGTGTCCTAAGCTGACAACACCACCATGTCATGTACATGTGAATTGGACCTCATATTTAATAAAAGATGTGCTGCTGTATTTTCGACAGGAACTCCTTAAATTGTTCAGGTAGAAAATGAAAGCACGATAGTTATGTGTACCTCGTATTAACTGGCACGATGAACTGCATTTTTATTTTTTGTTTATGAGCCCTGTCATATTTTCCTATTTATGTTACATTATCATTAGCGCAAGGTTGGAAGTTTTTCAGATTTATTGTCACATGTATTCGGGTGATACAATGGCAACGGGGAGAAACGCAAACAGCAGCGCAGTCCCATGGGCTTTATAATATGAAACCAGTTGCGAAATCTGTCATTTTACTTGGGCAGGTGATTTCAGCTGAGCAGCGCACATCGAAACACTGGGAGCTGACGGAGGAGGGAGCGGAGATCGCAGCGCAGGGCAGCCATGAAGCGCGAGTCTACAGTGCCATTCCGGAAGACGGGCTGCCGCAGAGCGAGCTTATGGTGAGGAGCCGTGCGCTTGGAGTCAGTCTGCCAAATCAGCTTTCAGATCAGTATTCATGCTGCCTTTGTCATCTGGGCTCTTGGGCCAAGATACGACTCAGAGGCGTCTCAGGATCTTCAGAAAAACGAAAAAACAATGAACTTTGATCTATTATTCTTTTAAATTTGCCTTCTGTACAGTCTTGTCCAATTATTCAGTAATTTTATTTTAGTGTAGTATTTGAAGTGATTTATTTGGAAGCTCTTTTCCAGAGCACCATGTTTTAATAGCTGAGTCCTTCTCGATTGCCCAGAACCCTTGTGAAATTTGGGCTGGTTAATTGATGATGGGATCGACATATATTTCAGTAAAGCAAAGATCCAAATGTGGACAATCATGGTAGGCATCTTCTCTCTGAATGATATCGATGATGAAGAAAACTGTGTTGTGGTACATGGGAGATCTACTTAAAAAGAAGTTCTAAGGGCAGAAGAGACAATGATTGGTTCAGTGAGATAACCAATAAGATTGTAGAGAAGGAGGGTCCCACCAAAGAGATGTCTTGGTCCCACCTCCTCTAAATTTTGATTGGTTATCTCTCTGAACCAGTCATGTTTCCTTCTGGCCTGAGAACATTTTTGTGTAAATAAAACTCCCTCGAACATAGTAGGAACACTTGAATTAAGTTGGGGTACCTGTGGCCTCTGTCTCACACAGAAGCTGCCTAGTGGGAAAGTGGGCTTCAGCAAGGCGATGTCCAACAAGTGGATCCGTGTGGACAAGGCTCACGAGGGAGGCTCCCGCGTGTTCA
Source organism: Cyphomyrus plagiostoma (assembly GCA_019775915.2). NCBI lineage: Eukaryota > Metazoa > Chordata > Actinopteri > Osteoglossiformes > Mormyridae > Cyphomyrus > Cyphomyrus plagiostoma. The sequence continues at coordinate 2,431,050 of JABFEA020000048.1, forward strand.
AGACGGTGAGGGAATGGGTGGCTCAGGATGCAAGTGTGTATGGATTACCAGAGAGGAGAAGGCAGCAAAGCCCCAAAGTAACCAGGCTGATGTTCTTTAAATAACCTGTGTCGGAATATCAGGTCTGGCTTTAAGTTTTTAACTCCTGAGGCGAGTGGGACTCTCCTGCTTTACTTCTGAAGTAACACTGGTGCTGTCTATAACATGTAATGATTAAGCCCTGTATGTTGGGGGTGGGCCAGGTGGAGAGCATCAGTGACCTGGTCAGGGAGAAGCTGCTCCAGGTGCAGCAGGGAAAGTCCCAGCTGGAGGAGAAAGAGAAGAACGAGCTGAAGAAGAGGAAGCTGTTAACCGAAGTGTAAGTGTCTGTCACTGGACTTTAGTCCATTAGCTGCACATGGTGATGCCCTTGTTAGCGTTTCTTGATGCTGGTTGTTTCACACTTGATTCTTTGTACCAAACAATTTGTTAGTTTGCAGGATGTTCATTTGTTCTTCCTTGTGTGTTTCATTTATTGGTTCTTCTGTCCAGAGACCTGGTTTAGATGCACTGGTGTCTTATCTGTGTCCACATGGACCTGCTGTCCCACCTCCGGGCTCCACCCTGCCTTTTGCCGTATATACTGTGGGATAGATTCGGACTCACAACAGCGCTGCATAGAATAACAGTTTTTGGAAAATTAATGATTGCATCATTTCTACAAGCAAGTATGTCGGGGGGACACAAATAAGGCCAATGTTGGGAAGACTCCTGGCAAATGGTGCCTATTTAAAATACAGATAACAAAATGCAAATATGTAAGCGTATAAAAATGTCTTTAATGGGGCACAGCTTCCTGAGTGATCATGGTCTGGTGAGTCAACTTTTGGGGTCATAAGACAGGAGGCCAGCAGCTTTGTCTTTACAGCTCATAGAGTACTTGCTGGAGGTCCTCAGAAGCTTCTTCTAACAATAAACGTATTTAGTACACGTATTTATCTATAGCAGTGTTTCTCAATATGGTCTGTAGGGAGCTTGGGAGGGAGCATAAATGTGGACCGTCTGGGAGGGAGCATAAATGTGGACCGTCTGGGAGGGAGCATAAATGTGGACCGTCTGGGGTTCCCAAAGGATCGGGTTGAGAAATGTTGACCTGTGCAGTAATGGTAGGGGTTTCCCCAAGTCTGCTCTGTTTTCATTTGAGGGCCCCGGGTTTTATAAAGGTTGAAAAGCCCTGCATAGGTTACGCCAGCATCTGATCCATTCTGATCCACTTGCAGGTTGGTGGTTCACATTCATTTGCTGATCCTGTGAAGTTTACTTAGAACAAGAATTAAGGCATAATATCTAATATCCATTTTAATCCCAAACATTAGCTCACTCCAATATACACATTTAAGAATAACAAATGCAGTGATGAAGATTGTCTTTAGATGTATGTTGTCAATGTTGTTTAACTATTTTGCCAGGAGATGGCAGTGTCTGTTTTCACGTCTACTTGTATTTTTTTTACGTATTTGTTTTTTTATCTTAACAGTTTGTGTCCATGCATGCAGAATATTCTCACACAGCAAATAATACTTCAGATTAATTGTTTTAACTCAGAGTGTGACGGTCCGGGGGTGCGTGCAGGGCGAACATAGGGACGACCAGGCAAGCGGACGAAACAAACGGAGGTTTAA
>JABFEA020000048.1:2442706-2470759 GCA_019775915.2 Cyphomyrus plagiostoma
AAATCATGCAATTAATGTTTAGAATTAAAATCTAGTAATATCAAAGGCAATACACTGTTGAAAGATGGCAGGCCTGGGCATGCATGAGATTCTCTGATTTTGTTCTATTTCCACAACAGAAATGGACACGCAAAAGCCGAGGTCAAAAAAAGGGTATTACCACGCTTTCAACTTTCATACTCCCCAGTGGTTTTACAGCTACAATTACACTGGTTAGCAGAAAAAGAGATTAAATAAATTTGACTGCTACCCATCAAAAATGAATGGGTTATTTATCAATAGCAGGCTGTGGTTTTCCAGAAAGCCCTACAAAGCTCCACATTTGTGTGCATGTGCATGATCAAAATAATTACTATTGTTAGTTTTCCACTATTAGCAAGCTGGCCATCACAACCGACTCCTCTTTCACTGCTGTGCTCTATCCCTGTCTACCTACCTTCGCCAGACAACTGGCTTTTTTCATTTTCCAAATCTTGGCTTTTGCACTGTGATCCACATGCTGATCTCTGTTCATTTGCCCGGGATTCTTGTAAAGGCTTCATCGTAATCAGCCTGTGGTCCCCAATACACGAGATTTAAGACTACAATAGATGGGGTGAGACAGTGCTAGGGTCACATTTCTTTCTGTACTGATTTACAAAGATGGTGATTATTTATAGACAATCTATTTTTGTTTGGGGCAGGGAAACTGATCTTTCTGCTTGGTTCTGAAGAGCCAGATGGGGACTGATGGATAGATAAAGGACTGGGGGAAAGAAAACGGTGGGAAGTATAGAGACGATGCATATTCTGTGCATCTGTGTGCATCCATGTGTGCATGCTTTTGGGGATAATGATGTAAGAGTAGCAGAAGGACAATAATACTGTATTTCTTAATGAGGACCAACAAGGACAAAGGGTTAGGTTACAGCTGGGCCAGGTGCCATTGACAGTGAGCAAAGCCAGACCCCATAGCTGCCACTCTTGATGGGTTTATTGGAATACGATACCTTTTGCAGCAATGTTTCACCCTCCAAGATGATGAGCAAAGTCAGACAGAGAGTGAGTATGAAACAATATGTTCCCAAATTTGCCCTTACATAAACAAGTACAGACGCTTCCCGGGTTACGGCGGTCTATGCTACGATTTTCCGGCTTCACAATGGGTAAATGTTTTTTCCAGTACATTATTCAATAAATTTCATGACATATTCAACACTATTCAAAGTAGGGTTTGTGTTAATGATTTTGCCCAACTGTAGACGAATACAAGTTAGAATGCATGTTTAAAGTAGGCTAGGCTGATGTCTGTTAGGTTAGGTAGGTACTGTATTAAAATGCATTTTCACCTTAAGATATTTTCCCTTTACGACAAGTTTGGTGGAATATAACCCCAGATTGAATTAAACCATGCAACTACATATATATATATACATTGTATTATCTCATTGGCAGGGTTAGTGAAATGTTAGGATGTTAATATAAAAAGCTATTTTGAGTCCTTTTTTTAAAACAAAACAAGATGTAAATAAAATAGTATATTGGAAATTAATTTCATAACATTTATTTTCAATGATAAAAAAAGATGGTCGACCCTTCTCTTCACTTGAGGAAGTAACTCAAGCTTTGTTTTATTTACAGTTTTTAGAAATGTATAGATTTCTAATCATGGTCTCGATAATGTAGTCTGGATTTCATTTGAGATTAAAAAAAAAAGTCGTTTCCTCTCCCCACATGAAGTCAGAGAACTATTCCATGTCTCCTGTCACACTCGACTCCTCGCTGGCTATTTTAGGTTGTTCATTTTAATGAAACACACCCTCTGGCTTGACTTTGTTTTACCCACAATCCCCTTGGTCTCAAAAGCCAGGTCTGTCTGTCCCGAGTGTAGACTTTTTCTATGAATGCAATGGCATCATTTTGTCCTTCTGAAGTTTCTAGTGTATTGACAGAAAACCAGGTTCTCCCATGAGGGTCAATAGAGGAAATGCATTGTAATGCTGCATCACATTCGTGTACAAGTATTTGGTTGCAATGTCATACAAGTGCTATTTATAGCATCTGACAAAGAAATGAATCGATATATTATTATTCATATTGCCCACAAATGATTCTTCATAGTATGGGGCTATATTTATTTGTATGAATTTATTATCAATGCGTGTATTCCTCCAGGCTGATTGGTTATGGTTATAACCTTCTAATTGATATTCATACCAATCACCATTGCACCATACTTATTCGTTATTAATTTTTTAGGTTTCCAGGCTATTATTAGACTCACGGGTATTTTGGGTTACCTGATAATCAAAACTCAAAGAATGATTGTGCTTTATTTAATTTAGTAGTAAATATTTATTTCTGCCTAACTTTGGAAACATATCGTGTTTTATAAGGATGTCATGTCACTAACATGGGGAACCGAGTGGTATAAGCGGGCAAATCATGAAACTTAAAACGTCTAAGTTTAACAAGCGAATTTCCACGCGGGGCGCGCGCATGGTCTCGCGGAGACGCCATAGAAACCCGGCCGTTGCTCCTAATGATGACGAGTCCGTTCTCCCAAGTAACTAGTAGTACCATAATACAACAAAAATAAAGACCAATTTATTAATAAATACGATCCTAAGGTTATGGTAAGGACATTTACAGTCAAGGACTAGCACCGCAGATTCTGATAAGTAAATATTTGCAAATCCGAAGGGGTTTATTTACTTCTCAGTACACGGTGTTTATATAGGTTAGCCAGGTAGCTAACTAAGTAAGCAAAAATACTTAACACCCAGTATACTGATGTAAGGTTGTACCTGCATAAACTGTTGCTGAATATAATAGTATTCCTAGATAGCGGATAGTATGGCTGGCTGGCTAGCCAGTTTTATTTAAGAATGAGTTCAGCGAAAAGAGTTAAGAAGGTTAGGAGCAGACGGATTTTAATTTGGGGACATTTTCCCGGGCAGGTCATGGATCAGTTTTTCGTCGAGAAAATGGCCTCCAACTCTCAGTCTACACGCAAGCCGACGGATCACTTTGCAATCCCGGTACAGTGGAGAGGGTTGATCTCAGTGAGAATCTGACACCGCAGATCCTTTACCCTGACCTAGCGACTGAAACACCAAAAGTGGGCCTTTTATTTCATGTAGTGCAGACGTACTCTCTCATTATACATAAAAAAAATTCACGCAGATGATTTAAAATGTTCAGATGTTCAACATTCTCTACATTTAAAAATATCTTTGCATAAATTAAGTATAGTGTAAATCACCTTGTGTAAGTAGGTTATTGGGAGAATTTTCTCACGTCACCCTCCAGCCTCAAGAAATCACCAATAATGATTCTGTTTTAAATATTTCAGTGTATAGGTCTTTTGGTTGTTTTTCCTTATTGCATAGGAATCTGAGGAACAACTAGAACCTGATTTTGGAAAATCTTCATTTTTAAGTGTGGATGAAAGTCACAACCAGAAAACAAGGTGAGAAAAGATACCATCATTTCCCCAGTAAGGTACTGTGGAGGATTTTCAAAGTCATACAAATGTTTGCCCATCATGCTTGTTTGGAAACCACAGGATAATATTTTACTTCTGCAACCCGTTGTGTTGAAGCCTGTGATTTTTGTTGAATGATTTATAGGAAAATGAAAGAAACCCTAGTCCTTTTAATATGTTTTTTTTTTTTTTACCAAAATTTGATGAAAAGGAACATTGGAGTAAGTGACTTGAATTTTTATTTTTTTTAAATGAGCAAGGCCTTACTTTAAAATGTGGTTTCTGCTTAATGTCCTGAAAACTAGTCTCGAGTTATGCTGCTAAATGGAGAACAGTGTTGCAGACAGAATGGTGTTTTAATTTTTCCATTGTCTTTCATTAAGTGACGAGTCAGGCATCAGCATCCCTGGCAGAGATGCCGACTGTGAATTCCGGAGTGAGGACTCCGTCTATTTCTCTGCTCTCAGTTTGAGGATAGATGAGATAGGGAAAAAAACTCAGGACCTAATAGAGAAGATTAATGAGAGCCGTGCAGTAGACCAAGAAATTATGAACAGCTTCCAGGAGAAGTTAATGGATAAGGTAACAAACAATGTATTTCCACTACTTACAATTTTTCAAATGTCATCTCAAAAGCAATAGTCACTTAACGGGTGGATGGCCATACTCGAAAGGAATGCACAAGGAATGTGCTAATTTATACAGACCCAGAAAAACAGGGGTGGTTAGGGCTAGGCTATATAAAAAAAAATAATAAGCAACACTTAATTTTAAAAATATAAAGATAAATGATAATATCGAGTCATCTAACAGCACCACCACCCACACACAAAAGCACTTATTCAAGGGACTCCAGGCGAGGCACAAGTGTGTGTGTGTGGGGGGGGGGGGGCTGATCATCATTGTTCGTTTTCTGTGGAAAATGATCGATTGGAAGGCCGGATTTAATTATGATATAAAAACATGTTGAAGACCATTTAAGTTCACAAACTTATGGTAAGCGGTAAGCCTCACCCACACAACAGCTTTATGACCAATGTTTACATACACTGACAGCTTTCTATCTGCATCAGAAACATAGGTTAGTGGGCTGAACTGAACGTCAAATTATAAATCTTTGCGTCATCTTGCTGTGTGTGTAGCCTAAGATTACTTCCCCAGCAAAGGAGATAATCGCCTGTCAGATATCAGATATTGTCAGTTATCGATAATATCACATCACCCATCCCTAATGATTCATTCCAGTCACCAACAGCTGGAGGGTTAGACCCTTAAACTGCTGATAGAGATCAGATGTTTCCGTGATACGCAATGCACCTGTCTTGTATAAGCAAGAAATGCATTTAAGGCTAGAATAGAATGTGTCTGCAGGTCAGTGAGGTGTGTCAGCAAGTACAAGGGCAGATGTTCAGCACCTATGAGGAGAACAGCCGTTTGATGGAGGACAGGCTGAGGGAGCTGTCAGAGGTACTGGACCAAAGCAGCCAGCTCAGTGCTGAACTGCAGAGTGCCAGCCTGACCCTGGTCGCCATCAGCAAAGGCCTGCAGAGACCCCCTGAGCAGTAAACACTTTTCAACCCAGAAGTTACTGCAAAATATAGCCACTATTAATATAGAGGGTGATTCAACTATACACTAGTCCTAGATTCTGTTCATCTTAGTTTCTGTTTAGAACTGCCAGTCTGTGTTTCATACAGTGTAATTAAAAATAAGAGCTTTGTTACACTGATGTTTATACCTGCTTGTTTAATCCTCACAAAGCTGTCTAAACAAATATCTTCAATTAGCCAGAAGACAGGTTTTATATTAAGCTTTTCATTCCCACTTGATATTTCCAATTAAGTAGAAAAAGTTTAAAAGCATTTAGAAACAAGAATTAAGTACTTGAAGCTATTCTTGAAAAATTACAAAATATAATAAATCGTATTGATTTTATTAATGGAACAGCATAAATTCAATAGAATAATGTCAAAAGTCCACACTGTCCCCTTAATGAGAATTTTATTTGCAGCCAGGGCAGAGGACCAAAGGCCAGAGAGATGCAAAAGTGCAAATATTATGATTACCATTTTCACAGCCAATGAAATGTGCTGTGTCAGTCAAAAATAGTTTCTGTGGAAATTGCTGGTTTCTGTTATTTAACCAGTAACGTATGAAGTGTACCAGTGCGTAAATGTTACAGGTGTTCATTTTAGTCTATACCGTATCCAGAATCAACACATATTATGTAATGGGAAATAGCAGTGCAAAACTGACCAATCTAACTAACTTTGACCTTTCCAACCAAAAGATACAGATATCTATAAAAAGAGGAAATAAGGTGGAGACATCCTGTGAATGAGCAGGTCACAATTAGGATCATTAGTGTATTTACCATACTGAGACAGCATCTCATTTATTTGTCTACTGTGAAGGACTGTAGCCCAGTGATGGCTTTACCCAAAATCAAGGCATGGATATCATGTGTACCTGCGAATAAAACAAAACAAAAACAACAGTGAATTACAGACATTCATCTGAATAGTGGGTTTTCGCTGGCGTCTCCCTGCCTTGTGTCACATGGGATAATTTCAGGACCCCTCATCACCCCGAGAAGAATAAGCAGTAGCTGTATGGTTGAATGGATGGAAAAGTGGGATGTTCTGTGACTTAAGCAGTCATAATAATGGTTTCCCTGACTGTAGTGTCTGAGGTTTCATGCTAATCTCGAGTCTGTGTGGACTGCCAGCCGTTTACCTCTGTGCCACACGGAACGGTCCCCATATTTGTGCTGTTATTGACCTCTACTGGTGGTACTTTGTAAAAACAAGTTTTCATGGTTTCTTCAAGTCTCTTGGAATCGTAATGCTCCGATGACAATGAACTTGCATGCTTTTGCCTTTCCACACTTTGGTATAATGCCCCACTTTTCAGACATTCCTTTTTGGTCCTCAGTTGGCCTCAGATGCTTAATCCTGCCCAGATTCCCACATCCTTGCCATTAACCTCACCTTCATACGTGTTGACAGATTCCAAGTTCATGACATGTCGGATGATGTGGTACTCGTCTGCAATGCCGTTGCCCCCTAGCATGTCCCTCGCCTGTCGAGCGATGTCCAGGGCTTTACCACAGCTGTTCCTCTTCAGCATAGAGATCATCTCTGGTGCTGCTCTGCAAGTTAGGCAGACACACAAGCAGAACTTAGCCCCCTTTCTCTGGTTGCAGTCACTTTTGGAGTGACTTCTTTCCTAACAACTTTGGAATAGTGTAGAATTGAACCACCACCAAAAAGCTGCAGATTAAAGACTTTGAAGGGTTCATGGGTGTACCAATCTTAAGTGTAGAATTGAACCTGGCTTGAGATGGCAACAATTTTCTTATGCACAGATCTGATTCTAACTGTTTCTGTCCTGCACTAATATTGAGGTAACATTGCCCACAGAAGTGAAGCTCACTTCCTTTCATCCATGAGTCTGCCCAGCTGCAGACAGGACTGTAGTCCAATGGTGATCTCTGTCAGCATATCAGCCATCTTCTTCTGCATGAGCTGGTTCCTGGCCAAGGGCACGCCAAACTGAATCCTGGCATAGGAGAGTGCAATAAAATTAACACACCACTCGTCTTTATATAATTTCACATCTGTTCTATGAAAGAGTCGACCCATACCTGTCTAATGTGTACTGACGGGCTGTGTGGAAACAAAATTCAGCCGCACCCAGAGCACCCCAGGAAATGCCATACCGGGCATTGTTTAGGCAGCCGAAGGGACCCTAATCAGACCCAACACAATCAAATTGGTTTCAATCATTAAAACCTCTGCAATATCCTCTAAAAACATCTACTCATACTTACAGCCAAACCAGAGGCTTTGGGTAGCAGGTTCTCTTCTGGTACCTCTACATCATCCATCACAATCATGCCTGTGGAGGAGGCTCTCAGGGAAAACTTGCCCTCAATCTTTGGCGTACTGAGGCCCTTCATGCCGCGCTCCAGAATGAAGCCTCGCACTTTGTTGTCATCACATTTGGCCCATACCACACAGATGTCTGCCACTGGGGAGTTTGTGATCCTGGCCAGCAAGTCATGATTACAGTGCTAGGTTACAGAATATTTTTATAAACAATCAAGCACTTTTTATACTATTATGCAACGACAGTTGTAGACTTACTATTTTAGTAGTAAACTGTTAGTAATATGTATAGGAGAGGCTCTTCATAGCAGTCAGGTGGGGAACTGTGCTGTCCTGAACTCACCATGTTTTAGAGCCTGTAAGGGTGAAGGTGCGACCGGAGGGGTTGTATTTTGCCCGAGTCTCCATGCTGCCCGGATCGCTACCGTGGTTTGGTTCCGTCAGACCAAAGCAGCCCAGAAGATCCCCTTTCGCTGAACCATGTAAAGATACATGAATTAAGGTGTTGATTTGAAAAAATTGCCTACAGTAATGCAATCTAGAGAACTAAGGTATATTCTCTTACTTGCCTAGTTTACTATGTATTTATGGCAGTCTAAAGGATGGATTTAAAGATGCTTTGTCGCTAGAAATCTGTAAATTCTTAAAGACCTAAAAGCTAAAACCGAACAGCAGAGTGTTACATTAGTAAGCAGTCATGGTATTGTTTGCGGCTGCCTCTGCTAACCCAGTCTAGGGAGGTATTTCTCCTTCTGCTCTTCTGTGCCGTAGGCATAGATAGGGTGCATGACCAGTGAGGACTGCACACTCATGACTGAGCGGTACCCGCTGTCCACCTTCTCCACCTCCCTGGCAATGAGTCCATAGGCCACATAGCTGGTGCCAGCACAGCCATAACCTAATACCAGTTTGGACGAGACAGAGCAGGGGAAGGCATGATGTAAAGAAAGGGGATTTGTGAGAGCAAACATGATAGAAGGGGATTGGTTACAGGATATGCTGTGAATTCCATGCCATGCATATACTTTTCTTATATCTGTAAGCTATGTGACACCCCAGTCAACGCAGTATTTGTTTACCTTTAATTGTTGGGCCCAAAACTCCCAGTTCCCCCATTTCTGACACAATATCACGATGGAACACTGTGCAAGAGAAACAGATTGATTGAGTATTATTAAAATTTAAGAGTGGACTTTCCAATTTTTTTCCAATTCCAATAATACTTTGAAGAGAACCGCAGCAAAATGCAATAAAACGATCCTCCATGGTATTTCTTTCCAAATGGAAAGAGCCATTGCTGTTTCCCAGCTGTAAATTTAAAGCCTTTGGTTAATGCCTGTGCAGGTCAGTCTGAATTTTCATTCCACCTTTAAAATATTTGGAGATGGAGCACTCGAGAATACAAGTAACCTCACAGAGTTAGATGGATGGGGAACTGCATGGAACATTCTGTGAAGTAAAATGTATAATACCCATATTCTGAGTATTTTATTTGAAAGGTACCATCAATCTACAAAGACAGAATATCTGGGCGAAAATATGTATTTTATAAATGGTGAATTTTGTATTGTCAGAATGTATAGTGGTCTGTTCGCACACACCTTCATTTCTGTTGGCCATCAAAATCCGTGGCATGAGTTTCTCCTGGCAGTATGTACGGAACGAGTCTCGAATCATGATCTCCTCTTCAGTCAACTGCCCCTCCAGGTCCAGAGGATCACGCCAGTTGAATTGGACCTTGGCTACCATAACAGATTATTATGTTGAAAATGACAAGGAAAAACTGATAATTGACACATCTGCTACATATGGTCTGCTACATACGTGGTTTCACTGTCGTGTTATCCCTCGCCTTCTCACCGTCTGAGTAAAAAATACCAGCAATAAATGAGGTAATAATGTACTTATGAGGAATAATAATTAAACATCGTATCTTAATAAACTGCCTTCATATTTGTTGTGTGTCAAACGCGATGCGCAACACACCAGAGCGAACAGGTGCGACGGTCCCCTGTCCCCTCGAAGCCGCCATTAAAGTACATCTGTGGGGTTTGACGAACAGGCGCAAAGCGGCTCTTCGTAGCGCCATGGCTGCTGTACTCTGAACAGACACGAAACAATGCAACATAAATACTAATATGGAAGGACATTTCTCAAAGCAGAACACAGCACACAGCAGCTATTAGTAGCAAAATATGTCAGATTAGTTATTTATAGAACTGTCTTAATCTTTTATTCAGCTAACAGCTTCTCGTCGTTATTTGACTAAGACGCTATTCATCTGACAATAATACACGACATAATTCAAGAATTATAATACTAATAATTATTCTGCGTTGTCAAATCTCACTGTCCCCACCATAATAACATAATGAAATTATATATGGTTATTATAAAGGTTATTATACAGATTACACAAACGCAGTCCTTTAAGGAACTATTATTATTAAATCCGTCGACTGTCATACAGCTGCAGAAGCTCATTAATTTGAAATAACTATAGTTACTTAAATAAGTTTAGTGTCCTTGTCATCGCGTTTCAGAAGATACCTAATTATAGTCGTATCCCCAAGAAAGCTATATAGCACCTCCATAAGTTATACATATATATTACTATGACTTACGCGTTAGAACGTGCTTTCAAATGTGATGAATAGTTGACTTTAACCGTGCTTCTAGGAAAAAAATCCTTTTGCAAACTGTCAACAATGAAGAGTCGACGTCACTAAAGTGCGACAAGTCTAAAACAGGTTGGAGAGGTGAGTTTGGACTTGCTTTCCTGCCATTTTGAGCGCGGCAAATTGGAGGACATGTATTTGATGTTTTGATCACCAAAGCAATTTATATATAGTCCCGCAAACATACAGAAGACTGAGATGGGTAAAGGAAAATATGGTTATTTCGAAGCAATATACATACAAGAAATGTTGTATTAACTCAGTGAACAAGACCGCCTCTCGATGACTAATTTCAGATGACCATTTAAGATGATGGTCGTGTGTTCACCGGTATGATTGGCGTTTTAGCGGGGGCGTGTATATTTTTAGCATGTCCATTGGACGATTGTTTTTCAACACGGCCCGGTAAAATGCACGTATCTTATGCATAACATAATTAGATTCATAGATAGTATAACGACTGGATCAGAAATTTTTAGTCCAACAAGTTTTCAGTAGAATAGTCATTTTGAAGCTGCTTTATAAAATAATAAAAAACCATCTGCTGATCTGCAAAATTAATATGAAAAGAAAATATTAAAAAAAAAGTTTTATTCAAAATTTGTGAACGCCGGCAGGGGAATTTACACAGGAAAATACACTTTTAAAAAATATTTTAAAAAAATCGAGGCGGGCTAAATTCGCCACGCGGGCGGGGATTATAAACTAATATTTTACTGGGCCTTACCCAATACGTCCAGGGTTATCTGGTATTCCTTATTTCTCTACGTCCATACATAATAAGAGCATTAGCATATATTATTACCATCACATTGCTGAGCTTTAATACAAACCACTATTTATTACGAACGCAAATTATAATTCCCATACCAGATTTAGACCATTTAAAGTTACATAAAAATAATAATTTTATGTTATTTCGGTAATTGAACAAGCAACATATACGATTACACTTCATGTACTTTATGTCCGATCCTATTAAAATAGGACGAAAATATGTTAATTTGAGTTCACGAGGAGCGTGCCAGATTCCACATTCCTTCGTAGTACCGGCAGGGAAAATGTTAAAAAAAAAGCCCCACCCACCAGACCACCGGGCAGTCAATCGGTGAATTCCCTAGCGTCTATTGGTGAAGGTCTTTTTTTGTCCAAGAAAGAATTCTACCCTATAAAACATGTGGTACTTATGGTGGGTAGGACTGATTTTGAACGTCAGCAAAGGCGTCCCCGACAGTGGTCAGTTAAAGGGTTGCAGAAGTAACGGATGTGAGACTTGTTACGATGTCTCCCGTTTAACTTTTAGTTGACCAAAAACACCCATAATGGAGCTGGACTATAAAAATCCTGACAAGAAATATGGTAAGTGTCTTAGAAGACGTAGCCAGTATATCCATCGGCATTGTTTTTTGAGCTTAAGTATTGTATGTAATATGCTGCATTGCTGCATATTTTTGATTTATTGCTTAAGTATAAAGCGCCGCTCCGAGCATTAGTAAGAGCAGCATTTAGACAGTAAATGGTAGCTGTGCTGGTGCGTAGTACATAGAACTTAGCCAGGGAGTTCTGAGTCGTATATAAAGTACAGTGAGCGAGGTTTATGAAAGAGTAAGGGGTCTGATTCCTTTTAAAACAGGTATCTTCCGCTGCCTTTGGGCATTTGCAATAGGCTGTATCTGTCTAAAATAATTACTTAGAAAAACATTTCTTCAATTTCAAACGATAAACGACTTTTCTCCGGATGCTAGTACAGTAGTCAGCGAAAATTCCTCAAAGGTACTTTCGATTTCCGTTTGCGGATTGATTTAGCTGTCAGTTCTAAATTAGTTTGTAGACTCTAATTTTATCCCGATGCGTATAAAGCCTTTACCATGACGGAGTCTCCTTCCCCGAAACTACATGCATACTCAACAGGACCCGGGAGAGGAATTAATAAAAGATTTTCTTTTTCTGGCATTTCGCCTAATTAGAATAACATAACAGCAAGCCCACCAAGTACTGGAAATGTATTCGTAATCCACGTAACATTTTAATATGGTTTTCTTAATGCTTAATTCTAAAACAAAATGTGTTTAATTTTCCATTAGTATAATGTATGTGGTATATGTATTGCGATTTATATATAGAATTACAACTGTAACACAATAACGGTTTTATTAAATAAAGGGCATCTCACAGCCACGTGAAGGTTATTCTTTAATAATAGATCCTTAGTGGGTTTGTGCAGTCTGTGTAGACAGTCTAAGGCTTTCCACTTCATTCTCTTAATCTATCTATCTATCTATCTATCATATAATATCCTCGTTTTCATACATGCATATTGCCGATAGTGTTACATACTATGAAGGCAGCGTTTAAGAAAACAGCTCGTCAACATACACCGATTGTGTCCGGCTAAAAATAGGGAATTCCACAAGCAGGCGTTAGCAGACAGCGGGAAGGGGCGTGGCTACATGCGCTTAACTTTTCCTTCAATCACAGAAAGCAGGCGAATTCAGAAATCCCACAATCCCTGATTATTCTTGCATACTAGAAAAGTCTCTGAGATTTTTCCCCTTCTTTTGGCACGGCCTCCGCATCCTCTGAGATGGCAACAGAGTTAACAAAGGCCTTTTAACAAAATCTAACAAACTAGGAATGATCATGTAAGAACAGGGTGAAAACCGAGATGGTTCCATGAACCCTCCGATACCTTCATAATGATTCATGAGATGATTTCTGTTCTTGCCTTTAGCTTCCGTCAGTATTTTTTTCCTTCCCCTCAGGCTTCCTCTCTCCCTTGCAGTCAGTCATTCTCTCACACTCCGTCTTGTCTCACCATCACTAATTGGTTTGGTAATTTCTCTCCCAGGAGCTTAGACTAGGCGGCACACAGCACACATCCAGCCTGCCCTTTCTCTTGATGGATTTCTCGTCATTCACATTCAGCACTGAGTCTCCCAGGACGCTCGTGCAGCTGCAGCGGTATAATTAAAGTATTTGCAAGAAACACAAAAAAAAAACAACCTGAAACTCGCACAGATATCGCCAGAAAAAATGGAGTTCCTTCGAGCCAGAAGCAAAAACAAACCTTTGAACTTCTGTTTGGTATTCACAATGCTAAATGTACTGCTGTGCCGCCCGGAATGTAATATTTATTTTAAAAGAAGTAATATTTTTGGCTCAAAAACTACAACTCTATAAAACTACATCATTCTGTAAAGGAAGCTGACATGGCCAATCTTAATTAGGCTAGGAGGTATATATAGATGTTGGCGCTACTGTATGTTTTTAATTATAGTTGAGTTTAGGAGTGCCAATCCCTATTCGTCCTTCAGAGGGAAGTCGTAATAACAGAGAAGCATGCTGGGACTGAAGCTGGTCTATGCCATGATGTGGTTTCAAATTGCAGCTAATTATAACCTTAAATTAGTGTTTCAGTTCCTCAGTTGTTGTGCCTTAGTTATACGAAATGTGATAGTGATTATTTGTGTAGTCTCATTTTTTTGGGTTAGTTTTGGCCTTGGCCTACTTTGGTAACATAGGTTTTACGTGTTTGATGAGATCGCTTTTTAGATAGATAGATAGATAGATAGATAGATAGGTAATCTCCTTGCCCTTTTCTGGAAAACCAGTATTGAGTAAAACTCCCAACACACCCGCTTGTTTTATTACTGATTTTTTTATGCACCATTTTCATGAGATATTCATGCTGCAGACCGAGACCGAGGAACTTATCAGTTTTGTTGAAGCATCACTGTGAGGTTGAAGTCACGTTGGGACACTTTGACACTGCAGATATGGAGAAGCAGCATACGCTGCTGCGAATCTGACGTCTTTATGCTTCTGTCAGGCCAGTGTTTTTTTCTATGAGGAGTTTTTCCTCCCAGTGGGGAAGAAGGAGACCGTGTCTGTGACCTCTTCCTTCCTAAAAAGTAGCTTTTCAGCATAACCAGCCTGCTTATTACGACCCTTTAATGTATCACAGGCCAGGTGGGCAGCTAGTTTTTGTTTACCTGTGTGCTAACATGGTAAAATACTTAATGAAGCAAATGTAAGACTTCAGACTTCTTTTGAAGACCATGTTAAAAACCACAGGGCCTATTTTATTACTCTATTATGATACTCAGCATTACTCTTGTACTCGTGCAATATTTCTACCACGTTAAATCTGTGCAATATTTCTAAAAACCTTACAATGTTACATATTACTTTTTTTGTACATAAGAAAATTATTTTACATTATTTTTTATTTTATATATTTTTTGCTTGTAATATTCTATTATTTTTGCACTGCAAGGGACTGCACACAATTTTCGTTATACCCTTGTATAATGACAATAAAGTGTCTGACTTCTGTAGGATACTCAGAATTACCCTACTGGGTGTCCTAACTATTAAAGTGGCTTTAGACATGGAGAGTCCTCAGACTGGCACTGATCCACAATAGCGAGCTGCCTTGTATCTTGTCGATCTATTATTACAGGACATGGGACTGTGAGCAGCTCTGCTGTCTTGTTGTTTCGTGGTTATGTGACGTGTATAAAGTGCTCACTGTGAGGGTGACTCAGGCGGGTTTGTGTAGGTGTGGCTCCAGGTGAGACTGTTCATCTACTGCGGAATTATCCAGGTGCCCCAGGTTAATTCAGATACGTAAATGGTAGGGTATTTAATTCAAATGTTTAAAGGGATTAGTGAATGAAATTCTTGGGTCATGAGTTTCCTATCCACAGTGCAGTACATTAAATAAATGCAAACTGTACATTAACAACAGTAAACATCTACATAAGCACAAGGAACAGTATCATACACACTACACTACGATATAGATACAATATACCATGGGACAGACAGACACACCTTAGGGGTAACACAGCACAGTTTAGTGCACCAGAGGCATTCACCAGTACACTGGGGAGTGGGGATGGTGACCTGGGGGAGTGGCTGATATCAGCTGGAGTTCAGCATCCTGGTGACCTGGTGAAGAAGCTGTTCCGGAGCCTGCTGGTCTGGCGCTTGCTGCTGCAGTACTGTCTGCCTGATGGTAGTAGGGGGAGCAAAGTGTGACTGGGGTGTCTGATGATTTTAGCAGCTTTCCTCAGGTTCCGCCTGGTGTAGGTGGCCAGTAGGGGGCGGTAGCAGTTGGCGTGTCTGGAGTCCCTGGTGATTTTATTGGCTTTCCTCAGGTTCCACCTGGTGTAGGTGGCCAGTAGGGGGCAGTAGCAGTTGGCGTGTCTGGAGTCCCTGGTGATTTTATTGGCTTTCCTCAGGTTCCGCCTGGTGTAGGTGGCCTGTAGGGGGTGGTATCGGTTGGGGTGTCTGGGGTCCCTGGTGATTTTAGCGGCTTTCCTCAGGTTCCGCCTGGTGTAGGTGTAGTGGTTGGGGTAGCTGGGGTCCCCTATGATTTGAGTTTGATGATTCGAGTTTGAAACTCAGCCTAGACAGTATATTTTGAGAATATGTTGCTTTAAGGCCTTTATGTGATGCTTACCGGTCAGTTAACAGAGTTTAATCAGCTCTTAAAAACCCTTTGAACCTTTATCACTAACCAAGCTTGTGGGTGACTTACTGTCTAGTGAGATAGCTTGTTTTAAACACGTTTAAACATACCCTGTGTTAATGTAGGGTACGATTCTCCACCATGGCCGACGAACTTCAAAAGCAAAGACACAGCCAGACAGCTAGTCCTTTTACAGCATCTCACAGCCTTCGTAACTCACAGTGGGGCGAGGGCTATGCATTCTCATAATGTCACATGTCTCAGCGCACAGTAACCCAATCCATGTGCTTACAAAAGGGGATTAAACAGAAGATTGCTGATGGGCCATTGGGACACTGACTTGAAGCATATATTGTTATGGCTCATCCTGTGTACGGGGGACATTAATGGGAGAGACTATTTCAGAATCAATATCCTTATAGGGTGTGGTTGAGGGAGGTATTTTATCTGCTTTCTTGAAGACAGATGAATATATGAGATTAGCATTCAAGTAATATAATACTGAGACCGCCTAAGTAACTGTTATCTAGTAGACAATATTCTCAAATTAGGATTTAATCAAGCAATTTAGTGCACAAACCAGGGAAAGGGGTCTCTTCTGGAAAATAAACAGACAATTTCCGGAAAAGGCGAAATACTGAATCACCTGGCCACAACGTTGGTCCCGCAGTATTGGCATCCTAGGATGTTATATGTGTCTCTCAAAATCGTGACGGAAAGAAAACGAGAACTGAAACCGAGGAAGTGGGGGAAACGCACACGAACGAAAGCAATGACGATCGCCGAAGGAAGCGCGGCGAATCGGCCCGAGCTGGTTTAACAGGTCTGACTACCGTTTCCACTTAAAACGATTTAGAAAAGCGGAAGTGAAGAAGCGGAGTACAAGAGCGTACGTGTAACAGAGTACATCCCGCATTACTATCCAGATAAACCAAAGGTTCTTCTTTTCCACGATGCCTGAGGAATACTATGGGAAGAACGGTGAGGCTTTAAAAATGAATCTATCCATTAGTAATCTGTTGATATTTCGCTGCATTTGAAAAAAAGTGGGCAGAAAGTGTGCAGATTTTGTTCTGTGGAATGTGGCATGCATCTTTGGTCAAGGGGAATGGTTAAGGGTTTTAAAGTGAAGCGCGTTAGGTGATAATTTTCCTTAAAGTAATCTAAGATCTTACTGAAGATGGGAGCGGTGATACGTGTTTTCGGCGCACAGCAGCTGACACATTGGGTATGAGGATCCGAAACTTTACGGATCTCCTATGCCAATGTGCAGGTGTTGCATGAGCAGTTTTTATACTACCGTTTGACGTTATATAAGTTGTGCTTCCAATGGTAGCTGCAGAAAAGTGGTCGTTTGCTACCGATTTCGATGTCGGTGTTTCTGCCGACAATCCGACTCTATTTTGGAACGAAGCAATCTAGACATATTTTAAAATACAACTTAAACGTTTACATTCTTGTGAATGTGCATGTAATTTCTTAATCAGAAGTTACTTGTGGTAGTGAATTTGTTTCCCTGCTTTTTGATCACTAAGCGGGTGTTGACCAACATCGCAAAGCGGTGACTCACCGCCTTTTAATTCTCAGGTGTTTGCCTTAGCTGGGGTTATGTTTTGGTAATTACAGTAGGAGGTACTTAAATGACTGACACGAACGAAATACAACCTTCTCATTCTGTCTGGTGTTAGTGGGCTGGACAACAAAGTGTCATATTTATCGAATTAAACCCCCCTCCTAACAGGAGAGCCGAAGAAGTTTGATCCTACATTCAGAGGGCCCATTCACAACAGGTAATGAAAATCTGAGATTTTCTTTTTCCACACAACTATTTGTGTTATTCCTGCACACATGTTTGTGTTCATTGTTAAATTGTGGTATCTCTTGCCAACAGGGGCTGCACAGACATCATTTGCTGCATCCTATTTATTTTGGCCATATTGGGTTATTTTGCAGTGGGAATTCTGGGTAAGTCTGCAAGGAGCCGCCTAAAAACAACTAAACTTAAGATTTGAAGTCTCACTATTCCCCCTCTATTACCACAGCCACGACATGACAGGGGGCTTGTTATTCTCAACCAAGGTTTCAAAGGTTCAAGGTTTCAGAGGGTTATAAGAACATACGAAATTTACATATAAGAGGAGGCCATTTGGCCCATCAAGCTTGTTTGGGGAGAACTTGCCTAATAACTCCAGAGTTGTTAAAATCTCATCTAGCTCTTATTTAAAGGAACCCAGGGTTTTAGCTTGTGCTACACTAACAGGAAGACTATTCCATACTCTAACTACATGCTGTGTAAAGAAGTGTTTTCTCAAATTAATTTTAAAATGTTCTCCCACTAATTTCCATTTATGAGTACGAGTTCTAGTATTTAGACGAGATAATAAAGAAAAAATCATGTAGGAGGCAATTAGTTGACTAAAAAAACCTCCACAGGCAGCCAGACAATCATAAATCCAAAATATTTAAGTGCAAATTAACTGGATTATCCATTTGAGTCAGAGCGAATTGTGAGCATTTGTTTGTGTGTGGGAGAGACATCTTTGTACCAGTAACTTTAGGTCAGTCATTTAACCTGAGTGTGAGGGCCTTTAGGGATACTTTCTTCTTATGCTCTGCCACACCTCTCTCAGCCTGGTCTCAGGGGGACCCCAGGAAGGTGATCTACCCCACGGACAGCAGGGGGCAGTTCTGTGGGCAAGTTGGTACCCCTCTGGAGTAAGTACAAAATGCGATGTGACTCCCCATTAGTAGTGATGGGCAAATGAAGCTTGATGAACCATTTGCTGTGTTTTGTAACCCCAAGTAGATGATGCTTGTGTTTTGCCATCTTGTGGGGTCAGAAGATACGCTGTATTGGTTCATGAAGCTTTGTTTGCTCGTCACTACTCATTAGGAACATGCTGAAGTTCTGTTAGACAACAGAATTCAAATGCAGGTTACCTATTAAGATTATAAACAACCTTCAGAATCTTTTGAAATAAATGGGTGTAACGTGAAAAGTGCATATATGCTGGGCACCAACTCTCGCATTTGCGTTTGGTTGATTAACTGGTGCTTAGCTAGCAAACATCATGCGGTTCTATGCATGCCTTTGGCTTATGAGTTATTGAACAGAGGTCACTCGAGTTCATGTCCTGAGTGGATTTTCCTTCTGTTTATTGTGTCTAACTTAGGAAGAAACCCAATCTGTTCTACTTCAACCTCATGAAATGTGCCAGCCCACTGGTTCTGCTGGAGTTCCAGTGTCCAACCACACAGGTCAGGAATGTTGCGGTATCTCCTCGTCACCCACCTATGTTTCTCAATTGTATTTTGTGTAAGTGCGCAAATAAAATGATGTTTAAATGACCTTCAAGTTTGTGTAAATCAGTATTATGTCTGTAAGTGTCGGCTTAACCACTTAAACCCCCCCCCCCCCCCACACAGTATTTCCAGCGACCGTCCAACACCCATGTATTCTAATTTTTTTTTTTTTTACTTGACCACTAGAGAGCCTCATATGGCCAATTAATGCCTCACTGACTTTCAAAAACTAATTTAGTTAGTGGGTTGAGCTGGTGGTGAAATTTAACAAATACATGGAATGGCTGAGGAGTCCCTGAGGGGAGGTTTTTGAACTGAAGCGGTGCTCATCTAGCTGTCCAACTCGATCAGTGACTTCTTGGAAAACTAAAGAAATCCCTGTTAGTTTGTATTGTGTTACTCTTAATTTTGCATATATTCTAATGTCTTTTTGGTCCAAGCAGATATACACTTACTCAAGGGCGTAACTTTGGCTTGAACATTTGGGGCGGGAGTGGTTGAGGTCTCTACTCATTTAAGAGGAAAAATGATTAGAGGGGGTGTTACCACCAGCCCCCCATAATTTACGCCCATGCATTTACTACTCAGATAAGTAGCTCTCGTCATTTTTTTTTTGACTGCCCAAGACTTTGGCTCTGCTGTGTAACGATTGCTAGAGATCTACTCTTGGTTTAAAATTGAAATATAACTGCAGCAATATTGGAATAATTTGGCCTGTTATAATATGTGTCATAACATATTTGGATGAAATATAATAGACCACCTGGACATTAGAGGCTCTGTGGGCACCTCTGTTGCTTCACTCCTCTTGGATTATGGGATTGAATCCCACTTATGGTCCTTGTGTTTGCATGTTTTCTCTCTGTATTCTGCTTTACTCCTAAGTATTAGGCTAGTTGACATTTCTAAATTGGCTAATCAGTGTATGTGCGCCTATATGTGTCCTGTGATGGACTGACATCCTGTCCAGGGGTCCCCCAGTCTTCTGTCCTGTGCTGCTTGGGATAAGCTCCAGGTCACCCTGACCAGGATAAGCGATTATAAGTCAGACAGATAGATATGGGCCCACAGAACTCTTATCTTTATCTGTAATAAATTATTTTGAGTTATGTCTTTCGTAATGTTCGCGTACGTTTGTGTTGGCCGTCAGATCTGTGTGGAGAAGTGTCCAGACCGCTTTGTTACTCTGATGCAAGCCCAGAAGACTGTGGATATGGCTTACTACAGACAGTATTGTGTGGGACACACGGATGTTTCCAAAATGGTGAGCGTTGTTTATGAATGCAGGAAGAGGTGGAGGCTGGCAGCACAGGAAAGAACCAATTTTGTTTTTTTGTTTAACAATGCTGGATATGTGTCCATGTGTTTAGGCAGCGCCGGAAATCCTGAGGGACGGGCTTTGTCCCTCGATGCTCCTTCCCAGCACACCCGGTTAGTCGCATGCTGCTTGGTTAGATGCTGGTCAATCAAGCAAGCGTTTAAACCACCACTACACTCCAGCAAGAATGGGCGTTGGGGTCAGGTCTTCAGTCGTTGACGTCTTTATCCGTCCCTGTCCTGTTAGTGACCCGCAGGTGCTTTCCTGCTTTTGGCCAGAAGAACGGAGTCCTCGTTGTGGGCAACAGCACCCAATTCAGTGACCTACAAGGGACGACCATAAATGCCATTGACCTTGCCAATGGTGCCAGGTTGGTCTGGGATGTTCTGGTAAAATGCTTTAACCACTTGTTGAGGGCAAGGTTTCGTACGTCTTGGTAAACTGTTTACTTTTGTGACCATTTATGCTTATATATGAACACCAAAGTAAATTGTCATTCAGCGATAACTGTGTCTAAATTGTGATGTTGTCAGAGCACTGTCACTCCATGTTTCTACAGTCTTCCAATCTGATGCAAATGCTCTCTATTTCTGTGGTTTTCGTAGGAATGCTACAATAGTTAAAGAGGCCCGACAACTGGCCATGAAGATCTTCCAAGATTACACTCAATCCTGGTACTGGATACTCATGTGAGTAGTTGATGCCTGCTCCCCCCTTCTTCAGTACTGAAACACCCGCAACTTCCTGTCTGTTATATCAATCTCTATTATTCTCTCTATTATTTTGGTAGCAGTGTATGTATGTTCACCTGTATGTTCCTGCCGTTCATCACAGTGGGTTGGTGGCGGCCATGATAATCAGCCTCATCTTCATCGTTCTCCTGCGCTTCCTGGCGGGAGTGATGGTGTGGGTCATGATCGTTATGGTCATCTTGCTCATCGGCTATGGTACGTTTCCCAAGTCATTGCTGTATTTGGATATGTTGTTTGGGGGGGGGTGACTTGTGTGTTTTACACCTCGTTCCCCCTGTTATGTACCACTCCCAGGCATCTTTCACTGCTACATGGAGTACGCCAGCCTGAAGGACCAGCAGGGAGCCAACATCACCCTCAAAGAGTTGGGCCTCCAGACTGACCTCGGCGTCTACCTGCAGATCCGCCAGACGTGGCTGGCCTTCAGTGAGTCTTGCATGCAGATACTCAAGAGAAGCCCAACTGCTGCGTCTGCACTAATAGGCCGTCGGGCCATGTCAGCCCCCTAGCCTGGATGGCGATTGGGTGGCTTACCTGTCAGTCATTTTTGCCTGATGATGCCCTCTTTTTCTTACCCGCCCTCCAGTGATCATCCTCTGCATCGTGGAAGTGATCATTATACTCCTGCTGATTTTCCTCAGGAAGAGAATCTGTATCGCCATTGCGCTCATCAAAGAAGCCAGCAGGTCTGTGCTCAAATGGGCGACATCATGTATTTATTTTTGAATTTACAGTTCAGCTGCTGATGGTTTGTGCTTGCAGGGCCATCGGCTATGTGATGTCATCCCTCTTCTACCCTCTCTTGACCTTTGCCTTACTAGCGGTGGTGATAGCGTATTGGGCCGTCACTGCCATGTATCCTTTGCGGGTTTTGAAAGCGTAATGCATTGCCGTTCCCTCAATACACATTCAGAGGATTTATTTGGGAACAGTGGACGACAGACCGCTAGTGAATTGTGTTAGCAGTATGTAATTACAAATACTGAATACTTTCACCATGCTGTTAGGGAGTGAACCGGATGTGTGTTTTGAAGACTTCATAGCAGGCGTGCAGCATTTACAGATGCTTTTGGGTCCCTCTGAGTTCCTTAGTTACTCTGGCCAGCTTCCTTTCCACCTCCAACGAGGCGGTCTATAAAGTGTTCAACGACACGGCATGCAGTTACTCTCGGGAGACCTGCAATCCGGAGGTGAGTGCGGACTGACCCTGTCTTGTGGGCCATGCTGGTGTGAGACTGATTTGACTGGAGATTAACCTTGGACGTTGGCCTGTCTCTTTTCCAAACAGAACTTCAGCACTTCTGTGGTCAAAGCCACTTGCCCCAGCGCCAAGTGCCTGTTTGCCTTTTATGGGGGCGAGAGTCCTTACCACAAATATCTGATCGTGCTGCAGTTCTACAACCTGTTCCTCTTCTTCTGGTGTGCCAACTTTGTGACGGCACTGGGTCAGATGACCTTGGCTGGTGCCTTTGCCTCCTACTATTGGGCCTTCAAGAAGCCGGATGACATGCCTGCGTTCCCCATATTTGCATCCTTGGGGCGAGCGCTCAGGTACCGTGTCGTAGTGGGCAGGGGTCAGACGAACATGTCCCATAAATAAGAACCACGGAAATGCAGTGGATGGCATTTGCGTGTCTGACACTGTCCGCGTCACTAACACCTTCAGGTACCACACTGGCTCTCTTGCCTTCGGTTCCCTGATCCTGGCCATCGTCCAACTGATCAGGGTTCTGCTGGAGTACCTGGATCACAAGCTGAAAGGTTCCTCATGACACCATATTACATGATTTTCACTGCTTGGATTCGGAAAAATTTATAAAATAATCAGGCATATCCTTTGGGCTTCGGGGTTGCTAGGATTGTTCTGGGAATTTCCATTTTCTCTCTCCCCATAATCCGCCCCTTCCCCCCTCACAGGAGCCCAGAACAGATGCGTGAAGTTTCTGCTTTGCTGCCTGAAGTGTTGCTTCTGGTGCCTGGAGAAGTTCATCAAGTTCCTCAACAGAAATGCTTATATCATGGTATGTTTAGCCGTCACCGGCCACAGTATTACTAGTGATCTTATCGTTTCCCGCGAGCAGATGCATCAGAGTCCCGCCAACAAACGCCTCCCACAGCTTCTTCCCGATAGTTCTCAGGCCATTAAACAATTTGGCTACCTAATTGTACCTCATAATGGATTTCTGTAAAGACACATCTGTCCCAACACTAAGCACTTAGTGTCATTGTTTATGAATAGCACAATATGTACCAAACCTACATGTGAGACAAAAGTTTATTTACCATTCAGGAATGTTTTGAGGTGGTGTCTTTATTAACGGCCATGAACCTAAACCTAACCCTAGCATGCGCAATGTCCCTTGTTCACTGTAGGTGGCGATATATGGCAAAAACTTTTGCACTTCGGCGCGGGACGCTTTCTTCCTCCTGATGAGAAATGTAATCAGGTGGGAGTCCGGAGGTGCTAGTAAGCAGTCAGGGGTCGGGGGGGGGGGTGTCACTGCTCTCATGCTTTGAGTTTACTGATTCAGGTGTCTCTCTGGCTGCTCAGGGTCGCTGTGCTGGACAAAGTAACGGACTTCCTGTTGTTTTTAGGCAAGCTTCTTATTGTTGGAGCCGTGGGTAAGTAATTTTGAGGGCTATGTTATTGTTTCCTGGTTATTTTATGCAGTGATATTTGTGAAGTCTGTGGTAATTACCTCAATTACTGTCGGGTGCTGTTGCTGCATTTTTTCTTTTTTTCTCCAGGGATACTCTCTTTCTTCTTCTTCTCCGGGAAGATAAAGGGGACTGACAATGTACTGCCACATCTCAACTATTATTGGGTTCCCATACTGGTGAGTCAGAGAGGTTGTAGTCTGGATTGATGATTATCCACAAGGGCAGTCAAGCTCAGGGGCAGGGCTGTCCGTTTCAGTGGAAATTCTGAGGATCAAATGGTTGTAGGTGTAAATGACTGTTAACACCCAGAATATATATTTTTGGGTTTGGGGTGGGTGTGTATGTGTGCGTGCGCGCGCGCGTGTGTGTGTGTGTGTGCGCACACTCGTGCGCATGGGTTTGTATTTACCACATTGTGGGGACCAAAATATGGTGGTACTTGGCTTGTGCGGACTTTTTTTTCAGGTTCCCACAATATAAATCTTGTATAAAAATCAGTGACAACAACAAACTAAGAATGCCAAAGGTCTTGTAATATATTTTGTTACTTAAGTTGGTTAAGTTTAGTACTGGATAGGGTTTAAGTTTGTCATTGTTGGGATTAGGGTTATACTCATAAAAATGAATGGAGAGTCCTCACAGTGACAGGAGTGTATGAAGTGCGTGCATGCTTGCGTGTGTGTGTGTGTGTGTGTGTGTGGTGGGACACTGCTGCCGCTTCACTGACCCATGACCCTTTCTCTCTTTCTCCCCAGACACTGGTCGTGGGCTCCTACCTTATTGCACATGGTTTCTTCAGCGTTTACGCCATGTGTGTGGACACACTCTTCCTCTGTTTCTGTGAGTAGGACCAAAACAAACCATTCTGAAGTGCACATATTTCACTTAGTGGAAGAATGCTGTCACACTTCTGCAAATGGAACCTGAGAAGGGAGATTTAAGGAGAGGGTGACCTGAAGGTGTTTTAAAGATGGACCATCCCAGCCTGCTTCATGTTACCTCACACTAATTGCTTCTGCTTATAGTTTCCTGTTTTCAAGATCTCTGTACCACACTAACTCTAACACTTCCTGAGTATGTCACTTGCTTGTGGGTTCTGCTGCTGCTTTTTTCTGACTTGTATCTCTGTCTGTTTTTCCCCAAACCTCTACCTGACCCTGCCCCCTTTACCCATATCAACTCGATGGGTCGACCTCCTGTGTGTTCTATCCTACATCTGACTGCTCACCCTCTACTACGGATTAACCCAACTGCTCATTCGGCACACAAACGTCCACACACACACACACACGTACATGCTCAAACACGCGCAAACACGCTTACGTAAGGCGAGGACCTGGAGCGAAACGACGGCTCCGAAGAGAGGCCCTATTTCATGTCTCCGAAGCTGCGTGACATTCTCCTTGAGGGCGGGGCGCCCACGGATGAGAAGGGAGAGTGGAATGGACAACAAGGGGAAATGGCTTCCCAGCCCGAGCATCTAGTCAGCGGTGGTACAACTGCAGTCACATCTGGGTCGATCGGCCCAGAGCCACGACAGACCTGATCGAACACATCTCGGCCGCGAGGAGCTCTGTGAACATTCCTTCCCGCGAAGCGCCGTGGGACCTACGACGGCTGCAGGGGCTCCTCTGGATAACGGCTGCTGCTTTGAGTTGGCTGTAATTCGGCAAATGTAGAGTGAGGAAAGATGTGCATTCGCTCCTGTGCACAAGAAAAGGCTGAAACTTGAGACATCTGGCCAAGAATTGCAAAAGCCTCAAATGGCATTGGGTTATGGGTCATGCATGTGCTCGACTGCGTTAAAGAGCAAACCAGGTGCAACGACTCGGTGTGCCTGAGTGAGGGCCATCTGTCCTGCTTTATATAAATATATGCAAGGGATCTCCTTCTGTCATGTTTACAGTCTGAAAGCAGAACACGGGCCTACACTATGTTATTCCTCATGTTATGTGGTGGTAAAACTAGTTTTCAGTTAGTGGGAATCTGAGTTTTTCGTCGGTGCTGTTCTTTCAGCAGTGCTGTATAGAAGAGCTTGTTTCGTAAAATGCAACAGACAGACTTGCCTTAAGTTGCGACCGCTGGTTAGTGCCGGGACTCTCTGAATCGGCATGCCTTCAGCTCTTTCTGTTGCATGCGGGTCACTGCTTCTAATGCCTTATTAAAACACCCAGTTCATTGGCTGCCTTTCCCTACCTACTGCAGTTATTTGTGACTCCCTGAAGGTGGTGGGGGGGCGTACGATAGTTTCCTTTTCCACCTTGGCGTGCCTGTGAGTCTGATAGGTGCCTGGTCCTGTAAGAATACACTCGGGTACTCGGCCTGATTCACACCTCAAAGGGCACGGTTGATGGGGTAGCCTGCGGTAAGTTCTCCCCGTGTCATTAGCATGCATTTGTGCTGCCGTTTTTGTTCTGCCTGACCAATGATGTTACTGTATCCCACTCTGATTCTCCACCCCTTGTCTTCTACACCCTTCCTGCCACCTTTGTTCACCCCCTCTACTTTTTTTTTTTTTGTGCAACTCTGCCCCCCAGTGGAAGACCTGGAGAGGAATGACGGCAGCCCGGAACGTCCCTACCTGATGTCTGATAACCTCCTCAAAGTGCTCAAGAAGAAGAACAGCAGTGGGGAGGCCCAGTGAGCAGCACGGCCTGGAGTGGGTGGGCCAGCTCCTGGTCCACGGGGTACGGCTGCCTTGCTGTGTGGCTGCCATAGGATCTGTTTGGTCTCCCATCTCAAGAACTGCCTTTTCTCCAAAGATGGAAGTGTCCTTTGGGGCACAGTGACGCTGGATAGTTAAGTAATTACGTCTTTTCTTAAAATATACTGCACACTTGTGAAGGTTCTTGGGAGTCTGTATATAGCCAGGAAAATGTTTTCTATAAGCCTATGCAATTTAGAAGCAATATGAGCCAAACCATCTACCGGGGGAGCAGGAACGTGGACCGTCTGCGGCTGCCCGCGGACCTGAACACAAAGACAAGAACAATCTGATCATTTTATCCATGACGCAATGCTGTTTTTATACAAGGATCGTGATGTTTCCTGTTATTTTTTCCCACCAGATAAGTTACATAACCACTGCCAGGTCATTATTTTATGATTGGATTCATCAGGTTTTACTTGAGCTGTAGGTTTTTTTTACTGGATGGACACATTTTTAACTATTTCCTAAGAAGCATTGTACTATTATTATTGTCAAATAATTTGTAACTTGCTTCTAGTGCTATGCAATTTGTTGGAATAAATGCTAACATGGAATACCAAACATTTATATATAAATGTATGTTACTTAGCTAGGTTTAATTTTTTTCCTTTTTTTTTTGTGTGTTTTGTTGGCTTCAGTACAGTGGCCTGTAACTTGTTTTGTTAATTCTGATATAAAAATTTTAAATAAATGTCTACATACCTTCAGTATCTGGAATTACAAAATTGCCATTTAATCTTCTTGCTATAGTTATATAACACTCAGTGCAGATGAAGCAGATTGATTTCGCTGTTGATCATAGGTCAGATCTGCGCAGTGAGTGTGGTTCTTGCTGTGCATTTTAGAATCCAGCTGAATTTTAATGCACTCTGTCGCTTGGATAACAGCTAGAAGCATTTTGGCTTCTTGACAAGCGGCTGCTTTGGATCATCAGTGATTAACTTAGAACTGTCATCTTCCAGGCCCAAATTGAATGGGCTGCAGCTTTCACGTGTGTTTTAATGTGTAAGGAATTTTTTTCTAAGGTTGAGGGGTGGGATGGTGTGGGGGGGTCACAGATTCCTCAGTTCCTACAATAAGGATTCAAATTCTGGGATTTGCATGTTGTGCAGCATTTTTTTTATTACAGTCCAAAGACATTGTTATGCTAACTGGTGTCTCTGCATGTAGTGCATCAAAGTGTGTGTGTCTGTGTGTGTGTGTGTGTGTGTGAGACCCCATTTAGGACGTCTTCCTGCCTTGCGTCTTGTGCTCATTGGGATAGACTCTGTCCCCCGTTCGGTTCCAATCAGGGATGTACTGGCCAACGGGACTACCGGGAGATTCCCGGTGGGCCGCGGTCTTTGTGGGCCGGTGAGTTTTAAGTTATTTATAATCGTAATTATGTTTGGAAGTTTATTGTTGTATAGTTGAAATCCCATGTCTGTGTCTTTCTAATTGGCCGCATAAAGCTGATGCGAACTGCGAGACTGGCCGCTAAACTTACGATCGGCACACGTGACGTATTCGCTGAGCATTGGCCAATCAAAATCAAGTTCGAGTTTTTGAGCGGGTGCTGAGCAAGCAACTGCAGCGATTAGCCAAGTGAGCCGATGCTCTGTGTGCAACGATAGTGAACATGATAAAACACAAGATATCAAAACGTAAAGGAGGAGCCGAGAAGCTGAGAGAGAAAAAAAAGAGAAGCACTTATGCTAGAGGCCACCAAATGTGTTAAAATACATCTGTTATTTGCTGGAAGGCCGGCAAAACACTTAGGTGAAGATGTCAGCAGGGCGGCCCGGACTGCTGAGGTGAGA
>JABFEA020000048.1:2482076-2495195 GCA_019775915.2 Cyphomyrus plagiostoma
CTGGCACCAACAACCATGCCACGCTCAAAATTGCTTAAATCACCTTTCTTTCCCATTCTGACATTCAGTTTGGAGTTTAGGAGATTGTCTTGACCAGCACCACACCCCTAAATGCATTGAAGCAACTGCCATGTGATTGGCTGATTAGATAATTGCATTAGTGAGAAATTGAACAGGTGTTCCTAATAATCCTTTAGGTGAGTGTATGTATAAAGTAATGTTATCTGTCAACTCATGTGAAACAAAAAATGTACGTTTTCAGGGTTGCCAAATCATAAGCATCTGGCATGACACTCATGCTTTCAGACTGGAAATGTTACGGCAAATCTATATTATACCATTATAACATCTAAAATTAGCTACATCAAAAATGTATTTACACAGTTAATTACAAAAGCAGACTAATTGCAAGGTAAGAACTGTTACATGTGTGTACAGACATCTCGAATTGAAATTTTCACTCCAGCCAGCTGGCCAAAGTTCTATGTCACGTGACAATAAAAAATTTCAAAATGTTTTTGAATTGTACTGAATGAATTTGATTTGACAGTCAGGTACTGAATAAATACAATGTTGATGCAACTAATAGGCTACTTAAATATATATCACACTAAATAGTTACACATTATGATATTCCAGACCTTTGCCTCAAGAATTTTTCTCTAACTGGACGTCTTTAAATTTTAGTTGAATACCCCTGTCCTATAGTGTTATCGAAGACGAAATGCATTTTTGAGAAAGCAGGATCAGCCAGTGCTGGGGGTTAAAGGCCAGGGGTTCAAAGGTGGGGTCAGTCAGCTGACCGTGAGATTTGAATTTGTAGAAAAATATTATGCGGATTGGTGAGTTCGGGACAGACAAACCTGGACTGAATGTTCTGCTGAGGTATTTCCATCATCAAAGTGTCAAACTGGCAAGCAAAGTCAGTAGGAAGATGATTCAGTGTTTTGCATGTTGCTCTGAGCTGTGCCGAGGTCAGGGAGACGCTGGGCAAGAGTGGAAAATATGGCAAGAGCAGGAAGCCGGAAAATCCCGCTGACTCACAAGAACGTGAATGCTGACCCAAAGCCTGTCGAAAGCACCTTCGGAGTAAATATTCTGTCAATGGATGAGACAAAAGGGGAAAGATGAGGCAGTTTATGTACGACAGAGGCCAGACAGCGGAGTAAAGAAATCATAATACAGTTAGGAGGCGGAGATGCTGTGCTACTCGACCTGTACGGTTTTATGTGCAGCTGCATGTTTGTGATGGGCCGCGTGGCCATGCAGTAAAACAAAGATCCAAAAATGCACGAGTAAATTCTGGATCAGATAAGTGCTGGTCAGGCAAAAGTCCAAACCCAGATGTGGCAAGACCAGAAATGAGCAGCTGGTACCTGTTTGCTGAGTTGATCCTGTTACATAAGCAAGAGTCTCCCTTTGCACTCAGCACTGGCTGCTACATCAGTATAAAAATACTATTTTCTTGATTTATGCAATACAGACGCTCCTCTACTTACGAATGAGATATGTTCCAAATGGATGTTTGCAACTAGAAATGTTTGTAACGTTATTCAAGATCATTTTAAGGGTATACACAAGTACAAAGAACTAGGATGCTGGGAGTTTGCATGCTACGCTGCTGCGCGTCGTACTAGGCAAAATTGATGTGCAGAGAAAAAAATTGGTGTTGCGGACAGGAAACGGGAGCCCAATGAACACAATTTGGACTTACAGTCCTCTTTGTTCGTATGTCTGAAAGTTCGTAAGTTGAAAGTTCTTAAGCAGAGGAGTGTATGTATTCATTTTCCGTTAGATCAAATTAACAGCATTAAATCAGTACTTTTATGTTGGCAGCCTTGCAATATTGCCTGTCCCTCTACCCAAGGGGCCTTGCTGCCAGAGCAGGAGAACCTGGAGGATGAAATTGTGGGAGACAAAAGCCCTGAGTGCGAAGACTTGGGGGCCTTCCTGGACTTCCCTGTAGGGGGCATCGCGGAGCAGCTCACGCGGCTGGACGCGGTAAGTGAAGCAGCTTATTTGCATTGAAACTGTGAAGCAGCTTATTTGCATTGTAGTTTATTTCTGCAGTTTATTTGCATAGCTGGTGGCTCATGCAGGGCACCCTGTATGGCTTATTGTACTGCACTTCACTCAGCTATACAACTATGGTTTGCAAGGTAACAAGCACAGATGCTTAACCTATGCACCAGCTGCATTAATGCCCTTCCACATACCCAAACACAGACCTTCTTATCTCCTCTTCCTTGCAGGAACTATTCGTCAAGGTCAGCCCATTCCAGTGCCTGGGTTGTGTCTGGTCCCAGCGTGACAAGAAGGACAATCTGTGCCGGACCATACGAGCAACCATCGCTCAGTTCAACGCCGTCACCAACCGAGTCATTACTTCATTGCTTTGTTGCCCAGCAACGAATTCCCCTGGAACCCGGGTCCCAGCTCCGAGCCCTGTCCAGAGGGCCCGGATCATCGAGAAGTGGATTCGGGTAGCTCAGGTGGGCATAGGATTACTTTGTTGCTAAAAGCGCGTAACTCTGCCACCCACAACCTAACATGAGTCCACACTGCGTGACCTTAGGAATGTCGACAGCTGAAGAACTTCTCCTCCTTGAGGGCCATCCTGTCCGCTCTGCAGTCCAACGCCATCTACAGGCTGAAGAAAACATGGGCGGCCGTCAGCAGGTGGGTACGTTTAGGTTGACGCAAGCTCACCGGTTTGGCCATGATCTGCCACTGGAAGACTTGCAGGAATATAGCATCAAAGCAGACCAGTCGAAATTTTGGAGCAAGTCATTCAACAATGAAGATCCCTGGAAGGGAAAGATGACTGAAACTTCTGTTATGTTCATACAGGGAGAGCGTGACCACTTTGGAGAACCTCTGTGGGATGTTCCCTGACGAGAACTGTGTCCTTGGCAATGGGGAGATCATTGAGGAGGTCAGAGACTCTTTCCTGAACAGGACCTACTCTGTGTACTGACCCGGCCACAGCGGGTGATACGGCTGCTAACGCTGAGATGTAGTGAAAGTCTAGGAGGACAAAAACGCTACAAAGACTATAAAGAATATACTGATCTAGTGACACACAAGGTCATCATAATGTTACTGCATCCACTTTTCTTTCCTTCTCACTCCAGTTGAAGTCTAAATCTGAACATTAACCATAGCAGTTTGGGTGTTTTTCCTAGAGTGCAACATAAGTGCTTTTTTTGTGTGTTCAAACCATACTTCCCCTTTGTAACCTAACCAGCCACTGCAAACATTCAGGATGTGGAAATTATTTTTGCATACATAAACCGCATACAGACACACACATGCACACACTGTCCAGGTATTCCTATCTTTGCTGTGATCCTCCATTCATTTCTATGGGAAAAACCCAAATCCCAACAATGACAACCTTCACTAACCAAACAAAATAGAAAACTTTTGACATTTTTAGTTTTTTTTTATTGCACTCAGCTTTTTTTTTCTTCCATATTTGAATAGCAATGCTCTCCTAGGCAAGGTGGTTGGTCTAATAGCCTTAAGTTTTGCGTCAGAGGAATGTGATGGTCGAGAGGCATTTCTGACGAGCAGTGAGGTGTTCAGAAGGACAGTGGAATTCAATGGAAGTGCCTGTTTTTATAGCATGGAGTTTCACTGGCAAGAAAAAAATGTAAGAATCACAAAGGTATTTCACAAAGGTAATCTTGCTTTATTTTTTTGAGAATCCTCTCCCATGTGCGACACTGAGTGGTTTTCAAAGGGTTATGAAATCTCATGCTTCTAATAATTGTAACACATGCCACATAACAGAGAAGCACAGGGACTGAAACACCATGCTTGTGATCCAAGTGGTTGTAGGGTCAAATCCCAAGAGAAGGTCGGTTGTCTTTTGGAAAGGTAGTCACCTGATTTGGCTGAGTGAAAAACCCAGCTGAAAAAGTCTAAAGTGTAAAACTAACAAAGTAGATTAAGTGAATCATTTTAGAGAGAATTTGCCCCAGTGTATTCAGCATGGACTCGTATCAGTCTTCATGCTGAGAGAGGTTTGTTTGCTCTCAGAAGTTGACTCTTTGTTTCCCACAATGTACAATGGCATCATTGTAAGGCATTTTGCGAGTCTCAGAGGCCAACCAGCTATGCTCCCTGGGTTCATGTTCACCTTGCCCATACCCTCAGCTGTACCCTGAGCCTGCTTTGCTGGACTTGCGAACTCAACAAATGAGGGCTTTATCTGTGTTAGTGCACCTGCTGATAGCGAGACATTAACCAGCACTTTTCAGTATTTTTTTTTCTTTCCTCGGCATATGACCTTATTTCAGGAGACTTATAGTGACACACTTTATCCTTGCGGTTGGCTATTTCAGGTTACTTATTTGAGGTTTATAACCTCAGTGCTATGGATTTGGGCACAGACTTGAGCTGTTTGCTGAGAAGGTGACTGGGGCTGTGACTGGGAAATGCTATGTGACTATGACTGGGATCTCTCTCTATGGCTCCTTGCAATGGGGCCCTTATTCAAAGCAAATGTGTAAGGTCATTTTTTTTCAGTCATTTAAAAGACAAATTATTGTTCTTTCTTCTCGAATCAGGATGGGACCAAATCAGACGCACAGAATTCCTCTCCCAAGTCATCAAAGCGCTGCCTCCTGACCAAGCAGACGGTAATGCATCCGTTTGGCTGTGAAGGTACAATTGAGTGCTGATGTGCATTTTCAGGAGTCAGAGAGACCATCAGAGAACATCAGCACGCTGAGTATATGAGGCGACTATAGCTTGTTTTGAGGAAGTACCATGGCTGAAAGCCGGTTTGCGGACCTGCCTGTGGTGTGGCCCTGCAAAAAAGGAGGAAGCAGGTCGTCATACTGCCCACACATTATTTCCCACTGACTGTCCGCTGTGTCCTGCAGAGAGTCACATGCAGTCACATGCAGCACTCCGGGATCTTCTAACTTTGTGCTATTTAAGTACCGCTCAGTTAATCGACTGAGCTTGTCCCTCCACTTTGCCCCTGCCCAGGATGTCCAGTTCCCCTGTGCTCACGCTTTCAGACATTGGCCGAAACGATCGGCCCATTCTTTGCTCTAACCAACGATGCCAGGGCACTTCAGCGGCTGTCATGTACGCTTTGTGATCATTGTGTGTTCTGCAGAGCACTACTGGGGGTAGCGTACCTTATCTGGGCACCTACCTGACTGTGCTTACCATGCTGGATACTGCACTGTCAGACACAGTGGAGGTGAGTTAACTGAGTAAACCAAACACTGACTGTCACTGAGTGAACCATGCACTACAAACCTAATCCCTGGGTAACCTCAATGTACAGCTCTGCAAAAAATCACAGCAATAATATACATATTTTGCAAACAGCACCCTGACTCTTCTCTGCTTCTCATTGCTTTATGGGACTTCAGTATATATACTGCCCTAGCAATGCGCTTCACATTCCTCTGGGAGGTCACTTCACGTCATCCTATGATACATGTGAAACTGTCAGATAAGTTAACAGTCATCTCTGGCATTAGATAGTTGCTTCCACCCTTTACCTGGCTCCTACTTTCACCTTATTCTTGTGTACAGCTGTCTGGAAGCAGCCTGCCTCACAGTGTAGCCTTCTGCCAGCAGAACCAGGATTAAACCATCTATCCATCCATTTTCCAACCCACTTATCCTACTGGGTCACAGGGGTCTGCAGCCTATACCAGAAGCAACAGGCACGAGGGAGGGAACAACCATCACAGGGCACATTCACACACCAACCACTCACACACTTACAGGCAATTCAGGAACTCCAATCAGCCTCAGCATGTCTTTGGACTGTGGGGGGAAACCAGAGTACCCGGAGGAAACCCCACGCCGACACAGGGAGAATATGCAAACTCCACACACACGTAACCCAGGCAGAGACTCGAACTCAGGTCCTAGAGGTGTGAGGCAACAGTGCTAACCACTGCACCACCATGCCACCCCTCAAGATTAAACCAGGATTTTAAAATGCAGATTTAAAAAAAAAAACATAGAGTTGTACATATATGGAAAAATAGATATACAGTTTTTTCCAGAGCTATATGCAAAGACTGACTGGTGAGCTGGCTGTTGATTGAAGTGATTGATCCTTCTCTTCTTCTGTCCATAGGGAGGCCTGATTAACTTTGAGAAGCGGAGAAGGGTGAGTTATTTCATAGATGTGAACATCCACAATAGAGAACTGGAAAGGTTTGGTGGTGAAGGGGGGGGGGGTGTCTGGGTGTCTCAAAACACCCTCATCGGAATGTTGACAATATGTCCAAGAGGCAGTTAGCTGGGGGCCTGAAATCTGGGACAGAGTGTTTGTTACGTAACCTCCTCGTCTGCTGCCACCCTAGGAGTTTGAGATCCTCTCCCAGATTCGTCAGCTCCAAACTTCCTGTGGCCAGTACCTACTTCCTTACCACCCTCAGATCACCCTCTGGCTATCTCAGGATCAGAAACTGCTGACTGACCAGGAGAGGTGAGGAAGGTTTCTATGCAGGGCTGATGGACAAAACTGGTAAAAGCAACAGCATCACAGCAGATGGTGGTTAAGGGCCAGAATGAACACGGAGGGGGTTTTTAGACAATCTTTGCGACCTTGAACAAGGAGTCTTGCGGGAAATGCTTGAGTCAACATCTAGCCGTATGACGCGTAATGCTGTAGGTCCCTCAAGATAAGACCATCGGCTACACAGGATGTGTTACATAATAGAAAGGCCAACAAAAATTCACCCTGGGTTTTAGTTACGAGATGTAGCTAATTCGTTAATAACTTGCGGGGCCATCTTTGATGTTTGATTTTTTTTGAGACGAGTGAATTCCATAAGCATGTCTGTGTGGTGATCTGTGTCATCTGACAGCTATGAGTTGTCTCGGGATCTAGAGCCCCCCCTGGATTCCTGTCCTGAGTCTCCCAGTACCTGGGGATCCCGCCTGAAGAAATTGTCCTCGTAAGTCCCCCTCAACTGACATCTGAGCACCACAGCTGCACCACTTCCCTCTGTTGGAGTGTGACCCTGGGGTGCGGGTGACAGGTACTTGCCATTACCTGCTCCACCTTTTGGTGTTCACACGCCCGTGTCTACACACCCACGTGTGCCCATGCAGGCTGCTTTCCATGAGCGAGGGCTCCTCTCAGAAGATGGTGGCAGATCAGATGAGCAGCTCCTCATCGGGGTCCTTCAGCAGTGAAGCGGACGACTGCAGCCCCTCCTCCTCACTGTGCCAACAAGAGGTGCAGTTGCCCAGAAACTCAACACTTCCTTCTAAAAGAGCCATATTCTATGAGCTAATTTTGGTTTATTGTTGTTCGTGGGCTCGTAGATCACATTTTAAGTCATTTATGGTTTGTCAATTTAAAGCATATTTTCAAATTAGTGCACTGACATGGCATAAATTCATTTCATGAGTGGTTAATGACCTCTTGAGAATTGCAAGTCCATGCTAAGCTTTGAGGGTTGAGGTCTTCCTTTGGATCTTGTATACACTTGTAAATATCAACTAGATGTTATAATCTTTATGAAAATAAGCTGAAAAGTTCTAGAGTTCACATCTGAGTGCTGCTTAGTGGAGTGTTGATTTTCCCAGGTTCTCACTCTCAAATTGCCCTCAGGGTCTCTCCAGCTCCTGTCAGGACATGGCTGAACTCTTCCAGTCAGCCCCCATCACCCCGTGTGAGCCGACTCCTCAGCCGGTGTCCTGCTTCGGCTCTCAGCCAGACCTACTGGTGCTGACCCCCTGTGTTCTGGCGGCCAGACGCAAGCCCGGCCACACCGCCCAGCACAGGCGTTCGGTCTCCATGTTTTCCCTGCCCGTCTACAATCGGCAGGTTGACGACTCCTGTATCGTCAGGGTCAGGGTGGAGAACAGCAGCAACAGCATCATGTACAAAAGCATCCTGGTGAGTGTCTGGCATGGCGGCCCACTGTACACCATACCACCCCGCACCAGTATGGGGTTGATCAGCACCTCGCAGGATGGCAGTAACCATGGTTTCCTCACTGTTGGCTCACGAAGAGTCAGGGGACACAACCAATGATTGGCCAATCATCGCTGATTACATAGGACACTGCAGCCGGCCCAGCGCCATGGGGAGGCATACACTGGAGAATGACCCGACTGGGGGTTGTTTTCTCGAACTCCTCTTTTCAGTTTGTCCCATTCGATTTCCATGGGATTGAGGCCTGGAGACTGGACAGGCCAGATCATTAGTTTGAAAGGTCATTATCTTCCCCATCTTGCTGAAAAACAAAGGTTTGTCCTATCTGCTAGTCAGCTGTGGAATTGCCTGCCTTTGAAGTCTGCCATGATAGCCATGCCGGTTTAGATTCACATTGGTTTTGGTGAAGATCGTTAACTCTGTTACTGGTAAGGCAACCTCAGAGCTGAACACTGCTTCCTCCATACTTGACAGCAGGAACTACACATCCAGAAATACGGTAGCCAGTCCCACATGTTTCAAATTTTCACTCAGACCTACTTCTACTGCTCCTGATAATAGATAAGTGTTTGCATTTTGAAGAGCAAGTCCTGCTCCGTTGCCACCTGCTGGCCTCCTTAGGACATGCTTCAAGAGTCATATTCAAGATTAAAGCACAGAATAGACTGCCGGGAAGCCACTCATATGTTTTTATGTCACTTGGGGTCAGGATACATCATGAGCACTAACTCTTTGCTCCTCTCACAGCTGACCAGTCAGGACAAGACGGCACAGGTGATCCAAAGAGCCCTGGAGAAGCACAACCTGGAGGGCGTCAGTTGCAATGACTTCACGCTCAGCCAGGTCCTGCAGCAGGACAAAGGTGAGCCTTGTGATGATGCCCACTTGTTGTACTTTTGCTATACAAAGAGTTGACCTACACCACACAAATATCAATGCATATACCAGGATTCGCTAATCTTTTGTTTTGTCCCCCTGTCTCACAAAGAGCTTCTGATTCCAGACAAAGCCAATGTGTTCTACGCCATGTCTACTTCTGCCAATTATGACTTCATTTTGCGGCAACAGCAAAGCTGTCAAAAGAAGAGACCCTTAGGATCATCGCGGAGTTTTCGCTTACTGAGAGGAAGCCAGGGCTCTGCGACAGCACCAGGAGCACCTGGGAACTGATCTGGGACCTGCCAGGGCTCTGCGACAGCACCAGGAGCACCTGGGAACTGATCTGGGACCTGCCAGGGCTCTGCGACAGCACCAGGAGCACCTGGGAACTGATCTGGGACCTGCCCTGCCACAATAGACACTCCTTTTATTTATATAAACTTTATTTATATAGAAATATAACACTACCAAACAAAATTGACCAAACAAGAATAGACTTTTTTTTAAGAGTGAGTTGAATTGCAGACTAGTTTTGTAGTGAAGATCTACAACACCCAGTAAGCTATGGAGTGACATCACCTACAATATGGATATAGTATGACTTCTCCACTAGTTGGGCATGAATTA
This sequence comes from Cyphomyrus plagiostoma, assembly GCA_019775915.2. Classification (NCBI taxonomy): domain Eukaryota; kingdom Metazoa; phylum Chordata; class Actinopteri; order Osteoglossiformes; family Mormyridae; genus Cyphomyrus; species Cyphomyrus plagiostoma. The sequence goes on from JABFEA020000048.1 coordinate 2,491,516, forward strand.
GCCAAGAAATTTGAAGTGAGAAGGAATGGAATACAAAGAAGCACTTTATGAAAAGCAACAACTGTTGGATTTGTATTATGGACTTTGCCATAGTGAATAATCAAACTAAAATTGACCTGGATACAGTCTAGCAATTGAAGCTTAAAAATTCTTGAAATACTTTTGGGATTTAAGTTTATTAGACATGAACTTCCCAAAATACACTTTTGTTGTTATATATAATGTTATGTTTTCTTTAGGGAACAATTACTTTCTGTCAGAAGCTTTGTAAATTAAATATAAGCTTATGCAATACTATGTAAACACAACCGTATGGTAAGTTGTATTTATGTCATACACTACAGACTGTGTTGTTGTTTGGGTTATAAAGAAATCTGTTAACATATTGGCATTACTGTTGCTTGCCGGCTTGTCATACCAGCTGGGATTTCTGTATGCTCACCACAGCCCAACTGTTAAATGACATATCGGTCAATGAGGGACAATGTGGCAGGCTGACTTAGAGAAGGACAAGTCCTGTCGAACAGGCTGAATGACATTCCTCCGAGGCAGGGGAGAATGTTTTCGAGTAGTAGTATCACGTCCAGTGTTAAATTACAGCCCCAACAATAAGAATGGTTTCAGCTTTGATAATACTGCCATTGATGTGTAATGCTCTCTTGCATTTCAGTATTGGTCCTTGGAGTGGCTTGTGACATACTGATTTTGTTACTCAGTTTTTTTGGTGGAATTTGGTAGAATTACATTTAACTGCCTCAACACCTTCAATAACTAAGAGTCTTTGTCTATTGAAGTGGAAGACATATTTCGTAATCATGCCTTATTGGCCTTATGTGAGCTTGGGTAATTAGACTTGACTGCTAACTGTGTTAATTGATTTACAGCTATTTTTCTACAAAGGTCATCACAAATGTGTTGTGCAGACAGTTTAATCAGAAAGGCTGAAAGACTAGCAGATAATAGACATTCATTTTCACATCAATTAATTTCACTAGAAAATAAACAAAGAACTGTAAGGTGGTAGGAGCTACACATGACCTACATACAAAAATGTCATCTGAAGATTGTTCATCATCACACATTATCTTGATGTAAATTGACAGCTGGCTGTATTCACTTGGAGGAAAGGTCCATAAAAGAGGTGTTGATTGCAATTCAAAGAAATTAGTGAATAAAATAAGATTCAATATATTCAGAAGACAGTTTATGATAAAATCACAGATTATTTGTGAGTGTAAGGAATAAAAACTGCATCATTTCTCCCTTTCTATGAGGATGCCTGAAACAGGCTGATATAGGCAGGAGTTCAATAAACATGCTATCAGAAGATCCTCAAAAGAACAGTCAGGCTTCAACGGCTTTCAGAAGTCTTACGAGAATCTAGAAGAGCATGAATTTCTCTCATGTCTACTGAGATTTCAGAAAAGCCAGCCATTAAGCTATATAGTTCAGTGGAAGGGTAGGTTATCCTAGATGTCTTGTTCAATTCCTTAAGGTATCAAACACATGGCTGAAGGGTTCTATTCTTTTGAACGGCTTAGTAATGCCTCTCCTTATAATAGGCCTTCCTGTTACCTGGTAAATAGTGTTTGCAGACTACTCCAATGCTACCGATATAGCTTATTTTAGGTTTATAACGGAATACTACAGATTTGCCGTAAAATTTCTTACGTGCGCGCGCGTCTAAGCTGGTGTCACATCCGACGGGCGCGAGCCCTTTGCCTTTATGCCGAAAATCTACGTGACGCCTTCAGGGGTCCGGTCGTATTAATTAATCTCTGGAGTTAGTGGAAAATACTTTACTAGTGATTTAAGATTAAATCGGTTAAGGAAACGTTTGTACAGAAACACAGAGAGCATCCAGGCGGATGGATTCGGTCTCCCAGTGGTCTGAGGTAAGACACTATAAACGTAATAATTACTAATAAAATCACATTCACGACCGGTAAAATATGCACCAAAACACCAAACAACGAAAAAATAATATCCTTAGTCATTGTTTAAGGGGCGAAAAACATCACACAAGCACAAAAATTAAAGCTTTCTCACGTCAATGATTATCTTTATTCTGGAAAAAAATACAACTTTCTACTTAACCAGTAGATGGCAATGAAGACCTGCTGACTAATTAGCAGGGCATATTACGGTTTAAGGTTTTTTTTCACGGCCGTTTTTATGAGCAAGGAGCCAACATGATAAATTTAAACATTCATCCATTGCGAATCCATCAGGTAGCAGTACGGATTCTTTCACTAAAAGACTAGACCTAAATCGTAATTGATCCTCTGGCACTTTATTGAATGGCTTATTAATAGAAGCATCTGCACCTTGTCAAAAAGGCTAGGCTGTAATAAGTCTGTCCACCATGTAAAACTATAGAAAAATATTTGGTAGTTTGTGACAGCGTGGAGTGTAGGAACGCTCTTATAACTCAACATGGTCGAGGTCGTGACAACATATAAACTCGTTTTTCTCATATGGAATTACACCCACTGTGACCCTGTGACCGACATGTTACCAATACTAAGTTTTACTTTATTATAATGCAAAATACTGTTTCGTCTCATTTCCTCCAAACGTGATACCCTTCACCAAGTGGTTACAGAATTAGGCCACTTTGTTTCCAGTGTCTTGTTAATTATACCGGATTTCATTAATCATTTAGGAATTAAGACATCAAATGTACATCGCAGTCTTATCCTGTTAATCTATATTTGTGCAAATGGTATTTTTATGCTTTTGTTAAGTTGTTTCGTTTAACAGCGGTGTTTGATGCTGACAGTTTTTATATAATATTGATTATTGTATTTGTATAATTAAAATAGTTAATGGCTTGCTGCTTCGGTACGTCTTTAAATGGCGTGCCAAAATAAATAGCTCCGCTGTCTCGTGTTAAAGCTCTTCTGAAAAAAAAAAACGGATGAAAGGTACCTTGAGTCATAGCCTTTGTATCTTCTGTCTCTTATCACAAGTGGGCAGTAGTGTGCCAATGATCGTTGGTTCATTGTCCTTCCGTCTCAACCTGCCAAAGCTGGTTGTCCTCAGTGCTTTTCTACGTGTAGTGTTCCTATTTAATTTTAAATGATTTAAAAGAGCAAATCAGTTGACGTTACCAGATGAACTTTGAATTCAGGTGTTTTTTTAATCTAATGTCTCTGATCAAAAATTGTCAGCAAAGTATGATCTAGTCGAAGTTTTGAGACACTCCCTTTCCAAATTCTGGTAATAGGAAGCTGTTATTTCTGAGAACAGCCTGTGTGTTCACAGTACCAAGAAAATGTGTGTGTTCATTTACAACAAATAGTTTAGTGTTTAGCTGATTTCTCCCTCGCCATGATGTGTCAGACTGGTGTGTGCATACGTGGGTTTGGACTTTGCGCCCCATAATCAGAAGATCGTCGTTTCTAATCCTGTGTCTGGTCGGATTCCTCCAGGGACCGCCTGACCCTGCGCTCTCTCGCTTCTTGTACGTTGTTTTGAACTAAAGCGTCTGCCAAATAAAAAGATGGAAGAACGTCGTTCTCTGTTGGCTGTCACGCTCCATTTGAGTGGGGGCTCTATTTCATTCCCGAGGGTATGGATATCTCTGGAAGGCCACAGGTGCAATACACACACACACACACACACACACACACACACACACACACACACACACACACACACACACACACACACACACA